>CANTUZ010000018.1:8102285-8612993 GCA_947846985.1 Fratercula arctica
TCGGCCACGCAAGGGACAAAGGCACATGCTGGGCTCTGTGTGTCCCCACAGCCCCAGCGGCTCGGAAGACGGCGTTTAGTTCCGTTTAATTAAGACACATTTAATTCCAGCATCAGCCGGTGGGTTGGAAAATGGGGGGCTGGAAAGCCCGGTGGCGGGATGTGTGGATGCTGCAGAGTCAGGCTTTCTAAAGCACGGGGTGACATCGGTGAGTGAAATAGGGAGCGTGGTGTTTGCACGTTAAAACCTTCTCTTTAAAATGCCTCCCCTCTTCTCCGAGAGCAGCACCAGCTGGAGGGGGCCTAATGACACTCATCCTTCACCGTGACACCGTACGTGGCGTGTGCCTCTGCAACAATTACCTTCATTTGCCTTTTCAGTCTAGGGCTGATTATTTTATTTTTATTAAAGCTGCTTCGAGTCGATGAAAAATCCCCTCTGGCATCAGGTAGGGTCAGCGAGTGACACCCCCGTCCTGCTACCCACCCTCTCCCATGGTTAAAAATACACAGCGGAGCTACCCGGCAAGGAGGGGGGGAGCCAGACGCAAGGGTGATGGGCAGCCCAGCGGGGCTGGTGGGCACGTTTCGGGCTGGTTTCCTTCCCCCGCGGTGAGTCACCGCATTTATTTCGTGCGCAGGCAGTTGCCGAGCTGTGCTGACCTCCTGTAACGACCCCCCCTACGGACTGCAAGCGCTGGGGGAGGGAATGGAAATGGTTAAAAAAAAAATGAGGATTTGGGGGTGGGGTGTGTGGTTCACCTAAATCCAGCCACAGGTTTTGATTTGGCCTTGGGGTTTTGGCTCCGGGCTGGGGTTACGGCAATTCCTGGGGTGATGGGAATTGGGATTAACACCATGAATCCCCACCCCCCCCCGCCAGGACAAGCCCCCTCGGATGTGGGATGGGGTGCGTTGAGACCTCCGCTCCCTCCTGCCAGGCTGGGGGTGGTAAAGGCTCTGCCCCGTCGCCGACAGCGGCGTGATGGTGAGCGTGGCTCCCGCTCCGCTGCCGTCCGGCCCCGTCCTCCGCTGCCAGGGCTGGGGACCACGGGGGGGGCTCTGGTGATGGTCTGCAGGGCTTGGCTTTATTGGCCCGTATTAGCTCGAGCCCTGGCCACGTTAACCCGTCTGACCCAGAGAAGATCAACCAGCGGCTCGGACAAAGGGGCTCTTCCTACGGGCAGGATATTTTGCGCCCTGGCGGAAGCGCTGGGCTGGATGCAGCAGCGTCTCACTGCGCCCCATCTGCCAAAAGGGGGGCGTTGAGGTCCTGCGGCTTCTCCTGGGGTGTCGAAACCCAGCAGACCCCCTCCCTGCCCTGGGAAAGCCTCGGCAGAGGTGCCTCCACCAGCCGAGGACCTGCTCCGGCGCCTGCTTTCCCCCTGTAATGCTGGATGGAGCCAAAGCAGGATTCAGGGTCCCCTGGGACGCGAGGGGGGTCTCTGCGCTGTAGCAGTCGGTACTAGGTGCTGGGGGGGGGCTGGGGACGGCTCGGCCGCGGTGTGAGCTGGGGCTGGGCGATGCGGGCTCCTGCTCTTTGTTAGAGAAAAGCGGGAGTCAGTGGCTGCGGGAGATGCTGTCGGCACGAACATGAGCTCGCAGCGGAGCCGGGAATGGGCTGGGGCGCGTAATTCGTGCTCTGAGCATCTCAGGTCCCGGTGATGGAGGGGGGTAGGTACCAGTGGGAGCCCACCAGCCCCTCTCCGCCGGCGGTGGGGTGGGTGCTCGGGGACTCGGGAGCCTCCCTGCGAACAGGGCAGCTCTTAGCGGTGGCATTTGTGTGTTGGAAATAAATATCCCCAGCCTGTCACCTCTCCCAAACCATGGCGTGACCAGTCCTGCAGCTCCTCTTCCCACAGGTCCTCACGCAGGGGTGTGGAACGCGTGGATGCCGGGGTCAGGGTGTGTCCCCCAGTTTCCCCCCCTCCGCCCCCAGATGCCAGCTCCCGTGCACCCCCCGTGCTGCTCCGTGCACGCACAGTCTTTGCTTTTTTGCTCTCACGCAGCACCTGGGCATCCTCCGCACACACGTGTGCGCTCGCACACACGCCGTTCACGCGCATCACACCCCTCGGCTACACCCATCCCGGTGCTACCTGCTCACAGGCGCCCGGTGCAAGCCCACCCTTGCTCCTGCTGCTGTCTCACCCCCGGTGCACACTCACCCCCGGTGCACACTCACCCCCGGTGCACACTCGCTTCTGCTGCCATCTCACTTCTTGCACGTGGTGCACACTCACCCCCGGTGCACCGTGGCTCCGGCTGCCATCTCACACTCGACACACACTCACCCCAGTGCACACTCACCCCCGGTGTGCACGCTCCCCTCTCGCACCCGCTCCCCCCCCAGGACACCCCCCTCGCTCCCCCTTCTCGCACCCTCCGGCGTGGGGTGCCTGCGGGATGCCCCGCTCTCACCTGACGATGCCGTACATGACCAGGACGTTGCCCAGCAGCCCCACCACGCACACCACGGAGTAGAGGGCGGTGATGACGATGGCGATGAGGATGGAGGTGGCGTTCTTGGCCCGCTGCGGCCCCGTGTCGTTGGCCCCGTGGCCGGGCAGGGGGGCCCAGCCGGTACCGTTGCCCCAAGCGGTGCCGGCCGCTGTGGGCAGCTCCGTGGGCAGCTCCGTGGGCAGCTCCATGGCCCGCGGCCGGCCCTGACCCCGCCGCGGCCGCCGCACGCATCCGAGAGCCGCGGGTTCGAATCCCGCTCCCGCCCAGCGCCGCCGCCGCCCGCACCCCTCCCCGGCGGCCGGGGACGCCTTATAAACCCGGCGTGTCCCCCGAGCCACGTGGGGCCGGGGGCGGCCCTGCCCGCCCCCCTGCCACCACCCCTGCCTGCCTCCCACCGGCAGCTCCCTGCCTACACCCCCTGCCTTCCCCCCCCTCCCGGCCCTGCCTCCTCCCCGCTGCTCCCTAGCTGTCGTCCCCCCCTCCCCGTCCCCCCCCCCCCCAACCCCGGTCCGTGTCTGCCTTTCTCCCCGCGACAGGTCCTTGTCACACGCCCCCCCGGGTCTCTGCCTCCTCCCCATCCCTGCCTGCGCCCCCCCACCCCCGCCCCATCCCTGCCTGCCTCCCCCCCATCTCTCCATTCCCTCCTGCCTTTCTCCCCCCAGGTCCCTACCTGCCTCTCGCTGTCCCCCCCCCCCCCCCCCCGCCCCCGCATCTCTGCCCGCCCCCCCTCCCCGGTCCCTGCCTTCCCAGCCCCTGCCTGACAGCCCCTTTCCCCAAGCCCTCCCTCCCTTCCCACCCCCCAGGTCCCTACCAGCATCCCCCCCCTCCATCCCTGCCTTCCCCGTCCCAATTCCTGCCTGCCGCCCCCCCGCGGCAATGGTCCCTGTCTGCCGCCCTCCCCCGGAGCCGGCGAGGGCTGGGGAGGGGGGGAACATCCCGGGGGTCCCTGGGCGCTTGCGTGGTTGGGGGGGGGGTGATGTATCTCGACGCTATGGCTGTTTCGGGTTTTCTTTGTCTGGAAGAAGCCTGGGGGGGGTGGTGGGGGGGGTGGCAAACAGACCTTGTCCCCAGAGCAAAGCTGAGGTCTCTCCAATCCACCCCTCCCCTGCCCTGTGCGTTTCTCCGCTCCCCCCCCGCCCCCCCCAGCCCTCCTTCCCTCCCCCTATACGCTGGGGGGGTTGAGGGCGCAGGATGTATTTGGGGGATGCTGAGGAGGTTTGGGGGGATGTTGCAGGGGGATTCGGGAGGGATGCTGTGGGGTGGGGGCTTGGGGGAGGGACCGGGAGGGATGCTGTTGTTGGGGGGGCTTTGGAGGGAAGCTGGGGGCAAGATTTGATGAGGCGGTGGGGGAAATCTGGGGGGTTGCTGTGGGGTGAGGGGTTTGGGGGCGATGCTGAAGAGGGACTTGGGAAGCAATGCTGGGGGGGCTTTGGAGGGATGCGGGGGGGGGATAAGGAGGGATGCTGGGGGGGGATAAGGAGGGATGCTGCTGCAGGGTGAGGGACTTAGGGGGATGCTGCAGGGTGGGGACGCAAACAGGGACCCATCAGCACTGCCTGCTCAGCAGAGCTGGGCTTGTGGGATGCTGAGGGTCACCCCCCCCCCAACCTCCTTGGGGCAGGACCCCCCCAGCAGGTCGCCCCTTTTTCAGGGTCTGCGAAGCAGGAGCCTTATTTTTCCCAGAGACCCGGTGGGAAGCCAGGTTTGGGGTGCCTCCATCACCTCATTGCTTTGGGGGTGGACTAATTCCTTACCCTGTGCCCTGGGACAGAGCTGGCTCGGCCAGACAGCTGGGTTTTGGAGGTTTTGCTGCAATTTTGGATGCTTTTGGCTCAGGAGGGATGGAGCAGGGGAGACAGGACATGGAGGGAAGGCCAGCAGCTGGTTCAACCCTGGAGACGGGGTTTTCAGGCTGCGCAGCGCTCTGCCGGCATGAAACTCCTGCAGTGTCGAAGCATCCAGATATTTCATCAAGAGCCTCATAAAACCACCTCGGAGGGAATTAATGGCTTTTCATTCATCCAATGGTTCAGATGGTAAACAGCTCCTGGGCCGCTGACCGAGGAGGCAGCAACGACGTGGGGGTGGGTTTTTGCCTGTCACAGAGCGAGGGTTTCGGTGGCAGCCGTCCCAGCTTCATCCCGAAGGGATGGTGGGATGGGCATGGGCAGGAATTGGGAGCACAGGGATGGTTTTAATGTGCTGTATCTGCCCTGGGTCCTGCACTTGGCATCCTGATGGGATGCCACAGCCTCTCCGGCTGTTTCCCCCCACCCCACCCCGGGGATGGGTTTCCATCCCAAGGAGGCATGAAAGCCGGAGCGGAGCAGGGGGTTGCGTCCGGCACATGCATGTCCTTCGGGAATTGGGGTTTAATCACCTTCCCGGGGTGAAAGCAGCTTCCCAGGCCCCGAGCAAGGTGCCGAGTCTCTGCTGTGCGCGGCTCTGACACAGTCCGGCAGGAGGGAAACGCTGGGTCGGGGAGTGTGAAATAGCTTTTAGCATGGTTGAGAAGCTCCCTGGGAAGGGGCTCATCCCTTCGCCTGGTTCCTGGCACAGCCAGAGACCCCACACTGACCCTTTTCCAAGGAATTAGCTGCAAAGGGCTAATCATCTTGGCAGATTCCAGCAAACGCAGCCTCTCGGCTCAGCTTGGGCATTTATTTATTTTTTTTCCAGCTGGAATGTTAAAAATAAACCCAGCGGATACGCAAAACAAATGGAAAATCTTTAAAGGGCTTTGCTGTTTATCCGCCTGCATTCAGTCGCTGCTCCGCCTGAAGAGCCGGGTTACCGCCATGGATGTAGTTTCCAAAACTGGGGAAACTGAGGCAGGGAGGTCACATCGGAGGGGAGAGCATCACCCCATTGCGGTGTGTGGAGCCCGAGGACTGTGCACGGGGCAGGCGAAGGGAAGCGATGGCTCCTGCAGGTCCTCACCCATCGCTGGTGGAGCCGGGGCTTCTCTGCACCCCGAGTTTTACCGGCGCCACTTCGTCTTGGCTGGAGCCCTGCTCTGCTGTGGGGATTGCTCCACTTAGGAAGTTCCCCGTAGCATCGCTTTAGCTCGTTATTTTCTCCTCCACAATCTGGATAACGGGGGGGATGCTGCCTCTCCCCCCTGCCCCCCACCTCCAACCAGCCCCTGCTCGGGGGAGAGGCGTTAAATCAAACCGAGGAGGCGAGAGCGATGCCCGGGCTGTCGAGGAGGAAAATTCATGGTGCTCATCGGCCCGGGGAGCTGGGGTCCCTCTGGGGGGCGGGCGGGGGGTGGATTTACAGCCTTGGTTGCTAACAGCGGCGTTCTGATTTATTCAGAGGCTGCAAACTTGACGGGGCGTATTTCACCATGGGAAGACCCTCTTCCCCTCCGGAATTTATTGGTTTTAATTAAAATGGCCCTAAAAAACAACACGCAGGAGCCGTGAATCTGCTCTGGCGGGACTCCGGTTGAAATTCACGGGAATCTCTGGAGGTTAACAGAGGAGGAAAGGGTGGGAGACGATTTCTCCCCGAAGATTTTTGGGAACTCGGGAGGACACGGAGCCTCCGTATGTGCCGCTCACCTTGTCCTGTCGCAGAGGGCCTTGCACCGGGGCTCCCATGGCCATGGAAGGGGTGAACTGGGGAGTCAAATCACCAGAGTATATAACCGGGTATATAACTACAACAATATAAGTCTATCTATAAATATATATGCATAAATTATATTTATTTTTATATATATAAATAGAACTTAAATATAAGTTTGGCAGCCAGCTTGAGCCCTGCCTGTGACAGTTCAGGGCTGTGACGCACAGAGGGAAAGCTATGCTTTTTATTCCCCCTCCCCCGTGTTTGAGTTCCCTTTTTACTGGATTTTTGCCCCAAACTGGGAGAAGCGACGCTGGGGCAGCCGGGCGCAACGGCCTCCAGTGGGGCTGTGGGTTGCATTTGGCAAGAGGAGCAGCCCCGAGCGTCGGCTGTACGGACATTGCAGCTCGTGTGCCGCTTTCTCACCTCCCGAAGCTACACAAGCAGGTTGTTTGGTTTTCCTTTAAAGCAAATACTGCTTCAGACCTGGAGCTCCGCATCTCCGATCGATCCTGCGGGGATGGGGACGGATTGAAGTGCCGCCGCGGGTGCCGCATCCTCGTCCCATCATTGCCCGTGACCCTTCCTAGCGCTCTGGCGTGACCTGGTGCTGGATGGTACCTGCGGGCAAGGACACACCATGTGTGTGGGTACCTTTTTTCTCCCCCTCCTGGCCTGCTTTTCCACTTGCCCTCGACAAAAGCATTTTGTGGGGCTGTTGGTAGACGGAGCGTCGGAGCGTCGCATCCCCGGGTGCTGAAGAGGAGCCGAAACAACCCCCGGGGGTGGCAGCCAATGAATAAACCCCTCGACAAACCCACAGCGCCAGAAGTCAAAAAAAATGTCAACTTGGAAAGTTTGCTGGAGCTCTCATCTGCACCCTGCCGAGAGAGGGACTTTAATCGCACGGCTTTGCTCCCGGTAGCGAAGGCAACCCCTTTCCTGCGGGGAAGGAGGGAACGTGGTCCAGGGAGGTGTCCTGGTTTGAGGCGAAACGGAACCAATTTTCTGATTTGTAATTTTACTTTTTAGCTGGGCCTCTTCTAACTGACTGAACTCTGAAATTAACAGCGGATTGTTCAGAGACTGTTCGCCCTCAGAGCGAGAAGACCTGATGATACCAAGGAATGGTGGCGCACGGAGGCTCTTGCTTATACGTATCGCTGTATCAACCAAGGTCAGGCAACTTCGCTGTTTGCCCCATTGGAGGGTCGGAAGCGGAGAAGCGCAGAGGGGTCCCACCTGCAGGGAGGAGGGGACAGGACAGGGGACCCCAAACTGACCAACAGGGTATTCCGTCCCATCTGCATCACGCTCAGGATAAAAGGAAAGGGAGCAAAGGGGCAAGGCTGCTCTGGCTCGTCTTTCCTTCAATGGCCGACGTCTGAGGACGACCCTGTCTGTTCGTCTGCCTTTGATCCCGATCCAAGCATTCCTGACGCTAGTTCCGGAATTCAGCTCCTGTCTGTCGCTGACTCCAGTCTGGGATTTTCCCTGGGTCCGCTGGTGACGCGATCGTCATCCTGGGAGCTGCATATGGTTTTGTATATATTGTATACTTTTTTTTATTCTATTATTATTTACTATTTTCTGATTTATTATTATTTTCATTAGAGTAGTTTAGTTCTTTTTCTAAACTCGTAAATCTCCTTCTCTCTTCCTCTCCCATCTGAGGAGGGGGCGGGGGGGGAGGGCCATCTGTCGTTCTGATTGGCCAATCCGGCCAAAACCACGACAGGAGGGAATGTGGTTTGGGATGGGAACGTGGTACGGGGAGGGAACGTGGTACGGGGAGGGAACGGCTCCCGTCGAGCCCACCAGCTCCTTTCCTTTCCGCTCAGCGAAGCCGTCTGCCTTCGGGGCTGCGAACCCGTCGCTGGGGTCTACGGGCGAAGCCTAAAAATAGCGGGATGCGTAAGAGGAGCCGGGAGAGGGATCGTCAGGCGAGGAGGCAGCTGGGCTAAGCGAGGCAGACAGCAACCTGGGCAGAGCAGAGCGAGCTAAAATAGCTCCTGCTGCTGCAGGAGGAGCCTCGCCGGGACGGCTGGAGGCTGAGCCGCTGGGCTTTTCCAGGTCAAAGATGGCAAGTTGGAGATGGAATCCAGGCTCCCACAAGGCTGGAAATCCAGGCTGCATCATCCGGGGGGAAAAAAAAAAATCCACCAACATGTAAAAAGAGCAGGGTTGTGTTTGCACCCTGTGGGTGCTGCGGGAGGGCTGGGGGGGGCTCTGCACTGACACCCCCCCACCCAGGGATGGACCCTGGTCCCCAAGCCAGAGAGCAAACAGGTTCCCGCAGGGAAACTGCTCTGAAAGCAAGGCACAAGGAGCAGTGGGGAAGTGCTCTAACGAATCTTCCGTGATTAATGAAGCTGTCAGGTTGGGACTGAGTGTGGCCGGGCTGGAGACACATGGTCCCCACAGACCCCGGTGTCCCTTCGAGCATCCTGGGGATGGGATGGGTGCTGGGACCAGACTCGGGGAGAGGCAGGGACTGGGTTATGTGGTGGTGAGAGCGGTCCCATATGGGTGACCCAAACAGGAGTCCATCTGTCCATCTATCCATCCATCCATCCACCCATCCTTCTGTCCTTCCATCCACCCACCCATCCATCCATCCATCCCTCCATCCATCCATCCATCCATCCATCCATCCTTCCCTCCCTCCATCCATCCATCCATCCATCCATTCATCCATCCATCCATCCATCCATCCATCCTTCCATCCATCCACCCATCCTTCCATCCATCCATCCATCCATCCATCCATCCATCCATCCATCCATCCATCCTTCCCTCCTTCCATCCATCCATCCATCCATCCATCCACCCATCCTTCCATCCATCCATCCCTCCTTCCATCCACACTTCCATCCTTCCATCCATTCATTCATCCATCCATCCCTCCATCCATCCATCCTTCCATCCTTCCATCCATTCATTCATCCATCCATCCTTCCCTCCATCCATCCATCCATCCATCCATCCATCCATCCAACCTTCCATCTGTCCAACCATCCAACCTTCCATCCAACCTTCCATCCGTCCATCCATCCATCCACCCACCCACCCCCTAACACAACTGATATACCAGATGGGATTTACCAACCCCACCACCTCCTCCCCCTGAGCTGCCGTTATACTTCTTCAGGACCTGTTCCACCCCATCCCAGCTCAGCCCCTTCAGGCAGGATGGATGGATGTGCCCGGGGGATTTCTGTCTCTCCCACTGCATCTATAGAAACCGCCTGGATGGAGCCCATCCATCCATCCATCCATGGTTCATGATGAACCACTTTTGGCTGGGGGCGGGGGGGGGGGCGCTCTGTTTGCACCCGGGTTCCCTTGATTAGAAGGATGTGCAGAATCACACCTTGGGGAATTGCAGCAGAAAAGGTCGCCCTGTTTTCTGTAGGTCTGAGGTGTTTTGGGGCTCGCAAGAAAGGGACTGAATGGACCAGATGTTCCATAAGCATCAGCCCAACCACACCGGTACCCACCGAGCTGCGGGTCCAGGCTGCTCCCCCGGCTCGGCTCATCACTTCCCCCCCCTCCACTCACAGCTCCAGGTAAATTGGCCTTGAAGAGGAAAATGGGCTGATTTGTGTGTTTTATTTTCCCCGTGTCAACAGATCTGAGTGTTTTCATACCTTGTGGGGCAGCTGCTGGGAAAGAACAAAGCCCGGCTGTCAGGGGAGTTAAAATTAGATGAGATTCTTCTTTGCCTCGCCATTATGCGTGGCTGAATGGTGAGAGGGAGCGGGGGGGGGTGGGTTCTGCAGCATTATTTCCTCGGCATTGTGCACGGGGAGGCTGTCTCCAAGGGCAGGGTGTTTGCATGGCGCTGGGAGACGGCTGGGGCTTGGAGCCCGGTCGGGAGTTTGGATGGGAAATCTCAGCTCGGCACTTTGCCGGCACCAATCCCATTCCCGGAGATCAGTGGTGTCCTGGGCGGGGCGGGAGGGTGATGCCACCAGCATCCCCGAGATGTTCTCAGTGTCCCCAGGACACAAGGGAGACTGTCCCCCCGGGGCTCCTCCTCCTGCCCCGAGCCCCCTGCTCCCACCCAGGGCTGGGCGCACCGAGAGTCCCTCACAAATATCGGGTGGGTGCATCCACTGGTTCATCCCATATCCTTTAAAAATGCCCCCGAGCCGATTATTTTATTTGAGGGGTTACCAAGCCCTTTTTCTTCACCCCAGCTGGTGCCTGGCCCCATAGCAGGGACAGGGACGGGGCCAGCGTATGGCTGACAGACACCGCCAGTGTCCCCTGAGCCGTGCTGGCAGACAAGGACGCTGCACCATACCCCAGCCCGGGGGACTCAATCCCCACAGGAACCTTTTTTTTCCCTGATTGTTGCTTATTTAGGTATTTTCACACCCCCCGCTTGGTGCCGCCTTCGGCTGACAATGGACCATTGATTGGGAACTGGCAGCGTCTCCCCGGATTTCGGGGACCTGTGAGGCCGGGCTGTCCCCCCCCGGCTCCCGCCACGGCTGGCTCTCGGAGGTGGCATCACTGCTTTCCATCTGAGGTGCCTCGGGAGCGTTAACAACCTGTGAGTCATCTCATAAATGAACCATCTTGGGGAGGAGGGGGGGATCCAGGCAGGATGCTGCTCCGAGAAGGAGCTGTGGTGGGAAAAAATAAAGCTTTGAGCTGCTGGTGGAGGGAATTGGTGTCAACGTGAGCACTGGGCTCCCCAGTGGGGCTGGGGCTGGGTTTTCCTGGGCAGGGAGCAGGTCCCTTGGGGATGGGACATGGGGACCGTGTGTCCTGGGGCCTGTCCTTGGTCGTGACATGGGGACTGTGTGTCCTGGTGCCTGTGGCTGGCTGTGACGTGGGAACATTGTGTCTCCTGGTGCCTGGGGCTGGCTGGGACATGGGCACCATGTGTCCTGGTGCCTGTCCTTGGTTGTGACACAGGGACCATGTATCCTGGTGCCTGTGGCTGGTGGTGACATGGGGATCGTGTGTCCTGGTGCCTGTGGCTGGTGGTGACATGGGGACCGCGTGTCCTGGTGCCTGGGGCTAGTGGTGACATGGAGACCATGTATCCTGGTGCCTGTGGCTGGTGGTGACATGGGGACCGCGTGTCCTGGTGCCTGTCCTTGGTCGTGACATGGGGACATTGTGTGTCCTGGTGCCTGGGGCTAGTGGTGACATGGAGACCATGTATCCTGGTGCCTGTGGCTGGTGGTGACATGGGGACCATGTGTCCTGGTGCCTGTCCTTGGTTGTGACATGGGGACATTGTGTGTCCTGGTGCCTGTAGCTGGCTGTGACATGGGGACCGTGTGTCCTGGTGCCTGTAGCTGGCTGTGACATGGGGACCATGTGTCCTGGTGCCTGTGGCTGGCTGTGACATGGGGACCGTGTGTCCTGGTGCCTGGGGCTGGTGATGACATGCTGGAGGGACAAGGGCACCACGGGCATGTGCGTGTGTGCAGACATACGTGTTGCACTACCAAGGGACAGGAAGGAGTTTTACAGCCAGGTTTCCTAAGGGAATAAGGTCCAATTGTCCATCTCCCACTGGTCTGCCAGGATTTGCCGTTGCCTGTTGCCGTACCAGCAGGACAGGGGTTAGAGCCCCAGGGCCACCTTGGACCACCCTGGTCATGGAGGAGGCAATTTTCCTTCTCAGCATATACAGTATTTACTTTTTCTGCAGCTTTTTACCTTCCTGCCACAGCTCCCGGAGCAGGGGGGGATGCTCCTGCCGTGGCCTACGGTCCCCACAGCCGAGCCACCACCGGCACATCCACCGCGGAGCGGGTGCCGGGAGCGGGATGGGACAGACAGACACATGGGCGTTCAGCCTATCGATTCGTCGTCTCCGAGGGCTCTGCAGCGAGTGGGGAGGAAGCAGGTATCGTCTTTGCTGTTGTGAATCCAGGTCAGCGCTCGCCCAGCTGCCATCCTGCTGCTCTGCGACTGCTCCAAATCGCAGGGCGCAGCCCGGCTCCTCTTCCCCCAACACCATCTTGGTGCCTCTTGCTCCGGGCACAGAACTTGCGTCTTCCCTCTGCTTCTTCAGGCTCCTCCAAATGTCCTTGGGATGGGTTGGTTTGGGGTTGGGAGAGGAGAGGAAACCTCCTCACGGTGGAAAACCAACAGAAAAAGCACAGGAGGGTGTGGCTAAGGTTTGCGTGTTTGCGTTTGGGCTGAAGGACGGGGATTTGGGTGGTTTGGACCTGGGGGGATGCCAGGAGGGAAAACTGTGGCTTGTTCCCATGCTCTCCGGGAACCGCTTTCATCGCCCCGCTAGCCTTGGGGTGCCAGGCTTTCCTAGCCACGGCAGCCTCAAACCCACCTCCTCCGCTCGCTGCAGCCCCGGATGGAAAAATCGCAGACATCCAGGGATTGCTCCCACGGCGGAGATGCCAGGAGGGAAAACCGAGACCTGGCCTTCTGCTCTCTGGGAACCGCTTTCATCGCCCCGCTAGCCTTGGGGCACCGGGCTTTCCTAGCCACGTCAGCCTCAAAACAACCTTTCTTCACTCTTCCCAGGTCTGGCGTCAAAAATGGAAGTTGTCCAGCGGTTGCCGGCTTCAAATTGTCCCGTAGGATTTGAGGAGTCGCAGCACGTTTCACACAATATCCAGTCCTGCGCTGTTTTCTTTTACGGAAAACCACCGCTGCAAGGCATTCAGGGAAAAACAGCAACAAAATTACGATCTTATGGAAGTAACATTCATTTTCTAAACAGAGCAAAACCTTCCCACCCCCTCGCTCTACTTAAGGAAACGTTAATAATTAAATAAAAGGGAAATAGTGAAATGGATACAATATTTACAAATCTGTATACAAAATCCTATGAAGCTCCCAGGGAGATCTCGCTGGCAGGCACTGGGGAAGTTCCAGCCTGGATGCAGCGACGGATGGGAACTGGGGTCTGGGAACCGCTTTCGTCGCCCCGCAAGCCTTGGGGTGCCCAAGCAAAGCCTTGTGGCCCTCAAGCAAAGCCTTCTGGCCACCAGACAGCCGCTTGCTTTCCACCCAGCTCATCCCTGCCTTGTCTAGAGAGCATCTCCAGCAGAAGATCCAACATCACTTGCTGGTTGGGTCTTTTCTTTTGAAACATTCCCCCCCCTAAATTAGGTGGTATTTCAGCCCCCGAGTGCCCCGAGCAACGTAGACGCAGGGACCACCACGCATGTCTCCCTGATGGCTGCTGAGGGCTGAAAGCATCTGGCTGGAGGTGCCAACCCTGCCTGTGTCTTCAAATAAATTGCTGCAGTTTGGGGCTTTGGAGGTGACCAGCCTCTTCCTTGAGAACTGCAACCACCAGTGGAACGTATGGGAAGCTCCGTGTCAGCGGCACCGGTCCCTCCAGCCCTGCTGGGGGTCGAACACAGCTGTAAGGTCAGGGCTTGCCCTATTTCTCATGGTGACGCTTGTGCATCCTCCTTTCCCGGGCGTTGTGAACACGTGCAAGCACCCGGCGAGGAGCAGAAGGCAAGAACCTGCCCTCAAAGCTTCAAATGAGGTGATGAACTTTCCCAACCTCATCGGAGAGCTGCAGAAGATGCACCTCGGTGTTCGCAGCGATGACACCCCAGCTGGTCCCTTCTCCAGTCCTTTGCCAGCACCGAGGATTGTGCTTTGCTTTGCTTTGCTTCGCTTTGCTTCCCAGCCTGATAAAATGAGATGCCCGCTGCCATGTGTCCCGGCTTGTCCCGCTGGCCTCGGGAGAGCACCCGGGGCGCACAGCACCTCCTCCACCCAAAGGGACACAGATGGTGGCTGCCCAATGCCATATTTTTCCAAGACGGCCACCTGCTTCCCACACTAATGCCCGGAGCGATGCTGTGCCATGGAACAGAGCTGCTGCCGGTGTTCCCGGTCCATCGGCCAGCACCGGGAGCCTCCAGAGACCGGGGAGATGGCATGGCTCTTCTGTGGTCATGACTGATGCTGCTGGTGTCCATCTGGGCTCAGACACTTGAACGGGTGGCCTTGGTTGCAAGGATGAAGTGACATGGGCTGGGAGGGAATAAATGGCTGCTCCCAGCGAAGCCAGCGGGTGTTATCCAGGGAAAAGGGGTGGGAATGCCAGAGAGGTCTGGGATGGAGGGTCCTCGGGGGGTGCTGGCACCCCTGGTTTTGTCTTTATGAGCAGAGAGGAGATACCCAGACATGTCCAAGCTGAGGTGGCTTAAACTACAAGTTGAATCCCATCAGTGATGGGTCTTGGAGGAAACCCCTGGCAGTGCCAGAGCCTGGCATGGGAGCACGACGGAGGCCCTGGCGGGACGCTGGGCACCCCCAATGGGGGGTTTTGGCCATCCCGAAGGTGAGCTGCCAGCACTGCGGTGCCAGTGCGGGGCTGGGCGAGGGCAGGGGCTGGAGGAAGAGGAGCAGTGCCGGCGAAGGCTGCTGCGCTCAGCCATCACCTGTTTCTGCTTCTCCCAGCTTCCAAGGCAGCTCCCCCTCCTCCAGCCCGCAAAACCTGCGACAGCTGATCCCAGAAGGTGATTTCTCACCCTACCGCCACTTTTCTTTCTTCTCCTGAAAGGCACAAAATTCCACCCCCACCCCCCCCCCAGCATCTCGCAGATGTGCAACATCTTCCTCCCTCCTGCTCCCACTCTTCCTCCCCAAAGCCATCACCACCTGGCACGAAGCCGGGGACAGACTCAGCTCCCTCGGCCACGTCCCTGTCCCCTTCCCGCACGCCATAGCCTTGGGAAGACATTTGCGGGGATGATTTCTCCTCTGGTGATGGGGTTGGGGGTTGCTTCTTGCTGGAGACCCTTTTTAGGGCTGCAAACCTGCAGGTCCCAGCGGGCCTGTCCCTGGGGGAGCAGTTGGCCAGCCCAGCCCGCGCTTAAGTAAAGAATAGTAATAAGGAAAAATTGAAAGTGGCAGTTAAATGGTTGGAACAGCTCTTCTTCTGTATCTATCTGTCTGCCTACCTAAATATAGACATACATTTTCTAAACGCAAAATGCCAGCATCCCCGCTCAGAGCCAGGTGAAGCGGCTGAGAGCCAAACACAAGTATTTAAAAGCAATATTAAATGACCGATGCCTGACGAAACCCTTGGGCTGAAGGAAGCGCTCTGCCGATAGGAGATGTTTATTGATGGAGGAGAGGAAAGCAGGCTGGCAACAGACTTCCCCCCCCCCCCCAGGGTTTTGGCTGCAGCAGTTTTGGGAGCAGGGTTGGGGGAGAGGTTGTTTTTGATGTGTAAAACCCTTCTCGCTCCCCGGCTCGGCCATCGGGAAGCAGCCCTGGTGCACAGAGGTGTTGGCTTAGCCACAATGCTGTTGATTTAAGGGATTGGGTTTTTTTGGTTGTTTGGGTGCAAATGCGGCTGTGCATCTCCCACAGCACAGCAGGGAGCAAAGCTCAGTCGGGGGTGGCCGTGGTCCCCAGGAGATGGGGACCCTCCTGTCCCCATCGATGCAGGAGCTGGCAGGGATGCGGCTGAGGGACTGGGAGCAGGGATGCTGCCATGGGTGAAGGGAGGCAGCGTCTGCCCATAACCACCTTCAGGGGGTTGCTCCAACCTGATTCCCAACCCCAGGATGGATTTTTCCAACCCGCCTGATGGAGAGACCCATCCTCCTCCTGCCCGCAAAGAGATACCGGCTACCAGGGGGAAGAAAAACACTAATAATTGTGCTCCATTAATGACTTGGAGTGTTCCCAGGCTAAGTGCTCCCATTTCTCTGCTAAATGAGCCTCTCTCCTTGCCCACCTAACAGCAAACACTAAATCCCCTCCTCCCCGTGGCCTTGGGACCGGAGCTGTGGGTGGATGGCAAGGGGACATTTTTGCTTTGCTGCAGCCAAGATTATCTTATGAGTGAAACGATTTTTTCCTCTTGCCTTGTGCTTCTACCTTCCTCCGTATCCAAGCGCAGCTGGGATCCTCCGAGGGCCTGGATGACTCACCGCGGCAGCAGTGTAAGGGCATTAGCGCATGATTCCTCCCAGGGCTCCGCATCGCCCATCACCAGGAGTTTTTATATTCTGAGCAGCTCTCCTGCCCCAAGGAAATATCACGTTTACCTGCAAAATGGCTGGGCGGAGGGAGCACGTCCCCTTGATGGAGGGGACAGCAAGGGATGGAGATGGGTGCTGGACCGGGGTGGTGATGAGGGAACAGCTTGGGAAGGAGACGGGTGTTGGACGAGGACGAGTGATGAGGGCACAGCTCGGGATGGAGTTAGGTGCTGGACCAGGGTGGTGATGAGGGGACAACTCGGGATGGAGATGGGTGCTGGGCCAGGATGAGTGATGAGGGGACAATTCGGGATGGAGATGGGTGCTGGACCGAGATGGTGATGAGGGAACAGCTCAGGATGGAGACGGGGATGAGTGATGAGGGGACAGCTTGGGATGGAGACAGGGGTGAGTGATGAGGGGACAGCTCAGGATGGAGATCAGTGTTGGACCAGGATGAGTGATGAGGGGACAGCTTGGGATGGAGATGGGTGCTGGACCAGGGTGGTGATGAGGGGACAACTTGGGATGGAGACGGGCACTGGACCAGGGTGGTGAAGAGGGCACAGCTCGGGATGGAGACGGGGATGAGTGATGAGGGGACAGCTCGGGATGGAGATGGGTGCTGGACCAGGGTGGTGATGAGGGGACAACTTGGGATGGAGACGGGGATGAGTGATGAGGGGACAGCTTGGGATGGAGACGGGGATGAGTGATGAGGGGACAGCTCGGGATGGAGATGGGGATGAGTGATGAGGGCACAGAGCGGGATGGAGATGGGGATGAGTGATGAGGGGACAGCTTGGGATGGAGACGGGGATGAGTGATGAGGGGACAGCTTGGGATGGAGACGGGGATGAGTGATGAGGGGACAGCTCGGGATGGAGGTGGGTGGTGGACCGGGGTGGTGATGAGGGGACAACTCGGGATGGAGATGGGTGCTGGACCGGGATGAGTGATGAGGGGACAACTCAGGATGGAGATGGGTGCTGGACCAGGATGGTGATGAGGGGACAGCTTGGGATGGAGATGGGGGTGAATGATGAGGGGACAGCTTGGGATGGAGATGGGTGTTGGACCAGGATGAGTGATGAGGGGACAGTTTGGGATGGAGATGGGTGCTGGACTGGGGTGGTGATGAGGGGACAACTCGGGATGGAGATGGGTGCTGGGCCAGGATGAGTGATGAGGGGACAACTCAGGATGGAGATGGGTGCTGGACCAGGACGGGTGACACGGCCCACATTTACGATGTGACACTCATGTCCCCGACACAAAGTTATTGTCCTCACCCCTAGTCATTGCTGCGGAGCTGAAGTTGGTCCCTGCCCAGCGCGGCCGACGGCAGCTCAGTTACCCCTTCAGCCCCAAGCCCAGCGCAGCGGCGGTTGCAGTTAACTCGCTAATTGCACGCCGTGCTCGGCCAGGCTGCTTTGCAGAGCGCAATTAATTAGCATTTGCTTCCCTGATGGTTGCTGACCCTGCCAGACTCGGGAGTAAATTGGCTGCTGCGGGTAATGGGTTTGCTGAGAGCGGCTGGCGGTGGTGGCACAGCTCCTGGGTAATCACTTCGTTACAGGACGAGCTATTTATATTTTCACTTTGGAAAGACAAGGAGGCTCGTTGGAAGAATGTGGCCTTCAGTGCCAGCCGCTCTCGGCTTTCGGGCTCGCGGGGACCTTGGAGAAAGTCGGCAGAGACATGGCTGGGGCGAACCAGAGCTCGGGCGCAACCCCAACCTGCCACCCTGGGGCACTTTTTGCTCAAGAAAATCATCAGCCGGGGGCTGCGTGTGGCCGGGATGCTGCAAAAAAAGGTGGAAAGATGCTTCAGGGATGCCGCAGACAAGCAAATCGGGGTTAGAAAATGAGCAAAGATCATTTTTCTTCTGCAGCCCAGACCCTGGGCGCTCCATGCGGTGGGATGCAGGGGATGGGGATGAGCCTTGAGCATCCCACTGAGCCCCCCCCCCCGCCAGCCCCCTCCGCTTTCCCACCTCCCTGCCACCCTGGGTGCTCTGCCCGCACCCAAACCGCGCTAATTCAGAGGAGAAACCGCCCCTGCTCGCCAGCCCTGTCCTCAAGCCGCGTGGCACTTCATTATATCACTAAAGATTAATCTGCCGCTCCTAATTGCCGAGTGCCCGAGAGCTCCTGGCAGGGAGAAAAAGAAGCGTCAGGCGAAAAAAGCCAATATGTGGCTTGTTGTTTTTTTTCTCTCTCTCCGTTAATATTTAGGTCGACTTACTGATGTGGGAAGCACAGGGACGGGAATTCATGTGGACTAGGGGAGCGGGTGGGGGTGGGTTGATAGCATTTCTCGGGGTGTTTTCCCTGGCGTCTCCTCCGCCCTGGCCCCGAGAGGGAAGAGAATACCTGGCTCCGGCTGAATGTCAAGAAAGATTGATTTTTCTGGTTTTTTTTTTTTTTTTTTTTTTTGCTTTTAGTGGGGGAATCTTTGCTCAGTTCTTCCTCCTCTGCCTGTTCGGCGAAGGCAGGGGGGAAAAAAAAAAGTCTCTGCCAAGCGCTGTGATTTCAGGAAGGCTGAGATGAAAGTGCTCTGCAGACTCAGCAAAGCTCTTTGGCCGGGAAACAAAAGGGCAGGGGTTTTTCTTTTGGGGAATGTATATTCTGTAACTTTCCATGCAACGCGTTTCATTGTAGAAGCAAAAGGTTTGGGGTCCGCTTTGGCCTCATTTGATGCATTTAAGCCTCAAAAAGCCTATGGGGAGGTTGGGGGATGATATAGGGCACCCCCTGCAACGCAATGAACCATTTCCCTCCCATGGATCGCCAACATCGCAGGTGACAAACTGATTTTCCTGCCCCCCCCCCACCTTGTTTTGCAGGAAAAGAAACCGAATACCCAGTCAGGCCAAATCCGTGGCTTTATTCCGAGTATTTTGGCTTGGCTGGGGAAGGGGCGGTTTGGGCAATCACTGTGTATTTTTGGGAGCTGCTGATTGATTCGCATCGATGCAGAACAATGAAGGAGAAAGGCAACTGCTCACTTTGCATCCCAGCCTGCAGCTCAGCAATTCCCACCCACCCCCCACCTGCCCCCACTTCTATTTTCGCAATATTTCTGTATTTTGGGGGGGGATCCTGCTGTGATTGCCCTGTACACCCCTACCCGGCTTTTCCAGGTATTTAGGGAACACGCCATCCCTCCGCGTCCTTTAACAAACCGGTACCCGTGGGATCCAGCCCCAATTCCCGCACATCCCATCCTCTTATACACCTTGCGCTCAGGAAAACCAGAGCTTTGGGGCTTAATTAAAACAAAAAGCCCCCCCCAAAAGCCCATCAGCAAAGCAGCTTGAAAGGCTCCGACCGAGCCACGGCTCAAAGGAGATGCAGCAAACGTGGTTCCCCCGAAAAAAACTGAGGGTGTCCATAGCTCCTGCTTTCATCTAGCATCAAGTCGCGGGCTGGAGAGAGGTCTGCTGGGATTTGGGGGTATTTGGGATTTGGGGAATAGCGGTTGGTGTCCCTGAGCTCAGCAATGCTCTGTATTGGGGGGCACAGTGGGTGCCTTTCCCAGCTTTCCCAGTTCACGGGGGAACGGGGAGTTTTCCGGGCTCCCCCCACCCTACCCAGCACCCTCAGCATCATTTTCCCCCCCCCCCAAAAAAAAACCCACCAGCACTGCGTTTTCCTGCTTTTTAAAGCGAATCAGCTCAATTCCTGAGCAGGGCTGGCCCCTTCCCCTGTCCCCCCACACCAGGCATGGTCCCCCCCCCACACCGAGCATCACCTCGGGGACGTCACCCCTCGGAGCAGCCCCGATGGGAAGGTGGGAGCGATGTAGCTCTGCGCTGGCGGGTTTTTCCCAGGAGAGCCGAATCCTATCCACTGCCAATGGCAAAGCAGGTCATGCCGATAAATCTTGCGCGTGGTTTTCGAGGACATTGGTGCCAAGCGAGGAGCTGGAGGTGTGGAAATAACATCTCTGAGTCCTTCTGGCTACAAGAAGGGGGGGGATATTCCCTTGGGGAAGTGGCCACCCCTGCAAATGGGGGCTTGGGAAACTGGGATGAGGGATTTTGGGGGTCTATTCTTCACCTTGTGCATCCAGTTTTTATCGCAGGTGCTGTCTCAGGTTTTCCCTCTGCCCTCGCAATTCGCTTTGGCAGGTTGTTCTGATTTTTGCCGGCAAATCCTCTCTTGGGGCATCTCTTCCGCTCATCCCCCTGGGCCTGGAGCAAGTGGAGGGTCAGTTTAATCTATTTAATGCACATTTTCTTCCCCCGCTGCATATTCAAGCAGCCCTGAAGTGAAGGAGGACGAAGCAGGATTATACCACAAGGTTAAAAGCTGGGTGCATGGGTGGCTCCCGGGATGCTGGGTAAGGAGTAAGGTGGTCACTTGGACAAGCTGCTTTGCCCCGGTGCCGGTGACCAGAGGAGTCGATCCCCACGGCTCTGCAGCGGGAACATCAGGCAGAGCCTCCTGACCTTTAAGGAGAGAGAAAACAAAACAGCTGATGAAGCTACGGCTAAATATCACTCGGGTTTCCAGCCGCTGCGAGGCACGCGAGCCGACAGGGTGGCTTGGGGGACGTCAGGACCTGACGGCTAACTGTGGGGCAGCCCTAAGGAGGGTCAAGCTCCCGTCGAACGCAGCCCTTTGGGTGCATCCGTGAGCCGAGGGCTCTGCCGTGTCCCGTGTCGGGGCTTTTCTGCAAGCCCTGGTGGTGCGGGATGAGCCCGGCGCTCGGCACCGCATTGGATGCCCCAGCCCAGGGCTCGGTGACAGGTCGCTGTGCGTCCCCTCCCTGTCCCCCCATCACCCCCCAGTTCCTCACCCCGGACTCAAAACTGGCGAGGGCCACGCGCTCAGCCATCCTGACATGCGTTAAATTGCGACGCCGCAGCCCAGGGCACGCACAGCCTTCATTGATGGATCCGGAGATGCTCCTGTGGGCCAGAGGTAGCCCCCCAAAACACCGCCAGCTTCCCGGGGAGGGGCCGGGTGTGCAGCTACAGCGTCACCCCAGAGAGTGTCTGGAGGGGCCCGACCCGCGCTCGGTGCTGAGGGGGGGTGGTCCCACTGCCCAGGGCAGTAGGGTGTGAGGACCCGCATGGAGGGGTAAAAGCCAGCTCCAGAATTGCATTAATTTGGTTCAATTCCGACACAGTTCACCACCAGCCGCTCCATCCCCCTTCCAAGATGTCCAGGTGCTCGGCGAGCCTTGGAAAAGGGTCCCCTCCAAAGACCAGCTGTCCCGAGTAGGGGACAACAGGATCCACCACCTCCTGCTCCATCCCTGCGGATAGGGACCCGCCACCACGCTTTGGGGACCGGCGTCTGGGGCCAGGGAGGGGGTTAGCGAGACCTGGAGCGAGAGGATGGGGAAATGGAGTTGCCATGGAAACCGCTGAACAGCAAATGGCTGATTTTTTTTTTTTTTTTTTTTTTTTTTTTTTTGTCAAGGCTGGAAAAAATGCGGGGGAGAAGGGCAGCGGTGAAGCTCCACGCCGCAGGATGAGTTGGGGGGCTGAGATGCAGGGCGGGGGGGGGGTTTGGACCCCGGGTGAGCCAGGATTGCAAAGCAAAACGTGGATGCTCAGGTGTCTGCGTGCCAGATTCCGAACCTGTGGGACAGCCATGTCCCCTGGGGGTGGCTCAGGGCAGGCCATGGGGATGGGATGGGTGCTGGTGGCACCGGTGGTGGCTGTCCCCACCACCACAGTGGCATGGGGGACATGGCTGGGGCAGGGGGGGCACGCCGTGGGGTTGTTTAAAGCATTTGAAGCATTGCAGGTTGAAAATAACACCTCCATCACACAGAGGATTCAGCGTCTCATGCAGGGCCAGGCACCAGCCGCTGATGGAGCTTCGGAGCATCCAGACCCTGGAGTCCCGGGGGGGGACAAAGCCACCCCTAGCAGGGACCGAACGGGTGTCTCCATCATTGCGAGGTCACGAACAGCCCCAGGTGGAGCTCGGCTCAGCCCCGGGGCTGCGACAGAGCCCCAGAGCCCCTGAGGGCTCTTGTCTGAGCCTCCCTGCCCACGGGGGCTGCGCGGGCAGGGGAGGGAACCAGCGTTAGCGTTTGCCGCTTGAAGCCATGGCTTCACCTCTCGAGAGCTGATGAAAAATCAGAATTGAAGTGCCCACTTCCCCCAAAGTTCAAGAGAGAGCTCCCGGGCTGAGCGCTGGCAAGAAGGCACGTGCCTGCACTTAAATTCCTGGCCAGGCTGGGGGATGCGGAGGAGATGAGGGGACCGTCACCTGCAGAGGAGAGAGGGGGAAAGCCCCAGGGACACGGCACCCGTGGGGCTGATGGCTGGGGAGGGGATGGTGGGATCTCCCGGGGAGGGGAGTGGGGGCTCAGCCAGGCCCTGAGTGCCATCAGCCATGCCAGTTTGGGGACTGGAAATTTGGGAAGTGGGTTTTTGTAACACCTACACGTGTTTGTGCCTTCCCCGTGGAGCGGGGTGGAGGCTCAGCCCTGGGGACTGTCCCCAAGAGCCACCTAGAGCCCGTTTCAACCCCTGGAAACAGCTGGATGCCAGAGAGCCCCTCGCTATTCCCAGCCCCAGTGACACCCAGCCACCGTGCCACAGGGGGCCGGATCCTGCATCCCCACCCAGAGCATCCTTCAGGGCCAGGAGCTCCCCTGGCCCCAGGTGGGTGGGAAAACCCTCCCGGGGCCGGGGGGGACACCCTTGCATAGACGGTGGGGAGGCCTCCAGCAGCTCTCAGCTCTCCAGTTTCCTTCCCTGCTCCCTTTCCTCCTCTGGGATTTCTCAGGAAGGGTGCACAGGGTGACATTTCCCTTGAGGACATGTCCCCTGAGGGACAGACGGACGCATGGGGATGGCAGAAGCTCCATCACAAAGCGGGAGCAGGCTCCCTCCGGTGTTGCTGGACCGGACTGCAAAAAAATATAGGTCCAAACCCCCCCGTTTCGGCCTTGTCCCACCCAAACGTGCCCAATTGCACCCGGGGGACAGGAGGTGAGCCCCGGTCCCACGTGCTGCCGGCGCGGCGCTGCCTGTCCTGCCCTCCCCGCGCTGCACAAGGTCACCCCCATGTTTTATTCATCCCCCCACAAGCCACTACATTCCTTAATTGCAGCCACACGCGCTTTGCAAGTGTAAATAATTGCCTGGCAGGCTTATTAATGACTTCGGCGTGCTAACGAGCACCGCCGCCCAAAGCCGACTCTCAGGGGTGTCCGACCCTTCCCTGGGCTGCCGGGAGACCCCCCAGGGACTGCGGGGTTGGCACCCAAATGTGGGTGCAAACTGCCCTGAGCTCGGCCTGGGCAACAAATACGCACCTCAGCCCAAGATTAAATAATTAACGACTGGTTAATTCGACAGCTCCACCGTCCTCCTCCGCTCCTGCCCATCGGCTCGTGCAGGCGCGGGAGAACCCTCATCCCCCGTTGACGGTCACCCGCGGTCACTGCGACCTTACCTGTGTCCCCGTCACGTCTCGCTGCTGCCAAACGGAGCCGCTGGGAGAAGCTGGTGGCCATGAGGGACGGGCTCAGTGCCACCAGGCTCCATCCCGCGCCTCCTGTGGCCAAAGGTGCATCTCCCGGCCTGTCCCCGATGCTTTTTCCCTGGAAAACCCTCCCAGCTGTCGGTGGAGGAGCTGCCCTGCCACGGGACAGCCTTCAGCATCCAGACCCAGCCGGGGAGCCGCTCCGGCTTTAATTAAAGGTCTTTAATCACCAGGTAGGTGATGGATGGGCATCAAGCCACCATTACATCCCAAGCGGGGGGCTGGTGGGTTGAAGACACGCATGGAGCTGGCTGGGGGGGTCTTGGAGGACCGCTAAGCTTGAGCTGGGGGGGGTACGAACCGAGGCAGGGGTCCCAACCCCCCCTTCAGAAAGCAGACTGTGCCACAGAGGCTGTTCACACCTTTATTGCTCTGGCTGGAGAGTTTTTCCCTACTCCTTTCCCCCCTGCCATCCCTCCTTCTTTCCTAGGGACACAGTGCCCTCAAGCCAGATCCCTGTGTCACAGAGCGGAGGGACGCGGTGGCATCTCTCTGGCATCCAGACACCGCTGCAACCACCCTGCCTCCCTCTGTGGCCTCCCACCGCATGCGCTTAGGTCAAGAAGAGCATATTTGGGGGTAAAACCTGGCCCTTTCTCACCCCCGGCCCCCAGGACAGTGGCACAGCCCCACATCCACGGGGCAACGTCCCTCCTGTCCCCAAATCGTCCAAGTCCAGCTTTTCTCCAGGGAAGGGCACGGTCAGACCAGTCTCCCGGTCCGTTCCCAGTGGGCTCCCAGCACACCCCAAGCAAAGGGAAGGTGTTTACAGGGAGGAACCGCTTGAATTCACCGGGGACTTCCAGAGCAAACCCGCCTGTCACCAGAGCCTGGCTCCCTGGGATGTTCGAGGGAACCCAGTGCAAGGAAGCAGGGAGCCGGGACGCGGGGACCGGTGCCACCCCGTCACCCTCCCTCCCCACCCCGGCTGCCCGATGTGGCCGTCACAGCATCCCGTCTTGCACCGTGTCCCCTCCAGCCCCGTCGCTGGGCGCCATCAGCAGAACTGCAGAAGAAGCAGAGCCGGGAGTGGGCGGTGAGCCCTCACCCAGCCCCCCGGCACCGTTTTGGGGGGCTCTGCCACCCCCCAGGGCCGGGAAAGGGTTGGGGCACCCCAAGCACCCCCCAGGCTGGGCACAGACCTTCCAGCGGTTCCCACATTCGTTGCACAGCACGAATGTCGTCATGGGCTCATCGGCGCTGCGCGTCTGCACCTAGGATGGAGTGGGTGGCGGGGTCAGCGGAGACCCCTCCGGCATCCCCCGAATCGAAGTCCCTTGGGGACAGGGAGGGGAGCCCTGGGGGGCTTTTCGGGGCTGACCTGGTTGTACGTGCAGTTCTTCTTCTTGCACTTGCCGCACTGGAAGAGGTCGGTGACGGTGCCACCCGTCTTGGCCATCTGATGCTCCCGGATGGCCTCCTGGGTCATGGCGTTCCTCAACTTCTTCAGCTCATCGCTGGCCATCTCCTGCCACCAGCACCGGCCCGGCAGCGTCAGCAGCCAAGCCGACACGGGGTGCAAGCCACCGTGGTCCAGCACCCTCCCCATCCTCTCCAGGACCAGGATCGATCCTTCTCTCTGTTCTTGGTGGAGGGCTCAGACCCATCCGGATGAAAAAAATCACCCCGTCTTCAACCCACAACTGCAGCCTGCAGGGACCTGGCTCCCCACAGAGGGAACTGGGCTCCCAGCAGTCAGATTTGGGGACCATGGTTGAGAAGAGGACTCTCAAGCCTGGCTCCTGACAGTGTGACACCCCACACCCGGCTCTATGATGGGTGGGGGGGTGTTACACAGCTCTGGGGGGGGGGGGCCAGGCAGTGCCTGGATCTTTTTTGGCTGCCACCCCCCTGCTGACGCACCCCTGCTCTGATGCTCCTCGTGCTCCAGCCAGCCCCAAGGTGGGACGGGGAGATGGTGGGACAAATAAAGTGTGGACACCAGCAAGCCAAGACCCAACCAGCCCTTTGGCACCAAGAACGGACATTGATGGGGGTCTCACCCCCCGGCCCCCTGCAGGGGTAGCCTGGACATGGTCCACAAGAGCCAGCCCCGTGCCCCCCCACCCCGCTGCCCACCTCAGCAGTCATGCGGGCGATGAGGCTGGGCGGGATGGCCCCGCACAGCACGTTCCTGCGCAGGCTGGGGTTCTTGGGGTCCTTCAGGTTGCTGATCCTGCTCCGCACCCGGTTGCGATACTTCATGTCCGTGCTCTTCAGCTCCTGGAAGATATGTGGGGGGGGGCGGTCCGTCAAGGAATCAAGGGGGCAAGGTGGGGGGGATGCCGGCCCCATGGGCACCCGCTGCTGCTCTGGGCTTGGTGGTGTGGATTGTCACCAGGGCCAGTGCCCACGTGCATGTGGAGGTGGCCAATCTCAACAGGGTTTTGCTCCCTGGGGCACCATCTGTGGGGGGTGTCCCCCTCCTTGGGTGACGAAGCACAACTTGGGATGTGGGGTGGAAAACAACTTCGCGTTTCCCTGCTGCGACACCCAAAGGTGGTCGGGGCACAGGGACCATCACTGTGCTGAGATGTGAGTTCACGGTGCGGGGGGCTCAGCCCGCTCCCCTCCTCCCAGGCTGGCCAAAAAGCCACCAGCTGCCTGCACGGATGCGGGCAGATGGGATGAGGTGGCAGCTTCGCTGGTCCCACGAGGCCGCGGGCGCACATGGCCAGAGCGTGGGATGAACCAAAAATCGAAGCGCAAACCACCTTGGGGCTGGTCCCGGTCTTGGGGGGCTGCCAGGAGACCCCCAAGCCTTGAGTTGGGGGGTGAATGGAGGGGGCTCCCTCCCTGCCAGCCTGGCACAGCCTGGGCACCGGGCTGGCAAGAGACACGGGCACCCAGAGCAGGCTCAAAAGAGAGACCTGGGCTGGGTTTGGGGTTTATTTCCCCAGGCATAAAGGCAGGTCCCTGAGCAGAGGGGTTTGGGGGGGACACACACAGACCCCCAGATTAAGGCAGGTGCCCAGGAGATGCTCAGCATCAGCATCAGCCTCTAACCGGGGTCTGGGCTCCCTCTGCAGGCAACGGGGACAGCAGAGCCCGTCACCCTCTGTCCTTGTCCCCGCCACCCTCCGTCCTGTCCCCACCACAGCTCTTCAGCCTACGTGTGTGTCGTCCCCCCCCCAGGGGATGGAGCCTGGGGACTGCCAGCCCCCACAAAAGGATATGGTCTTCGATCTCCGACGCCATCTTCTCGCAGTTGACGCCAAACTCTTTGTAGTCGTCTAAAGGGCAGAGAGGCCGAGGGGTGACTTTGGGGTGTGAAACCAGCCAGGTCTCACTGTGCATCAAGAACTCCCCCCCCCCCAAAAATCTCACCTTTCCCCCCTCAATGTGTCCCAGGCATCCCATCTCTACAAAATACTATTTTTACCCACCTTGAACCTTACGAAGACCCTGATCTCCACATCCAACCCCTTATCGGAGACCCCTCCAACCTCCTTTTCTTTCGTTTTGGGGTTGAACACTGAGCCACGAGCTACAGCTGCGGTTTGTTTGTAAGTCCAGGGGCTGTTGCAGGGCTGTGGGTGCCCCAGGACGCAGAGTCTGGCTTGTTATTGTAGGGTTGCTTCTCTTAGGGCTATCCCATAGGAGAAACGGCCCAGTTTGGGCCAGTAGCTTAGGGAGGAGATGATGGGTTACCTGCTGCCCCTTTGAATAGCCCACTGGGAGCAGGGGGGGGGGTTGGCCGGGGCAATGCTGCAACCCCATGGCTCAACGCAGGCTTGGAGGCTTCTTTCCTCCCTATTTTGCCACGTGTGATGAAACCAGGGCTTAAAGTTGCCTGGTTGCTCAGGGCAGCCAGCTCCTGCACTGTCCCCCGTCCCCCCCAGCTCCAGCACCCCCCAGCTCCAGCACCCCCCGGCCCCACTCACCGTCCATGCGGAGGGCGGCCGTCAGCATCTCGATGCACTTGTCCCGCACTGAGTCCCCCGTGAGATAGCAGGGGGCCAAGAAGCAGGGGCTGGGTGAGAAGGTGGGGCTGGTGGGGGTCCGCGGCGGCTCTGCTTTGGCCTTGCTGCTGTTGGCTCTGCAGGGACACACGGGGCTGGGGGGGGGGGGGACGGGACAGGCAGGCGCCGGGGTCCTGGCGCAGCCCCAGGGACCTGCCGGGGGTCCCATGGCGGTGGGATGGGTCTCTCCTACCTCTCCTCCTTGCTGTCGCTGGAGTTTTGCCGGGAGCCGGTGGGAGCTGGTGAGGGGCTGGGGCCCATGGAGGCTCTCCTGGGGGTGGCAGGGAGGGGGACAATGGGGGTGACACCAGAGACAGGACAGGGGGCAGGGAACAGTGGCCGGACCTCAGGCACCAGCACATCAACGCGAGTGCTCGGAAGCCAACAGGAATCTTCCCGGGGGAGGATTTGCTCCTCAAGGGGAATGTCCTAGTGCCCATGGCAGGATCAGGGCTCCCAGCCACCTCTACCCACCCCAGCTGTGGGTTCCATGGTCCCCACAGGGGATCCCCAAAGCCCCCCCAGGCTGCCCGGCAACATCCCCTCCTTACCGCTCCCCTGATGGTCTCTTCTGCGGGGAGGAAGAGGAGATGGCCGAGGTGGTGGAGGACCTCGAGTCGGCAGAGTCTCTCCTGGCAGGATGAGCCCCGTGATAGGGACGAGACGGTGGGTCCAGACCCCCATCCGCAGCCCAGCAAGGGGCTGGGGTCCGACATCTCCCATCCCATCCAGCCCAGGCACCCACCTCTCCTTCTTGCCCTCCGGAGGTGGCTTCTTCGAGGACGCAGTGGGGCTCCGGCCATTGCTGGACTCTCTTCAGCGCAGAAGCCCAAAGGAAGGGAGAGATGCTCTCAGGGAGCCTGGCCCCAGCATCCCCCCGCTGTAACCTGGTGAGCCAGATCCTGCCTGCCCATCTGCACCCCCCCCATCCCTGGCCAAGACCCCTCCGAGCCCCAGCAGCCCCCCCAGGCTGCCAGCAAAGCCTCCCCCAGGCTGGCAGTGCCCGGCATGAGGATCCGTGTGCCCTTCGGCACTTACCTCTCCGGGTTGGAGTCGGCAGGGTGGCCCCGGGGGCTGGTGGCACGAGAGCCAGACTTGCTGGGCTTCCTAGGGACAAAGAGCAGGGCAGGGTCAGATGAGGTCCATCAAAACAGCCCTCGCCCAGGGAATAAATGGCATTAAAGAAGTGAAAAGAAAAAAAAAAAAAAAAAAAAAAGCCATTTCTCCCTCCCCTCTCCGAAAGCTGCCCTGGTGTTGGCTCTCCAGCGGTGCTGCCGGCACCCCTGGACAGGCAGAGATGGATAAACCAAACAATTTATAAGGAGGGCGGTCTCCTATCAGCCCCACCGATGCCCTGGCCATGGGGCTGGTGCCCCCCAAGAGCAGGCAGGAGCCCCCACCTCTCCTTGTGCTTCTCCCTGTGCTTCTCAGCCGGGCTCTTGGGGTGCTTCGCCCCTTCGTTGGGGCAGCTGGGAAAATCCAGCCTCTTCTCCTTCTTCTCCTTCTCCCCATCCGTGTCCTTCTCCTTCTTCCCATCCACGTCTTTCTCCTTCTTCAGGGTGGTGGACGACTCTGGGGGAAGGAGCTGGGTGTCACAGGTATGGCCCCTACCAGAACCTGAGTGGGGAGATGGCTGGGGGGATGCTTAGCTCTTGTGGGGGGGCTCACACTGATTTACACCACTCCATCCTGGAGCGAAAACGAGCCCTTGGAAAACCCCTCGAGCCCACACATCACCTGGCAGGACTGGGTTACGGTGGCTGCGGTGGCACAGGAGCCTGAACGTCCCAGCTCGGGACTGATCCCACCCTGACCCCCCCCCCCACGGAGAGTATCCAGGGTTTTTGGGGTGCTGGGAGGGTTGGGGCTTGGTGGGGGGGGGTGGGGATTCCTGCCTCTCCCCGGCATCGCTCACCCAGCAGCCGCTTCCAGTTCTTGATGAGGATTTTGGCCGAGGCCACCACCTCTTCATCCGAGCAGTGTTTCCGCACCGAGTTGACGGCCACCCCAATCCGCGTGGTCTGGGAACGGATGGCAAGGATGTGTCCTTAGGGATGTGCCGGCCGGTGTGGGGCGGGCGGGGGGGGGACGACACACAAGACGAGCCACCCTGTGGGGTGTTCCCCCTCCGGCAGCTGCTGCCCCCCACCCAGACCCCCTCACCTGGAGCAGCTGGATGGTCATGGTGTAACCGGTGAGGGACTTGAGCAGATCCAGTGCCCCTTCCTAGAGCAGGGAGAGGTCATGGGGGTCCTTGAGAAGCTGAAGAGAAATGGGGGGGGGGGCCACGCCGAGGCAGCCCACATCCACCCCTCTCCTCTCGCAGGCACCGGGCAGCACCAGGGAGGTCACACAGGGGGGACACAAAGCAGCCCCGGGGAATGCCTGACCCTCCGCAGGGAGGCACTCCTAGAAAAACCCCAAATCCGGCCGGATCATCCCAGTGCAGGGTCATGACTCCTGGCGGGGAGGCAGGAGCTTCCCTTAAAGCTTGGGAAAACCCCTCCATAAGGAAACCTTGGGCTGCTGGGAGCTGGGGACGGCCAGGGGACACCCACGTGTCCCCACACAGGGTCCGTGGGACACGCACCCGCGGGGTTTCAGCCCGACCCCGGGTGCGCAGTGGCTGCGGGGCTAAACATAGACCCGGCACAGAGTCCTCCGCCTCCTCCTCCTCCTCCTCCTCCTCTATTTTTAGAGCTCCAGTAGTGGACGCCAGCTCGCAGGTACCCCCTTGCAGGGACACAGCCCCACACCGGGCTGGACCCCCCGTCCCACCATGGATCAGGCCCTGCCCATACGTGTCCTCTGTGAGCGGTGGCTGCGGGGGACGTCCCCACGCTGCGGTGGGACCCTGACTCTGCCCCCCATCCCAAAGCGCAGGCACGGGGGTGCGGAGCAGGAGGGCTGGGCAGGATCAGTCCCGTGTCCCCAGGGTAATTCCCGGCGGGAACCAGAGCCTGTGTGGCTCCCATGGGCTCTGATTCGATTCCAAACGTTGGCATCCCAAAAAGCCACCAGATCTGGGGGGGGACACATCGCTGCCCCCACCCCACCACCCCAGCCCGGGAACCTGCACCTTGTCAGGGCAAAGGCCGGTGGAAATGGTCAAATATTAACTTTAAGGGCCGGGCTCAGCTCCGCTCGCCCACACGTCACCGGATCGCCAGGATCCCCGGATGGATCCTCACCTGGCGCAAAGGGTGGCGGGGCCAGATCCTGGCTCCCCCCGGCTCACCATGGCCAAAGCCACCTGTGAGCCATCACTTGGCCCCCTCCCCTCCCTTTGCACGCTTGCACACACTTGTGCAACAGGCAGGGCTGCGTTTGGGTCTACTGGGGGGGGGGGGTTGTGCCCCCCCCAGCCAGACACATACACACCCCCCCCAGGGAGTTTTCCCTTGCACAGGGCTGAGCCCGTGGCACCAGCCCCGATCGGGTGTTGGTGGCCGGGCTGGTGGCCAAGCACCTGTCACCCACGTTTGCCCACGGTCCCACACCGCCGAGGGGTGTCCAGAGGTGCCACCCCTGGGACTGACACCCCCCACCCCCCCCCCCCGACCTTGTCCCCAATGGCTGGGAGCAATGGGGTGCAGGAGAGCCCCAAATTGGAGGCAAAATAAAATACCTCTGGGTGCTGTCTCTGACGGTGCGAGGTCAGGCTGGGGTGGCCAACAGCACCCCGGGGTGCTGGTGGCACCTGTAGGTGTTCAGCACCCCCTGGACCCACTCAGTGCCTCCGGGGACCACCAGCAACAAGAGGGCAGGGGGTGAAGAGCAAGCCCCCCCCCCCGGCTCCCCTTCCCTCCCTCCCCTCTCCCGAGCCACACTGCAATGTCCGAACACGCCTGCACATGTGTGCAAACATGCACATGCGTGTAAATGGGCACATGCGTGCAAATATGCATGCGTGTGCAAACACACACCCGCCCTGAGGGACTCGGCCACCTTACCGTGCTCTTCCTGGCCACCATCTTATCCAATTTCTTGGCAATCCGGACCAGTTCCTCAGCGGGCCCCATGCCGGCGGCTCGGCCGGGCTTCAGCGGCCGGTGGAGCGAAACCAAAGCGGTGGCAGACAGAGATCATGGGGGGGGTCCGGGCAGCGTGAGAGGGCGGCTGGGTGCGAAGGGGTGGACGGGACGGAAAGGAGCGGAGAGGTGGGGAAAAAGGGGAAAAGAAAGGGAAGGGAAAGGGAGAGAAAGCAGAAAGGAGGTGGGGCCGTCCCGGCCAGTTATAAACTCCTGCCAGGCAGGCGAAATAGCACGGGGAAGGGCTAAATATAGTCGAGAGCGCCGGGCAGGGCCACGAGTGCAGGAGCTGGGGGGGGGGGAGGCGCGCAGCGGGGTGCAGCAGGACGCACGGCCGCCCCCGCCGGAGGGGACCCCGGGGGTGTCGGGGTGCCGGGTGCCACGGGGATGGAGCCCGGCGTTGGCAGGGAGAGGGCCGGGGACGATGGTTTTCCCAGCAGGATGATGGTTTTCCCAGCGGGAGGATGGTTTTCCCAGCGGGATGATGGTTTTCCCAGCGGGTTGGCTTTGCCGGGGATCCCCGAGGGGTGCGACGCCGCCCGGTGCAAGCTCTGCGACCCCAAGGGTGTCCCTTTCCGAAGCTGGTGTCCAGCGGCAGCGAGTTCCTCGGGGGAACAAGCTGCGATGACAAATGACACCCCAACACCTCCTGCAGCTTTTTAAGCCCCGCGGGGGGAAGAGGGGGGGAAGGGGGGGGGGGAAGAGGGGGGGAAGGGGGGGGGAAGAAGAAGGGGGGAAGAAGAAGGGGGGAAGAAGAAGGGGGGGGGAAGAAGGGGGGGGGAAGAAGGGGGGGGAAGAGGGGGGGGGGAAGAAGGGGGGGGGAAGAGGGGGGGGGGAAGAGGGGGGGGGGAAGAGGGGGGGGGAAGAAGGGGGGGGAAGAGGGGGGGGGAAGAGGGGGGGGGAAGAGGGGGGGGGAAGGGGGGGGGGAAGAAGGGGGGGGAAGAAGGGGGGGGGGAAGAAGGGGGGGGGGAAGAAGGGGGGGGGGAAGAAGGGGGGGGGGAAGAAGGGGGGGGGGAAGAAGGGGGGGGGGGAAGAAGGGGGGGGGGGAAGAAGGGGGGGGGGGAAGAAGGGGGGGAAGGGGGGGGTGTTCCCTCCCCAGGCAGTCAGGATGGGTGGGTGACAGCAAGCGAGCCCCCTGTGCCTGTCCCAACAGGGTTATCCGCAGGGTGAGCATCCCGCTCTGTGCTGGGAAGGATCCATGCCAGCACACGGGGAGGGTGCCCCAAAACCCAACCTGGTGCACCCACCGAAAAGAGTGCCCCCCCCCCCCGCCCCCCAGGACACCCCCAAAGCCCAGGGTGACATTCCCAATGGACAATGGCAGGTCACGGAGACACCTGCGCCGGGAGCATCCAGAGCACGGCACCAGCATCACCCGGGCTGGGGCCTGCCAGCGCTGGGGCAGGGGTTGTGCCCCCCCCCCCCCCCAACACCGCCTCAGGCATTTACAAAACCGATGGCTTTATTAGAAACCACAGACAGAAAACATTTAAAATAATAATAATAAAAAAAAAAGGCTGTTTTTGAGATGAAACATTTGACGCACAAAAAAGAAAGGGGGAGAGGGTAATTTGGGGGGGGGGGCATGGGAGTAGGTGGCTCGTGAGGGATGCTGGCATGAGGGGGACATTGGTCCCAGAAAAAGCTGCACAATCCCCCCCGGGGAGAACCCCCCGGGGCTGGGGCAGTGATCCAGCACCCACCCCAGGCGAGGGACAGGGGGCAGTGGCTCTGCGGGACCACCTGAACTCCCCCAAAAATCAGGGAATGGCATTTTGCTACCAGTTTTGGGGAACCTTTGAAGTATCCCCAATCCTCACCAACCCAGGCAGGTCCCAGAGCCTGGAGGAGGGGGGGACGGGGCCAGAGACCCTCCAGCCCCCCCCCAGGTGAGGTCAATAAAAGCCCTTTCTTATTCCCTGCCCATCCCAAAGGCTTCACAGTTGGGGTAGAGGATGTGGCCAGGGGGTACACGGCCGCTCCCCAGCCCCGCTGGCCCCAGGCTGGGGAGGGGGGGGTTCCATGGCCCCCCTGCAGAGGAGGGTGAGGGGTACCCAGTGCAGCTCCCCCATCCCCAAGTCCTTGCAGACAGGGGAGAGGAAAGCCCCAGGGACGGGCAGAGCCCACAGGAACAGGGGACACCAGGGGGGGCCAGCACAGAAACCTCAGCCCACTAGTGCAGCGAGCGTGTCCGTTCTCTGCCCTACCCGCAGGGCGCGGGGCAGCCCTTCAGCTCCCCGCAGCCACCATCCATGGATGGTCTTCTCAATGGGGGGGGTCTCCGAGCCCCCTTGGAGGGCAGTGTCCAGCCGGGCTGGATGGTCCCACACCAGGGTCCCGGGTACATGTCCCTCGTGGCCTGGCTCTGCCGAGCCCCCCAGGGCTGGGGCTGCACCCGAGCACCCGCCGGCCGGTAGGGAGCTGCCTTGTGTCCCAGCCGAGGGGGCAGGGACAAAAAGGGCCACCGCCACACAGTCAGTCTTGCAAGAGGTGGACGAAACTGGCTGGGAAGACCCCGGTGCGGGAGCCATCACCCTCAATGAAGCCGACCTGAAGGTGCAGAGAAGTGGGGGGGGGAGTGCGGGGGGGGGGGGGGTTGCTGTCAGAGGGGCGGGAGTCCCATCTCAGGCAGGGGAGAAGCTTTGGGGCTGATATGCCAATTCCCAGAGGGATTTAGAGAGGTGACACATCAGGGGGAGCCACCCCAGCCCTCCTCCATGCATAGACGGGGCAGGGGGCACCCGTCCGTGCCCCCTGTGAACACCCAGCCTCCTCCAGAAGAGAAATGGAGGGGGGGGGGGGGGGGGAAGGGACCAGGGTTGGGACCCCAGCTGACACTCACCCAGCTCTGCTCGTCCTCCTCCCGCGTCACCACGATCACCTCCCCCTTAGAGAAGGTCAGCTCCCGCGCTTTGTCCCCCTTGCAGTCAGCCACCGCCTTCACCCGCTTCTGCCTCCCCTTAGCCTGCAAAGGGGGGGGGGGGGGGGCGAGGGGGTGAAAGACACCCCCCCCAAGGTGGGTACAGGGATGTGACACCCCTGATCACTCCATACACCACCCCAGGATAAGGGGAGCTGGGATGCTTGGGGATGCAGAGGGTGACCCCCCCGCCATTGCAGCCCCTCTGAGACCAACCCCCCCCCCCCCCGCCCCCGAGTCGTGGCACCTACCGGAGCAAATCTCCTGGGCATGGGCACGGGGGGCACCTTGCTCTGCGCCGGGTCCTCGGGGCCACCAGGGCTCTGGGGGGACACGGCCGACCCTGCTTTGCCCACCACACCGCTGATGCGCCGGTAGGAGCGGGTGCTCTCTGAGCTGCCGGGGACAGCGGGAACAGCGTCACCCCCTCTCTGCTGGCATCTTCCCCCCTGCGGTTCCCCTTCCCACAAGGACTCAGTGGGGTTAGGGCCCCCCCATGGTACCCAAGGGACCCGGATGCCACCCACAGCCTGCTGATGGAGAAGGGCCCCAGCACCCACCCTCCCTCAAACGAGCCCATTGACCACAATTTCCAAAAAGAGAGGAAAAAAAAATAATATATATATTTGACAACTTGCAGGGGGTCCTGGTCTTGGTGTCACCCCCAAATAATCTGAGTCCCCTTCTCCAGGGACAACCCAGCACCCCTGCGATTGCCCTCGTCCCCTCCTGCACCCCAGGGCCAGGATCAACTCCCCTGGGGACTTCAGCTCAGGGTGGGGACCCCTTTGCTCCATGCCCCCCCCCAGGGACAATTTGGGGTTCCCTATCCCAGGGAAGGGGGGGACAACCCAGCAGGGGTTGAAGTTGACCCACCAGCACCATACAATAACCCCCCCCAACACCCAGTGCACCCCCAGGCTGGAGGGGGGGGTCCCTACCCGAACTTGACGGGGGGGATGTCTGGGGCCGTGCCGCCCAGTGGGGGCTGCCCGGGCGGGGGGCTCAGCTCCGGCCCCCGCCGTGTGCTGCTGCTCTCCGTCTCCGAGCGGGTCTCCCAGTATGCTGCCCGCTGGCTCTCAGTAGGGCTACGGGTGCCAGGTGCCAGGGGGCCGGGGGGGCCATCCAGGGTGCCGGCGCTGCCAGCAGAAGGGAGGCTGCGCAGTGCCGGAGCCTCCGCTGGTCCAGGGAAATGTGGCTCCGACGCCTGTCGGGGGAGCTCGGGGCGCTCTATGGGGGGGACACACACACAATGGGGACAATAAACCTGGTGTCTGGGTGAAGGGACAGCCCCACCCACGGGTGATATCCCCCCCACCCCGACTCACCGGTGGGGCTGTGGCCGGGTTTGGGGCGGGAGCCACCCCGCGTGGGGTTTTTGAGGGGCAGCGGCGGGGGGATCTCCTCACTGTGGGCCCGGCGGGGCGCGGGGCGCGAGGGCACCAGGATGCTCTCGTAGGTCTTGTTGGTGATGTCCATCCCCATGCAGCTCCAGCGGGTCTGGGGACAGGCGGGCGGGGGGCTGGCGGCCAGCGGCGACGTGCCCTTGAAGGAGCGCTGGAGGGGGCTCACCTGGGGGCAGACACCCAGTTCCAGGGCTGCCCACCCCCCCAACAGGGTCTGGACCCCTCGCTGGGGATGTGGGTTGTCCCCCCTGCCACCGTCCCACGGGTACCTTCTCCTCCAGCTCGTCCTCGCTGTCGTAGGGGAACTCCTGGGGGGGTTCCCAGTCGTATTCGACGTGGATCTGCAGGGAGAGCTTCCCCGCCTGCGCCTGCTCCAGCTGCGGGACGGGGCAGGTCAGGGGAGTCTCAGCACGGGGTGGGGGGGGATGGACAGGTGCCAGGAGCCCCCCCACCTCTGCGCCAGCCCTCCCCTGCCACTTTGGTCCTCTTTCCCCAGCCTGAGTATCTCCCCCATCCCTCCATCCCACCTACCAGCTCTTCACACTCCGTGTGCTTGAGCCTCCTCGCCACGTCCAAAGCCGTCTCGCCCGCCGCGTTCACTGCCCGAGGGACAAAAGGGGACGGACACAGGTTACAGCCTCTCCGCTCCCACCAGAGCACCCCCAAACCCCCCCCCATCCCAGCCCCGTACCCATGGAGAAGGTGGCTTTGCCCTTCAGGAGCAGCTTGAGGCAGTTGGGCTGGTTGTAGAGCGCGCCGTAGTGCAAAGCTGTGTTCCCATCCTGCGTCACCCGGTCCAGCATCCCCCTACGCAGGGCCACCGGCATGAAATTCAAGGCTCAAGAGCACACAAGCATCAGTCCCTCGCGCTCATGCACGCTCCTCCTGCAGGAGAGCGGGCAGGGGACACCACCGGCAGCCGGGACGCACCCGTTCTGGATGATGAAGTCCACCAGAGGAAGGGACGATCTGTCGGCGTGGCGTACGGCCATGTGCAGCGCCAGCTCGCCCGGGTCCTGCCATGACATGGGAGGGGAGAGGAGAGCTGAACCTGAGGATGCTCATCTCCCATGGGATGGAGGGGAGAAAAGAGCTGAACCTAAGGATGCTCATCTCCCATGGGATGGAGGGGAGGAGAGAGCTGGACCCAAGGATGCTTCATCCCCACCAAGATGGAAGGGAGAGGAGAGCTAGACTTTAGGATGCTTCATCTCCCCCAAGACAAAGGGAAAGGAGAGCTGGACCCAAGGATGCCTTATCTCCCCCAGGTTGGAGGGGAGAAGAGAACTGGACCTGAGGATGCTCATCAACCCCAAGACAAAGGGAAAGGAGAGCTGGACCCGAGGATGCTTCATCTCCCCCAAGATGGAGGGAAGGAAAGAGCTGGACCCGAGGATGCTCATCTTCCCAAGTGCACATCTCCACCCAAAACCCTGACCATGGGCACCCAGAGGGGGAAAATCCATTTACACTGCTGGGCAGAGGGAGTGGGACGGCCACGGCGGCGTGGGGCTCACCTGGCCCTCAGGGCTGGCCAGGGGCTTGGCCAGATCATGCCCCTCGGCGAAGGCCTGGAGCAGGGCCAGCAGGTCGCGGCCACGAATGGCTTCCCAGAGGCGGTGGGGATCATCACGGCCACTTTTCTGCACGTAGCGTCGCTCCATGTACTTGGCCACGATGTACTCCTTGCGGGCGGCCCTGGGGGAAGGGCAGCATGGCATCAGCTTGACTGGGCATGGAGATCATACCCACTCCAGCCCCCACCACAGCCATGTCTCCTCCTGTCTCCTCCCGAAGCCTCGGGATCAGGGAGAAACCTCCAAAAATGCTGCAGGTCCCCACCAAAATCCAGGCGATGACACCAGCATCCCCATCTCTCCCATCCCTGGGCTGTCTCAGAGCTGATGGCTGGTGGCACGGGGACAAGGACAGACCATGCACCGTGCACTCCTCCTCCTCCTCCCAGCCCACCCTGAGCCCCCCCGGCCAGTGGCCGACTCACATATCGCTGCCGGCCGAGGGTTTGGGGCAGTCCTGGGCGGGCAGCGTGGCCTCCATGATCTCGTTAAAGCGGGTGTTCCCGACGCTGACGGCCAGCTGCAGCGAGAGAGGGACGGAGGGAGACGAGCCCTCGTGGCCACGCTCATCTCGCCCCAGCCAGATCCCCATCCCCATCCCGGAGGCACCAGGAAGGAATCCACCGGATCCACCCAGGACCTTCCCAGAGCAGCATCTCCCTGGGGATGCTGCTTTTTCACGGCAGGAGAAGTCTGCTTTAACAAGGTGCAGGTCCTGGGGGGCTGCCAGCATCCCCCCCATTCACCTGGACCCCGTGCTGGGGGCTGCAAACTGCCACTGGGGAAACTGAGGCAAGTTTGCAAGCGCTGGAGCAAACTGGGCACAGACAGGATGGAAGAGGAGGGATGAACTCTGCATCTCAGGAGGTTTGGGAGCCAGAGGGTGATTCCCGGTGGGTGCAAGATCTCGGGGAGACACTTACCAGCAGCTCAGAGGTGCTGAGGACGTCCAGGGTGAGGGACTGGATGCGGGAATAATGCACGCCCAGCTCCCGATGAATGCCGGAGCACTCGATACACGTCAGGATGCCCAAGTTGGTGGAGAGCCATGTAGGGTCTGCAGGGGGGAGCGATGCCAGGGCTCAGCATCCCCACCCAGCCCCGTGGGATGCTGCAACCCCCCCCAGGTACCCAACCCACGCCTGGACCTGGGGGGGGACACCCCAAGCCCTGACCTACCCGGGGCCCCGCAGTCACAACACTGCTTGTTTCCCGGCATGTTCTTCACCTCGCTGATGACCAGCTTGGTGAGCTCCTGCACGCCGCCGTCCGCCCCGCCGCCCGCCGCCGCCCCGCCGCCGTTGGGCTCCCCCTTGAAGGCGTTGCTCAGGGCTTCATCTTTGCTGTTCTGCAGCACAGAGACCCACCTGGGCAGGAGGGAGCCCTTGTCAGGAGGAGGAAGAGGAGGAGGATGGGGAAGGCAGAGAAGGATCCGGCACTGTAAGGAGTGGGGACGGGCTGCGGCACTTACACAACGCACTCCTGCTCGTCCTCCGCTTGGAAGTGATACGTCCTGTTGTCTGCAGGGATGGGGAGACGGGGGAGAAGGTGAGGGAGGGGGATTCAGGGATGCCCAAGACCACAGGAAGGGGCTGAAACTACTCCAAAGGGTCTGCTTTAAACTAAAATTAAATCACTGCATGCCACTCTTCCATCATGCAAGCTCTGTTGCGACCTCTTTTTGTCTTTGAGCTTGCTACATCTCCTTGGAGAGGTCGGTTTCCACCATAAAAGCAGGTAGGGAGATGCCCAGAGATGGATCAAAAGGGCAAAGGGTGCCCAGGTGCCATGGCAGGGCTGGTGGAAGGCCAGCCAGCCACTGGAAAAACCCACTTGGGATGCTTGTCTCCAAAAAGGGAGCAGCTCGGCCGCCGCCTCCAGGTCAAACCCACCCACTCCAGCCCTGGCATCCCGCTCCGGGCACTCACGCGTCACCAGGTCGAAGCATTTCTTCTCCTCGGCGTGGGGTCGCACTTGGCAGGTGAGGAGGTTCAGCTTGACGGGGGGACGGTTTATCTGCAGGGTGTGAGGGTGAAGCAGGTTGAGGGACTGGGAAGGGGTGGGATGCGCATCACCAAGCGCGTACCTCCAATGGCAACTCCGGTGGGACAACAACCACGGTGCCTCTTGGGACAACCAGGCGAGTGGGACCCTCTCCGACCCTTTGCAGAACTCGATGTCCCTGAGCCGTGTCCTCTGTCCCCGCTGCAGTTCGCAGCCTCCACCGCCAAGGGGCAGCACCCACCTCCCAAACCGCCCCGGCCCCTTTTGGCCTTGTCTGGAACCTCAAGACCCATCTCGCTGCCCCGGCCAAACCCACCGTCCCCTCCCATTGACACCTAGTAAACATGGGGGACCCCATTTAGCACATCCAGTCCCAGCTCGTACTAAATTTTAAGCCAGGCAGATTCACGACCAGTTTGGGCAAAACTAAACCCAAAATCATAGAATCATTTAGGTTGGAAAAGACCCTTGGGATCATCAAGTCCAACCATCAACCCCACTCTACAAAGTTCTCCCCTACACCATGTCCCCCAACACCACATCTAAACAAGTCTTGAACACATTCAGGGATGGTGACTCCACCACCTCCCTGGGCAGCCTGTTCCAATGTCTGACCACTCTTTCTGGGAAGAATTTTTCCCTGATGTCCAGCCTAAACCTCCCCTGCTGCAGCTTGAAGCCATTCCCTCTTGTTCTATCGCTAATTACCTGTGAGAAGAGACCAGCACCGACCTCTCTACAACGTCCTTTCAAGTAGTTGTAGGGAGTGATGAGGTCTCCCCTCAGCCTCCTCTTCCTCAAACTGAACAGTCCCAGCTCCTTCACTCGCTCCTCATCAGATTTATTCTCCAGGCCCTTCATCAGCTTCGTTGCCCTCCTCTGCCCTCGCTCCAGCACCTCAAGATCTCTCTCGTATCGAGGTGCCCAAAACTGGACACAATACTCAAGGTGTGGCCTCACCAGTGCTGAGCACAGGGGGACAATCACCTCCCTCCTCCTGCTGGTCACGCTATTTCTGATACAAGCCAGAATGCCATTGGCTTTCTTGGCCACCTGGGCACACTGCTGGCTCACGTTCAGCCGCTTGTCAATGAGAACCCCCGGGTCCTTTTCCACCGGGCAGCTCTCCAGCCACGCTTCCCCCAGCCTGTAGCGTCCGTGGGATTGTTGTGGCCCAAGCGCAGGACCCGCCACTTGGCCTTGTTGAAGGTCATTCCATTAGCGTTGGCCCATCGGTCCAATCTATCCAAGTCTCTCTGTAGAGCCTCCCTATCCTCATGTAGATCAACACTCCCACTTAGCTTCGTGAATGGAAATCCAATGGAAACCAATGCTCAAAGGGTGACTTCAAGGGTCAGGGCTGCAGCCCCCCCGGGTCTCCTCACCGTGCTGTGGGAGATGGTCAGACAGCCGTACTTCACGCCGCACTTCCTCTTCTGCCAGACTTTACGGATTCTGAGGAGGAGGAGGAGGAGGAAGAGAAGGAGTGAGGACACATTGCACAGCCCTGATCACCCACATCCCTCCACCTCCCAAAGCGGCCACGGCAGCCCTCGGCAGAGGCCTGATGGCTTTCTGGATGTGGGGTTGTGCTTCCTGTAACTCAGAGAGCACGAAACGTCCTGCTGGGGGAGCTGGCCACGGGCCGTGCTGGCTACAGCATCACAGATCCGGTAGCCCCAGTTCAGCAAAGCACATTACCACCTGCTCAAAACCTGGTGCCCATCAACCAGAGGTCCACTGAGAAGGTGAAGACCTTCTCTTTGGGGCTCTGAGGGCTTTATTTTTCACCCTAGATGATCCCACCAAGATCCTTTCTCCCTTCATGCCCAAGAAACAAGGAATTTCTTCCCCTCCCATCAGCCGCGCAGCACACAGCTCTTCAGGGTGAACCTGGCACTGTTCCTGGAGACCCATATCCAAGGACACTACACCCACGCAGCACCATCCACTGTGCCCAGCCAGCCACCCAGGAGAGCATCACGGGAGAAGCATCCCAGGTACCAGAGCCTGTTGGGGGCCTTCACATAAGAAATGGACCGATGACACCAAACTATCATGGGGGAAGGTCCCCTGCACCACCTCCAAACCTCCTCCTTCCCCAGCTGCAGTTGGAGACCCACCAAACCTTGACCACCAGCTCTCAGGTCTCCTCCAGCCTGGGGAAAAATCCCATTCTCCAAGTACTGATGGATGCTCAAGATCAGACGGGACCAATTGCACCCAAAGACCTGGCTAACAGCGACCAAAATCCTCACCCAAACAGTTCCATCTTGGGATGTCCCAGCTCTGGGGCCTCCCATGAGGATGGTGCTCTCCCAGCCCACAGCAACACTGGGATGGAGCTGGGAGCTCTCTGGGCAAATAACACCCATCCTCACCCATCACTCTTCTTGTACAGAAATCCCGACTTCTCCGTCCCATACTGCTTGTTCCCTTGGTGCTGGTGGATGCTGTAGCCGCTACCGGAGTTCTTCCTGCTCAGGTTTTCCTGAGCTCACCAGGGGGGAAAAAAACAAAACACAACAAAACAAACATTTAAAAAGCAAAGTGAGAGGCACAGAAGTGGGTGCTGCCCCCAGGTGACCTCATTGTTACATGGGTGCAGTGCCCAGCAGAATGCCAGAGACCCCCGGCCCTTCCCAGCCTCCGAGCATCTCCCAGCTCTCCTGCTCCGCTCCCATGGATGTCCCCTTTGGTCCCCAGCTCCCCTTTTCCAGCTGCTCCCCGTCCCCAAGCTAAACGTGGGGCTCTCACCCCTCCATAGCACCCAGCACCCTCCCGACCCTCCTTCCCGGCTCTTCCCTGCCCATCCCGGGGTCTCACCTCCTTGCTCTCCAGCTGGAGGATGCTGCGGAGGGAATCGCGGGTCTGCGTGAGCTGCTTCACCTCCTCCTCTTGCGCTTGGTGGAGCTGGAAAGGGAGGCAGCTGCCCTCACCGCTGCGCCGAATGCGGGCATTCTCAGGGGCTGGCACGGGGCGGGTGGCGTCTCGGGGGACACGTCTGAGCGACGCTGGATGGCAGGCTGGGGGACTTACCGCATGGAGGGAGACAGCGAGCTTCTCAATGAAGGGGTAGAGGTTCTGGGCAGCCTTCCAGCCGTCTTGGAAGAAACTGGGCATTTATTTAATGTGATTAAGATGCAGATGGGGAGGATGGAGGGGGAAAAAAAAGAGGGTTTTTTTTAATAGAAAACGTGGCAGGAGACCACAGCAACCCCCCCCGCGAAGCTGCTCTTGCTTCATGGTTCCTCTGCTCCCAGGACCTAGAGAGACCCCTGAAGAGGCCAAGCCCAGCCGATGAGGTCTGGATACCCCAAATATTTGGGGTGTCTGGGATGCAGGATTGGTCTCTTGTTCAACGCAAGCTCATCTCACTGGGGACCAGCCCTGCTGGAAGCCAGATCCTGGAGGTCTCTGGGTCACAGCTCCAGTCAAGGTTGTGTTCTTGGCCAACTGCCCCCTCCCTGCCTCAGTTTCCCCACTTGAGAGCTGGAGGAGATGACACGACACCCACGCGCTGCTACTCCAGCCTCATGGAGCAATGGGAAAGGCGAGGGGGGTGCTAATCCTTGCTCCAAACCACCCTCGTTACAAGCCCCATGGCTAACGGCGGAGCCACTCGGCTGAACTCATCCCTGGAAATCTATCCAGCAACCAAATCATCGGATATATCCCGAGCCAACCCCCTTCCCCCAGCCCCCACGGACACGTTTACAGCTCCTCAAGCCAACAAAGCACGTTTCAACTCCTCGGATGCAACCGGAGGGCGACGGGCTCTGCCCAGCATCTTCACCGACAGCTTTGTGGAGCTGGGATGGGAGAAGGTCCCTCGTGGGACCTCCCATGGGTGACAACCCACCCCGGGGATAAGCCCCCCCAGACCCAGGTGGGACCTACTTGTGCTGAGCGTGGAAAAACTTGATGAGGCTCTGCAGGAAATCTGGTCCCTGCTTCATCTGAGACTCGCTGGCTTTCAGCAGGTACTGGAAGAGGAGAAGACACCCGGTTAGGTGATGGAGACAAGGAGCGGCTGAAAATCTCCCAGAGGAAAGAGCAAGAGCCTGCTTGGCCCTCGCCTTCCCTTCCCCGCGCGGGGAGGAGGGTTAAAACGCTGGCCGGGTTTCAAGAAGTCGAGTCACGACGTTGGGATTCGAAGGCAGCTCGCTGGGGACCACCCTCAGAAAAACCTGGCTCTGGAAACCCTCCAAGCCCCGGCAAGTTCAAGGACCGAGGCACGGCCCCGGGGTTTCCAGCCGAGCATGCTTCTCCCGCTGCTCATTCCTTCTGGAGTTAATAAATAACCAAAACCCAAGGCAGCTCGCGAAGAAAAGAGAAAAAAAAAAAAACCAGCCAAAAAAAAAACCCAACAAACCAGCTCAAATGTTTTTTAAGATATGACCCCTTTGCTCCCAAAATAAATCAGATTTTAAGCAGCAAGCGCCTGCAGCACATCAGCCCCGGAGGTCCGCAGTCCTGGCGGATGTGTCCCATGGGACGGGAGATTTCAGCTTGCTCCATCAAACCCATCCATCAGCTGCAGGCAGAAAATACAGGGAGCCTTGCTCACCCCGAGCAAAATAAGGCCAGGGGGAAAGAAATTTGCCCCCTGTGAGCTCCACTCCAGGCCCGGGCGCAGCTGCTGGAGGACGGTTTGGAGTGGGAAGACGAGGGGAGGGGAAGGCAGCCCTGAGTTTTCCATGGTGGGGAAGGACCATGGTGGAATAGAGCCTCCGGGATGGAGCCTCCCGGTGCCCCGGGCACTTCTGCCCAGCGAGGGGTCACCTGGGCTGGGCAGGGTTGTGAAATCGCTCCATGCTGAAGGTGCAAAGCCAACGTAGCATCCAAGCCGGAGCGTTGGGGTGTCCAGGCACCGACTGCACCCCCTGAACAAAGTCCCAACTGGAAAAAGCCACACGTGCCAGGCTCCTGTGGGACTTCCCTGCACTGCCGCCCACGCTGAGACCCACAAGCAAAGGGTCCGGGTCCAGCTGCATCCATCCACCCCTGGGGGTGTGAGGTGGCCCACGATGGGGAGATGCAACCACCCGCCCCACCACCATGACTGGCCCAGGTTGCCCAGAGAAGCTGTGGCTGCCCCATCCCTGGAGGGGTTCAAGGCCAGGTTGGACGGGGCTTGGAGCAACCTGGGCTGGTGGGAGGTGTCCCTGCCCAGGGCAGGGGGTGGCACTGGGTGGCCTTTAAGGTCCCTTCCAACCCAAACCATTCTGTGATCACCCCTGGGGCGAAATCGGATCGTGTCCCCACCCAGGAAGCAGCAAACACCATCCACCTACAAACCTACGTACAACACACACCTCCCCCAGCCCTGGCCGACCCCTTCCAAGAGCTGCCTCCCCCCCTACCCCCCCCAATTCCAGGCAGGATCCCCGGGAAAGTAGCAACTCTCCTGCACGCTGGGGTACACACGAAGCCGCTCTTCAGCGGCCCCATCCCGGCCGGGCTGCAGCTCCCGCCTTTCCATGTGCTGTTATTTATTTCACAGTGGTGCTATTCAAGGCAGTGACTCATCTGGCCGGGTCCCAGCTCCCCTGCCCCGCTCCGGCGGGCGCAGCCTCCTCCCCGCACCCCCTGCCCTTTGCCGGAGGGGGAATACGTGGGGTGGCATCGGGCTCCGACGCTGCTGCCGGCCCCTCGGGGACATGGGAGACCCCTGGGACAACCCATTGAGGGCTTGTCCCTCGCTCTGTGTCACTCTCGAGGGGTTTAGGGGGTGGCTGGGATGGCTGGAGCCAGGTTGGCTGGGTCCCCTCTTCACTGCAGGGTGGGGGCCGACATCACGTCTCCATCCTTCACCTATTCCCATCTCACCTCCTGAGCACAGACCCCTGGGATCGGGGCAGGGGGGTGGATCTGGGGCAGCTTGTGAGCCCCCCTAACCAAAACCAAGAACAATTTTGAGAATAGGGCAAAACCGCAAAGCCAACCTCGGGGATGTTATCCAAAAAGCTCACTTTTTGCCCCAAACGTTCTGGCTTTGCAGTGGAGGGGTGGGAGCGGGGTTGGGAGGATGCGGGTGCAACCCCCGGGTGCCTCACTGCAGGGTAGCCCACGGGTGCCATTCACAGCCGCATCCTGCAGGGACCCCAACTCGGGAATGGGGCATCCCTGAGCCAGGACCATGCAGGGATGCGATGGGATGGGGACAACCGAGGGTCCAGCACCGCACCCACATGGGGCTGCTTTGGTGGTGGGGACAGGGACAAGCTGACACCCCCACGCTGCTCTGGTCCCCTGTGACCTGCTGGGGCTGAACGGTCCCCATCTGTCCCCACCCCCAACACAGCCCCTACCTCGCACATGTGGAGCTGGAAGAGCCGCCGCTCCTTCTGCATGTCCTCGGCCACCTCCGCCGCCGACGGCGGCTCGGCCTGGATGACCCCCGCCAAGCGGGCGCGCTCCTTCTCCTTCTCCATCTTCCCCCTGCGGGATGGGATGGCGGTGGGTTGGGGACAACCCCGCTCCAAGGGGTGTCCCATGGTGGGAATGGGATCAGGAGGAACATCTCCAGACCCTCTCTAGCTGGGGAAGGCGGGACCAGAGCCCACTCAATGGCAAACTGGCACCGGTGGGTGCCCGGTTGCAGCCCCAGGACAAAACACCTTTGTGCAGAGCGGGATTAGGCGGATTTTGCCGGAGGCAGCGGGTTCCTTACACTTTGGTCTCATAATCCTTCCAGGCCTTTTCGATCTGCTTCTTGGAGTCCTGCAGCAAAGGGAGAGAGGGGATGGCAACCATCAGGGATGGCGAAAGACCCGGTGGCACCAAAGCAGTGTCCCACAGCCAAGGGCTTTGCATCACTGCACCCTGCCCTGCTCCTCGGGGAGGGGACACTGCTCCTTGGGGACAAGGGACATCCCCACTGGGTCTTCACCCCTTGCTCCAGTCCCTTCCAGCCTTCCCTGCTGCCTCCCAGCCTCGGGCATTTACTCCTTCCTTCTCCTGGCCATGGGCACAAGCTGAGCCCTTAATGGGGGGGGTCTTGCTGCAATATGTCCCCAGACGGGTGACCTGCAGGCTCAGAGCCCCTGGGGACAGCACTGGAGGGGACTCACCAGGCGGCCGTCCTTCAGCTGCCCCTTCAGCAGGCTGTCCAGGGGGAAGGAGACGATGTTATTGAGGTTCTGCACCTGCGAAGGGCAGAGACGGGGTTACCCAGGGGGGGTCCCCACCTCAGGGCAGGTCGTGGAGCCAGAGCCCCAGGTCCTTCCCAGCGCTGGGGTCCCCCTCCCGGCTCCATCGCTGCCCTGGGAAGGGTTAAAGAGGCTGGAAGCGGGGCCGGATCCAGGCACGGGGCAGGCTGGGGCTTGTCGAAGCTGGCTGCAAGATGTCTGACGCAGGGCCCTTCCCACAAACCACATCAGCGCCGCGGCTGCCAAAACCAAAGCTGTTCCCCCCCTTCGCCATCACCACCTCGTCCCTGTCCCCGTTCCCCTACAGCACCCAGAGATGCCATCTGCCCCTCCACGGCCCAGTGATACAAAGAGCCCCCCCCCCCCCAATGTAAAGGGGGTTTCTCAAAATGTCTTTCTTTTCCCCCAAACCCCTTTTCTGGGGTTTGGGGACGGTAACGCGGCCACCACTGTCCCCACCAGCACCATGCAGGGGTCTGTGATGGGGACACGGGACCTTGCTCCAGTCCCAGTGTCCCTCCGTGCCCCCCTGGGGGCAGCACCCCATTTTAGTGCTGTTAGAGCAGCTCCAGCACCCACGTGGGACCTCCCCCCTGCACCCAGATTTATTCTAAAGGCTCCTGAGGGGTTTTGTCCCCGGGGAGAAACCCAGCTGTGGGACACGGGACCAGCCCTGAACAAGGCGGGGACAGGGCACCCCCATTCCAACAGCTCTGGGGTGACAGGGCACCCCGCTTCCGACAGCTCCGGGGGGACTCCAAGAGGGGAAACCTGGCTTTTTGGATCCGGTCGAGGGTCCCAGCATGTAACGCCACTCCAGGGAGGGAGGGAGGACATGGTGGTGGCTGTTCCCATGCCAGCAGCACGTGGGGCAGGAGGTGGGGGACCGGTGCTGCCCTCCCCCAGGAACTGGTCCGACTCCTCCATCGGGGACAGTTCCCGCAGAGCCCCCCTCCACGGAGCGCCGGGGTCCGGCCGGGCTGGGACAGTGGGGAAAAGGAGGAGCAGGGAGGCCCGGACTGGGGTAACTGGGAAAGGAAGACGCCGAAATCTGAAATTCTTGCTGGGGGAAGGGCAGCAGAAATCAATCTCCTCCTTAAGCAGGGCCAGCGGCCAAAAACACCCCTTGGAGGGGGGATTGAAAAGGGATGGGAGAGGGGGCCAGCAGCATGGGATGTACTCTCCCTCCCCCCCCCCCCCCCAAAGGCTTTGTGGGTGTGCACAGACCCAGCTTCCTCCCGGAACCAACTTCTCCACCAGAGCCATTCCAGTGGTGGGGAAGGTGCTGCCGGTGTGGCTCGTAGCCAGTCCTGCCTGTCTGCTTGCCCTCTGCCTGCCCGCCCTCTGCCTGCCCCCTGCCTGTCTGCCCAGCCTCTGCCTGCACTGCCTACCTACTGTCTGCCTGCCCTGCCTGCCCACCCTCTGTCTGCCTGCCCTGCCTACCTGCCCAGCCTCTGCCTGCTTGTCCTGCCTGCTCTCCGCCTGCCTGCCCTGCTTGCCCTGCCTGCCCTCTGCCTGCCTGCCCTCTGCCTGCCTGCCCTGCTTGCCCTGCCTGCCTGCTCTCTGCCTGCCGTCTGCCTGCTCACCCTCTGCCTGCTCTCTGCCTGCCTGCCCTGCTTGCCCTGCCTGCCCACCCTCTGCCTGCTCTCTGCCTGCCTGCCCTCCTTGCCTGTCCTGCCTACTCTCTGCCTGCCCACCCTCTACCTGCTCTCTGCCTGCCTGCCCACCCTCTGCCTGCTGTCTGCCTACTCTCTGCCTGCCCACCCTCTACCTGTTCTCTGCCTGCCCACCCTCTGCCTGCTCTCTGCCTGCCCACCCTCTGCCTGCTCTCTGCCTGCCCACCCTCTACCTGCTCTCTGCCTGCCCACCCTCTGCCTGCTCTCTGCCTGACCACCCTCTGCCTGCTCTCTGCCTGCCCTGCCCTCCTTGTCTGTCCTGCCTACTCTCTGCCTGCCCACCCTCTGCCTGCTCTCTGCCTGCCCACCCTCTGCCTGCCCCCGCCTGCCTGCCCTCCTTGCCTGTCCTGCCTCCCGCGCGGCCGTGGCTCCCCAAGGCCCCGCTGTGCAGCTCGGCGTGGCTTTGATTTACTTCTTGGCAAGCGAGATCAGAGATGCGATTGATGCGAAAAAAAAAAAAAGAAAAAAAAAATTAGAAAGAAAGGGAAAAAAGAAAATAGCAGCCCCCACCGCCCATCGGATCCCAGCGTCGGTGTCTCCAGCGGAGCTGGGAATGAGCTGTAAATCCAGCAATGGGGGTATCGGATGGTCTGGGAGCACCAGGGATGGGAGCTGGGGATTGCCAGTTATGGTGGAGGGCAGCTAAACTGGGAGGAGGGGGGCTGCACCGGGTGGTTTGTCCAAATCCAGATGGATCCTGGAGATTTTCCCCAGCTTGGCAATAGCTGGGTGCAGAGAACAGCCTGAGGCTGCACTGGAGACGCCGTGAACCCCATGATCCCATCTCTGGGAGGGGTTAAAGCCTCCCCCCGATGCCAGTAGCGTGCCGGGGGAATGCGGGGTGGCTCACCAGGTTCTTGAAGAGCGCGGTGACCTCGCGGGTGAAGACGGCCAGGTTGAGGAAGCCAGTGGAGAGCTCGTGGTTGTTCTGGGAGAGGTGGTTGTTGCCGAAGTTCTCCAGGGCTTCGCTGTACTGCTCCTCGTTCTCCACGTGGGCTGCACGGGGGGACACCGGTGAGGGACACGGGTGGCCCTGCAGCACCCCGTCCGCGGAGATGGTCCCATCATGAGGTCGCACCAGCACCCAGCACCCGTCTCCCCATCCCTCCGTAGCAGAGCTGGGCTGATCCTGCTGCAGGACAGCAGCGCTGTGCCCTAAACAACCTCCCGAAGGGTTTTGATTTCCCTTTTTACCCCTTTTAAAGCCAGTTGTGGGCACCCTATCGTGTTGCCCAGGCTGGCTGGCTAGCTGGCCAGCACCCGTGGCCACCCAACTGTCTGGCTGCATCACCCCATGGACTAGACGTGACCAGCGTTGGTGGAGGATGGGACCATCACAGACCCCGGTGGCCCAGGGATGCCCATCAGCTCTCGAAGCACAACTCACTGAGCCCGGAGACGTGAATGGCTTTCACATATTTCCTGATCCTCTGGAGTACGGCTTGGTCCCCATCCAGGCTCTGCGAAAGCGAAGAAAGAAAACAAACGGAGCTCGTTAGCCCTGCCAAGCACCGCCGCCGCTCCCCCCAGCCCAGCTGGCCCTTGGAAAAGGCGGCTGCTCTGCCATGCAGATGTGTGGGGCAACGGCCAAGCTCCCGGGGCTGGGAGAGGAGCCGGAGGCATCCCAGGGACGCCGGAGCATCCAGCCCGTCCCCTGCCAGGCCTGTGGTCCCCGCGGTTTTGGCTGCCAGGCAGGGCTTTGCCTGTCCCCGGAGAGGCGGGTTCGAGCAAGAGGGTAGCAGGGGGTGAGAGGCTCGGCCAGGATCCCAGCAGCTTCCAGCAACCATGGAAAATGCCTCCCTGCATCTCTCAGGGGCTCTTTCAACGAAGGAAGGGACGAAGCATCACGTACCACAAATACACCAGCCCGTCCCCACCACGTGTCCCCACAGCGCGGGGCCAGGCCAGAGACCTGCAAGGGTGCCCAGCTCCTCCCAGGGGTCCACGGCAGAGCCAAAAATGGGACACCCCCCCCGCCGATGCCCGACAGGGACCTAAATCACATCAATCCCACATCAAGGCCCATAACCCCACATAAATGCGGCTTTCCACAACCACCCCCCAGCTCATGCAGGGTCTTGGCCGTGGCCCCCAGCACCGTGGACACCCCCCCTTCCCCTGCAGCCCCCAACGGCCGCATCCTGCGCTCGGACCATCCCCAGCCTGGTCCCCCCCATCCTCGCTCCATCCCTCCCTACGCAGGCAGCCCCCACTTGCCCCCACCGAGCACCAGGGCAAACTCAAGCCGATGCCAACTTGCCCACGGCGCTGCCCGCGGAGCATCGTAGCCCAAACACACGCCGGCCCCAGCCATCAGGAAAGGGTTAAGGGCGGCTTGGCTGCAGGTACCAGAGGCATGATAACAGGCTGGAAATATTTCGAGGGCGTGAACGGCAAGAAGGGCGAGGGATGAAACCGCGGAGGAATTACAATAAAGAGGCTCTCTCTCGCTCCCTCGCTCGCCGAAGGTTTTCGGGCTGATGTCAAGGCCGATTTCCTGACAGCGGGGTCAGCCTGGCTTCGGCGCCGCTCTCCGAGGCCCTCGTCGCTGGACGGGATGCTGCAGACGAGCTTTGGCTGGGATGAGCTGGCTGGGAGGGGACCAGGCTGAGGCAGGAGCCAGATTCCCCCCAGAGGGGGTTCTCACAAGGCATCTACAATGGGGAGGATGTTGGGGTGCTCCATAGCCCCCCTCTGCACCAAATCTGGATGCCCCGGGCCCTCCGGAGCTGTAGGCTGGGATAGAGGCATCCCCTCCCTTGGCAGGGGGAGGCATTGGGGCTGGATGCCTGGTGGCCCCAGGCTCACAAACCTGGCGTAGCCTCGGGAAAGGGAAACTGAGGCAGCATGAGATGCTTTGGATGCATCAAGGCAAAGTGGAAGCAGGGGAAGAAGCTGCTCCAAGTGCCCAGGACAGGGCAACCCACCCCAGTGCCAGCTCACGGCCGCAGGAGGCTGAACACAGGGACAGGGGACGATCTGGGGACAGTCACTGGGGCCTTCAGGAAGGGGTCTGCAAACCAACTGGTGGGGATGGGGCAGGCAGAGCCGGGCACTGGGGTGGTAAATGCAGAGGAAATCACCGCACGGTGTTGCCCCGGCTGCGGGCAACGCTGGCATCCCCGATGTACTGGGCTGGCTGCTGGGGACACGGGCCTTGGCTGCATAGGGACAGCCCTCCGGAGCTGGGGGCAGCGATGTCTGGAGCCCCCACAGCACCCATCACCCCCCAGCCCAGCTCAGAGATGAGGGCTCCCGGTCAGGAGAAGCCAAGGACATCAGCACAGCAGGGACAGGAGCACCAGGGATTCCCCATAGGGATGGAGGAAGGGATGGATCCGCACCTGCACTGCAACAACAGGGGCTGGCAGCCTGGGGACCCCAGGCAGCCACCGCCAGCCCCGCAGGATGCTCAATGGGGGCCATTCTTCCACCTCCCCCCCGCCGCCGGCTCGTGCCGCCTGGCGAAGGAGCCACCGCGGGTGCCAGGGGCTGGGCTGGCGGCTCTGTCCTGGGTGCAAAGGGCAGCACGTGGCAGGGACAGGGTATTATTTACACGGTGATGGGGTGAGCTGGGAGCCCGGCTGCCAGCTCTGCCACCGAACGTGCCGGCGGCCTCTGCCATGTCACCCTGCCCTGTCCCGGAGGTGCCTGGTCCTGTAGGACATGCACCCAGCACCCAGTCCCAACCACCAAGGGCTGGATCTGACATTCCAGCCCGCTCCAGAGACCTTGGGTTCTGCCTCTGCAGCAGCTCCAAGGACCCCAGAGTCACACGAGACCCCTGGGAGGGGAGGACCCTCTTTGATCCCAGGAGGGAAACTGAGGCACGGAGCAGCTCCAGCCTCGTAACTGAGCCAAACGCTCGATGTTTCCCTGATGGCGAACTTCAGCCTCCAGCCCTCACCCGGCTCAGCCACATCTCTCCTGTCCCCCGATTCGGGACCAGCTCCCAGATGGGTGCATGCAGCCGTGCCTCGAAGGTGGCAGCGCCCTGTTCTTGGGGACCTGGTGGGACAGGATCACCCCTTCCCACCCAGCAGCTGCTGGAGCAAGACCGGGAATCCTCGCTCCCTCCTGCTCACCAAGCCACCGGCCGGGATCTGGGGTGGTGACGGGGAAGACGGCGGCTCAGTTTGGTCACAGAGAGTCTCTCCCGCTCCCCAGCCTTCCCCAAAGCCGCCGCTGTTTATTTCCCCTGCCTGACGTTATCGCCCCATCAGGGCTTGGAGGGCGGCGTGGGGCTGGGGCTGGTTTGGTTGGATTTCCCTCTTCCCCTCGTGCTGGAGCACAGGGATGCCGAAGGCCTGGCAGCGGTTCAGCCCTCACGAGGGTTCCCCGCAGCCTCCAGTGGGATGGGGGGGCTCAGCCCTGTGCCCCCCATGGCATGACAATGGCAGTCACGAGTCTCATCTCTCAGCTGAGAGCTTTCCTAAGCAAACCCCGCAGAGACCCCCGCCATTCCCAGGGGATGCCCCTTCCCCCATCCCCGTCCCCCTTAACCGCAGCCCCTCTGAGCAGCCAAACGAAATTCCTGCTGTTTCCTCCTGGCTGGAGCTGCCTCCCCCTTCCCGGCTGAGAGGAAGATCCATGGCAGTGGCCAGCACGTGCTGGTGGGGACGGGGATGCTCCATGGTTCATCCCCAGATTTCCAGCCTGGGGACCCCCATCCCGCTGCCCCCAGGGATCCTGGCAGCCCCGGCACCTGGGGCCCCCACACTCCCCCCCAGCCCTGGCTCTCCTTCAAAGCCATTCCTTCGCTAAGAGGAGTTGGCAAAAGCCACGGGACCAGCTGGAAACCGCCTTTATTCCAGGCGGGAGAAGGGGGACGAAGAAGGCACCCCACCACCTCCACCCTTCCCGCAAATGCTGCCGGGGATTCGGGGAGGAGGCTAAAAATACTCCTCTGGCTTTAACTGCATGGGGGACACCCCCCCCACCCAGGGACACCACACCACATCAGGGCTGGCTCCTTGGTAGCAGAGCGGTGGATGCTCTGCCCAGCCCCGGGGGGGATGCCCTGCCCACCCACCCCCCCCGCCCCGTGGTGCCTGGCCCTGGGCAGCACCAGGAACTGGAGGCAAAGTTGGCTTTAAAGGAGAGTTTTGCCCATTTCTGCAGGCCTTGCCCTCAAAAAAGCACACGTTGGGGCTGCTCGGAGGATGCAAATGGCCACCGCGGCCACCCAAAGCTCAGGGTGCCCGCCAGGTCTCGGGGCAAAGGGGGGAGACCCCAATAAACAGAAGTCCAAGGAAGGGAGATGCCCCCCCCCGGGGTGGGCACTGGGCACCTCTGGGTGCCAGGGGCTGCCCCAGCGCGGGGTGCGGGGGGTGTTCCCAGTCGGGGAGCGCAGGCCGACACCCCCCCCCCGCCCCCATCCCCGCTCACCTCCTCCAGAGCCCCCACCGCCCCCCGGCACTTCTGCATCTTGGAGGCGAAGGCGGCGGCGGCCGGGGAGCTGAGGTCCTCGCCGGTGACGGCCAGGAATTCGGCCACGCTGAGCTGCTCGGGCATGGTGCGGACGGACACGGCGAGGGCACCGGGAACCGCACCGGGAACCGCACCGGGAACCGCACCGGGAACCGCACCGGGAGTTCGCTTGGAGCGCACCAGGGGGCGAACCGGGAGAGCGCTTAGGAGCGCACCGGGAGCTCCCCAGCGGAGCGCCCCGGGGGTGCCGGCCAGGCCCGGCTCAGCGCCCCATGCCCCGCACCGGGAGCCCCGCACCGGGAGCCCCGCACCGCGCCGCGCCGGGCACTTTCTCTCTCCCTCCGCCCGCCCGCTCGCTCGCTCCCTCCCCGCCGCCGTCACGTGGGCGGCCCCGCCCGCCCGCCCGTTAAAGGCGAACAGCCCCGGTGGTGTGTCCGTCCCCCCCCCGCCCCTCAAGACCCCTACTCCTTCCCCCCGGTGCCCCTCACCCCGAGTACCGGCAGCTGGGGGCTGCGGGGTTCCGGGTCTCGGGGTGCGGGGGTCTCGGGGTGCGGGGGCAAGAGGAAGGGAAAACCCCGGGGTCCCACCGGATCCACACAGCCCTCAGCCTTGCCCCGGCACCCCAGCACCCAGCTCGCCCGGGGACAGGCTGGCGAGCACCCAGAGATGGGTGACAACGCACCGGGCAGCACCCTCCTGTCCCGGTGGGATGCGGGATGGAGAGGAGCAGGGGAGGCCGGGAGCAAGGTCTCACCCGAAGCCACCTTGGGCACGCAGGGATGGCTTGGGATAAAAACCCAGTCCTCCCCCAGAGCACTGGTTTAACTGGTGGCCACCCCCATCCTGCCCTTCCTTAGCCCCAGAGGGAACAATCCCTCTTCAGGCAGGGAGCGATTCCTGGAGCCCTCAGCAGATCCATGTCTGAAGGTGTCACATCTGGGATGAAATCGTCCCGATGGATGGCCATGCAGCCCCTCACCTCACAGGTCCAAGGAGCTGGGTTCTGATGTCCCCTTCCCTGGTGATTTGCCATTCTCAGAGGATGGGGGAGTCTAGACACCCTGCAGGCAGGGGTCCCCACTCTGTCCCCCCAGTGACCCTCACCCTAAGTACCAGGAGCTGAGGGGTGCGGGATCCTGGGTCTCAGGGTGTGGAATCTCAGGGTGCGGGGGCAAGAGGAAGGGAAAGCCCTGGGGTCCCACTGGATCTGCACAGCCCTCAGCCTCGCCCCGGCAACCCAGCACCCAGCTCGCCCGGGGACAGGCTGGTGAGCACCCAGAGATGGGTGACAACGCACCGGGCAGCACCCTCCTGTCCCGGTGGGATGCGGGATGGAGAGGAGCAGGGGAGGCCGGGAGCAAGGTCTCACCTGGAGCCCACCTTGGGCATACAGAGACGGCTTGGGATTAAATCCAGTCCCCCTCCAGAGCACTGGTTTAACTGGTGGCCACCCCCATCCTGCCCTTCCTTAGCCCCAGAGGGAACAATCCCTCTTCAGGCAGGGAGTGATTCCCGGAGCCCTCAGCTCATCCACAGCTGGGGAGCACAGGGGCCACGTCATCCCAACGGAGGGGACCTCTGCGGCCACCCAGCCCCTCACCTCGCAGGTCCAAGGGGCTGGATTCTGGTGTCCCATTACCTGGTGATTTGCCATTCCCAGAGGATGGGGGAGCCCGGACACTCCACAGGCAGGCGCTGAGGCTGGGCACACGCCGAGCGCATCCCACCATGGGGATGGGGCTGGTGACAAACTGGAAAGAAGGGGACAAAAAGCCTCAGCTGTGCTCTGCGGGGACGGTTTGCCATGAGAGAGGATGACGTGGGTGTGAGGTTGCTTTGCAGCCCCCCCCAGGCCCCTCGCTCCTGCCCCCCACACCAAGCACCCCTCACCCATGGTAGATCAGGGGGGTGACAGACCCCTGTCCCCTTTACTGAGCCTGGAGGGGGGGGGGGGAGGTCAGTAAAACTCGGATTTGTGCCTGATCTGACAGAGCCGGGCCAAACCCTGCCCTAATCCAGTGGCACTGGGGCACTGGGGGGGACAGGGATATGGGAAGAGCCACAGGGTGAACGGTTGTACTTTAAATATTCAGTCCCCCCCGCACCAGCAAGCAGAGGTGCCCATGGTTTAGCCTTGGGGTGCAATTTGCCCACCCCAATTTGGGGGGGGGGGGGCGACAAGCACCCACTGAGGTCCCTGGTCATCTCCCTCAGCAGGGCTCTGGCAGACACAGGGTTAAGAGGCTGCAGCCCAGGCAGGACGGGAACAGGGGAAATTTAGGGATTCCCGCTGGGAAGGAGCCCCCCCCCCAGCAGATAGACACCCCTGGAGCCTCCTTGGGGGACACAGGGGGGCGACACTGGTCTCAGCAGAGCAGCCACAGGGGCAGCCCAGGGCAGAGACAGCATGGGGAGGGCTGGACGCCCCCCAAACCCTGCAGCCCCCCCGCTCCCCCCCCCCGGGCAGAGCCGAGACCCCCCCAGATACCCCACTTCTCCCGGGGGTACCGCGGGGTCCCTCCCGGCGCGGGGCTGTCGCCAGCCCCTTTGCTGGGGTGGCCCTGCCACCTCCTGGCGGGCTTGGGGACTGCGGGGGTGGGGGGTGGGGTGACACGACCAGGGGACACCCCCCAGCTGCTCCGGGAAACGCAGGGGGACAGGGGACAGGATCGTGGCTACAGCAGTCTGTGCCCCTCACCCGGCTTACCTGGCCCGGCGTTCTCCTCCTCTTCTTCCTCCTCCTCCTCTTCTTCCTCCTCCTCCTTCCTCCTCCTCCTTCCTCCTCCTCCTTCTCCTCCTCCTCTTCTTCCTCCTCCTCCTCTTCTTCCTCCTCCTCCTCCTCCTCTTCTTCCTTCTCCTCCTCTTCTTCTTCCTCCTCCTCTTCTTCCTTCTCCTCCTCTTCTTCCTCCTCCTCCTCTTCTTCCTCCTCCTCCTCTTCTTCCTCCTCCTCCTCTTCTTCCTCCTCCTCCTCCTCCTCTTCTTCCTTCTCCTCCTCTTCTTCTTCCTCCTCCTCTTCTTCCTTCTCCTCCTCTTCCTTCTCCTCCTCTTCTTCTTCCTCCTCCTCTTCTTCCTTCTCCTCCTCTTCTTCTTCCTCCTCCTCTTCTTCCTTCTCCTCCTCTTCTTCCTCCTCCTCCTCTTCTTCCTCCTCCTCCTCCTCCTCCTCTTCTGCCCTGCCACATGAGCGTTGCAACATGTGTCATGACCCCAGGTGCCATCAGCCGTCACCAGGTACCACCGGACATCACCAGGTACCACCATCCATCACTGTATACCCTGGCCATCACTGGGTACCCCAGAGACTACCAGATACCCTGGCCACCACTGGGTACCACTGGACATCAGCAGGTATCCCAGACACCACCAGATATCCCAGCCATCACCGGGTACCACCGGCCACCACCGTGCCACCAGCACTGTTGGCACCACCATGTCACAGCAGAACCTGGCAGGGGCGGGTGACCTGGGGCAGCACCCCAGGGAAGGGACCCTCCATGGGCACAGCCCCACCAGACGCTTGCTCTGCAGCCTCCAAACCTGCCCTCAAATCCGGGCGCACAAACCCATCCCAGCCCCGACTCCGGGGCTTTTTCCATGCTCGAGGGGCTCAAGCTCGGGCGAAGGCTCATCCCGGCCGGATTTGGGATGGAAATCACCGATCCGCAGCAGGTCAGACCCGTTTCCCTCGCTCCAGCCACAAATTCATCTCAACTCCCTTCTCCACCAGCTCCTCCAGAGCCGACTGGCCACTTAAAAGGCCCCAAACCAGGCTTTTTTACACTGAAAACAGGAGCAAAACCAGCCCAACACCTCCCTCCTCCCAAACCGCTCCAGCGTTTCGCTGCTTAAAGGGAAAGAGCCCCTTCTAACTCCAAAGTTTTATTTTATTTCATCCCCTCCCAGGCAGAAAACATCAAGTGCCACAAGTTTTTCCACGCCAAAACACACACTCTCACCCACGCCACCTCCCAGCCAAACCGCAGGAGAACCAACCCCAAGAAGGACAACTTAAATACGCCCGCTTAAAAATCAAAATACCAACCCGCCCCTCGCCGGCGCCGTGCCGAAAAGGGGGATCCCGTATAAATACAGTGCAATAATTACATATATTTTGCAATGGCACAGTTAAAAGCCGCGTCCAGCCCCGTGTCCAGGGGCTCGTCCCGCGCTGCTTCCCAAGCCCCTCTCCACAAGTGATGCTCCAGCCACCAGTTGATAGCATCCCTCCTCCCAGTACACTCCAGTTTCGATACCCGCCCCCCCCCCCAGTACCGATAGCTCCGAGAGGCTGGAGGGAGCTGGTACAGACTGGGGGAGAGGGACCACAGACGCCCAAGAAATATGTCTCCGTGTCCTGGTCAGGGATTTACCGGAGCCGCTGATTTTGGATTCCAGGCGCAGTGGGGGATGGGGGGGAAACACCACTTGAAACGACCCATCATGACCCCAAAGAACCAGTCTAACTGGGGAGCAACTGGGAACGGTCCCAAAACATGCCACCACCCCCCGACATGTCCCATTCTGGGCGGGGGTTTCTCTGCCACCCAGGGGTGCCCCTAACCCAGCCCCAGTGCAATGGGGGGTTATGGTGGGGAGCTGGGATGGGACCTGTCTGGATCCTTCCCGGGGGTTTACACCACCCCAGGGTGTTCCCGGAGCCCAGCGAGGTGACAAACACAGCCCCCAGGTGACAACCAACCCAGGAGAGCGAGGAGAAGCCACCCAGGGTGGACAACAGGAGCCCTCCCCCACCACCTGCAGAAAACCCAGCACCCCCTGACCCACCCCATGTTCTCCGGCTGCCCCGCAGAGACCCCACGCGCTCGGGACACAAATGACCGGAGGGGATAATGGCGGGGGGGGTGGGGGGGAGTTGCTCAGTGCTTCAGCAGGTCCCCCAGGTCATATGCCTCAAAGAGGTCACTGATGCCCTCACCCTCCAGCCCCCAGAGATAGTCATCCTGTTCCAGGGGGGGGGAGAAGGTGACAAAGGGTCCTGAGTCCAGGTGGGAGGGGGTGCAGGGCAGCTGGTCCTCCGTCTGCTGCAGGAGGTGTGGGGGCGAGCCCAGGAGACCGGCTTCCACCTCCAGCAACGAACTGGGCCCCCCCGGGACGGTGAGAGGCAGAGATGATGGTGAGGAAGGTGTTCCCGTGCCCCCCCAGCTCTGGGGGGCAGCGTGGCGGGGCTGAGGGGCTGTCCCAGGGCTGTGTGGCAGGAAAGGGGGTACGGCGTGGTCCCGTGGGGAGGTGGCAGCAGGGGGGACGTCGTGGTCCTTGGTGGGGCTTTCCTCCGTGATCTCCTCCGGGCAGAGGTACACCTCGATGGGGCCATTGGTGCTCTTCAGGTGGAGCTGGAGGTTGTCCTGGCAGGGGCAGAGCAAGGCTCAGGGGAGCACCCAGATGGGCACCCATATCCCACCCCGCTGCCCCCAACCCCTGTGGGGTCCAGGCAGGGTATCACAACCCTTAAAGGACCAGCTCAGGGTCAAACAGCCCCACGGAGACACCCCAAAGCCCCCCAAGGCCATGCTGGGCTGCACCCTTGGGACGTCCCAGATGAAGCCATCAAGGGTGGCGTGGATACAGCAGCACCCGCACCCCAGGACCGACCCCTGTCCCGGCCCCGCACGCACCTCACTGAAGTCTGGCACCTCCAGCTGCGTCTCCGGAGGAGCCTTCACAGCGATCACTGTCTGATCCTGGAAGCTGCTGATGGCACGGAGGTCCTGGTAGGTGACATAGGCCAGCGTGGACGGGGACCAGGTATAGGAAAAAGAGGGGCTGCGAGTGGGATGGCTCAACCCCCCCATCCCAACAGCAGCCTCCAAATATCCCGCCCCATCCCAGGGGAAGCCAACTGGAGGAGAAGTGGCTCAGAGGGGTCCCCAAGACCCTGTCTGCTGTCCCCAACACCCCGTCCTCCCTCCCCATCTCCCCCAGCAAGGATATCTCTGGTTGGCTTCGTCGTCGGTCAGCTGCCGGAGCTGCAGGGCACAGTCCTGCAGGACTTGGTCCAGCGTCCTCTCCATCCTGGCCAGCTCGGCCAGCTCCCCCCGCAGCGCCTGCTGCTTCGCCGTCACCGACGCGTCCTCAAAGATCCCCGTCCCCCTGCCAGCGGAGACGGCACCTGAGTGACGGCACACCCTACATGTCCCCGAGCCACCCGTCCCTCCACCCTGCCCCGTCCTCATGTCCCATGTCCATCCCTCCCAGCATCACTTACATCCACTGGATGTGGTTCTTGGACTTCTTGCGGATGAGCTGGATGCCCTCCAGCACGTTGGTGATGTCGTAGATGCGTCGTTTCTGGACCTCCAGCACCTCGGCCGCCCGGTTGAGATCCACCACGCCATCGGGCGACTCGTTCAGCAAACGGATGAATTTTTTGGTGAGCAACCCCAGCGAGGTGTCGTAGCGGGTCTTCTCCCCAGGAGACCTGGGGGCTGCAGGGAAACGAGAGACACCCCCCCCATCCTCTCATTAGTGTGGGACACGTGATGGAGGTGACACGAGAGAACTCCCCATCCCCTCCTTACTATGGGACACGTGATGGAGGTGACACGAGAGACCTCCCCATCCTCTCCTTACTGTGGGACATGCGATGGAGGTGACATGAGAGACCTCCCCATCCTCTCCTTACTGTGGGACATGTGTTGGAGATGACACGAGACCTCCCCATCCTCTCCTTAGTGTGGGACACGTGATGGAGGTGACACGAGAGACCTCTCCATCCTCTCCTTACTGTGGGACATGCGATGGAGGTGACACGAGAGACCTCCCCATCCTCTCCTTACTGCGGGACATGCGATGGAGGTGACACGAGAGACCTCCCCATCCTCTCCTTAGCATGAGATGTGTGATGGAGGTGACACGAGAGACCTCCCCATCCTCTCCTCACTGTGGGACATGAGATGGAGGTGACACAAGAGACCTCCCCATATGCTCCTTAGTGTGGACATGTGATGGAGGTGACACAGTGCTAGACACAAGAGACTTTCCTGTCCTCTCCTTAGGGTGGGCCATGGAACGAAAGTGACACGGGGGTGGACAGAAGAGACTCCCCCCATCCTCTCCCTAGTGTGGGACGTGTGATGGAGGTGACATGGGGCCAGACATGAGAGACCTCCCCATCCTCTCCTTAGCCCGGGCCATGGGATGGAGGTGACATAGGGCTGGACACGCTGGGGACATTAAACACTGTACAATCCCTAACCTGGTGGGAAAATAACCCAAAAATACCGCCCCCCCCCCCACCCCCCCAGGAGTTTTTTGCCGGCGCAGTGAGTTCAACCAGCTCAAGGAGCTGCGGAGCAGCAAGGAGGGGCTGAGGAGCTGGCACTGCTCCCAGGGGCCACCTCGGGTCACTTTGGGTGGTGCTAGAGGGGACATCGCAGCAGCATCAAGAAACAGGGTCTGTTCCCCCCCCAGCTTCCCCCCACCACCACCACCACCACCACCATCTCTCCCAGCGCCACTTACTCCTGGGGCTGGGGACCTGCGCCAGCGTCCTGCCCTTCCCCTTGGGCGTGCGAAATTCGGGGCCCTCCAGGTCCAGCTTCCTCTTGGCCTGGAGCAGGAGAGAAACCCCCACATCAGGGCCGAGCCAGATACCGCCCCTGAGCCCCCCCAGACACACACACACACCCCCCCCTCCCCGGGGGTGCCACAGCCCAGGGTTGGGGGGGGATCTTGCAAGAGGCTCATCAAAGTTGCAAACCCCCCCTTCTGGGAAGGGCTCCCGCAGCACCCGAGAGGGCGGTGGACATGGATGGGGAGGAGATGGGGGGGTTCCGGCACCCCTCCATGGCTTCCTGCCCGCTTCCACCAAGGCATCCCAGCCCATCCCAGCGGTCCCATGGCAGCCGCGGGGAACCCACTGGGATTCCCCCCCACCCCGTCCCCTGCTCCGCCACCAGCTCCTGGGGCTGAGCCTTGGGAATGCGGCAGCTCCGAGGCCGGACCCTCACCCTCCCAGATGGATCGTTGGGGTGCAGGGTTTCACCCCCCCCCTCATCCCACCCCCCCGCCACGGTTGGAGGCAGCCGAGGGCACCCAGCTGCTACCGCCGCACCTGGGGCCGGGGCTCAGCCCTCCCCGGGGACCTGTGGGTGCCCCAGACACGTGCACCCAGCTGGAGGGAAACTGGGGCGAGGTGAGTGGGGGGGGGGGGAAAGGGGGGCACACAGTCCTGGGGCATGTCCCCGCATACGCTGTCCCCTCGCCAGGGCAAGCAACTCCTTGAAATGGCCCCCGCGAGGGACACACACCTCACCCCCCCCAGCATCACTTGGGGAGAAAAGATGAAAGGAAGGGGGGGTGGGGGGAAGGGGGGGTGCAGCAAAGCAGATGCAGAGAGGAGGCAGGGGGCTGCCACCAAAACCAACCCCCCCCACAACGGGTGCAAATCCCTCAGGACCCACACACACACATATGAGCTGGGGGACTTGGGTGGGGGCACTTTGGTCAGTAGTAGAAAGCAGCCCCCCCCCCGCCCCCAGCCCCATTCCGGTCCCCCCCCCCAACTCCAAGTACCTGCTCCCAGGCCGGGCTGTCCCACAGGGTCCCCCCCAGCACGTCCCTCATGGTGCCTGGGTCCCCGCGTGCGGCTCCGAAGGCGGCTCCCGGAGGGAAGCGCACCCCACTTTTGCGGGGAAGGGTTGGGCGGCGTTCCCACCCGTGGGGGCCGGCGGGAGGAGAGCTGCCGGGGGCTGTTTTCCGCCCCCCTAGGGAGCCAGGTTGGTCCCGAGCTCCTGTGGGAATCTCTTGCCTCCCTCCCTTTCCCCTAGCGGGTTTTCCCCAGCGAACGTGCCTCCATCCCCGGCCCCGCGCCCCCGGATCTGCCCCCGAGCTGCCGGCACCCCAACGGTTAACGCCGAGCCCATGGGAAACACCTGCCCCACATCAGACCCCAAAGCATCTGCCAGCACCATTTGGGACAAGGCTGGGGGGGGCATCCTCTGGGCCCCCCCTTCCTCCTGCTGCCACCCAAACCCTTGCTTCTCCAAACACCCATGGTTGTGGCCACCCATGTGTCCCCATTGCTGATGTCGGGGCGGGGGGGAGGGTTGGCTGCACCCCAGCTGCCCAAGCAATGGGGAAACTGAGGCACGGGAACAAGCCAGGGCAGGTCCTGGTGTCCCCGGCCACCTCCCACCCCCTGGGGCCACGGCCACCAAGGGGGTGTCCCCATGTGGAGGAGAGGACAAAGGGGGACCCCCTGCCGTTCAGGGTAGGGGTGGGAGCTCAGTGGGTTCGGGCAGGGGCACACCAGGAAGGGACAATGGACAAGGGGTCCCTCCTGTGTCCCAGCTGCTGCCCCCCCGGCCCGGCTGGGCAGGATTAGGCACACAACAGCTGAGCGGGGCACAGCGAGGGGCTCGCAGCGCCCTGCCAGGGCTGGGAAGGGGGGGGACAGGACAAACCAGAGCAGATGGGGCGGGGGGACAGGGACCAAACCTCAAGGCACCCCCCCCCCAGGGCACTGCAGGGACCCCCCCAATGCTGCTCGCCAGCCCCTAACCACTGCTTCCCAGGATGGGGGGGTGACACCACTATGATGCTGAGGGTGGGAAAGGAGGCTTGACCCCCACCTGGGTGAGGGCAGGAGCCTGCTAGGGGGGGTGTAAAGTGGAGGGGGGGGGGGGGGGGACACAGGCTGGGCCCCCTGCCAGCTCTGCCTGCCAAGCACCCTCAGCCCAGCCCTGGCGCCAGGGGCTACACCCTGCACCCAGCCCAAGCATCAGAGCAGCCCTGGGGGGGGCGCGGCGGGTTCCTCCTGCCAACGCTTCCTTTCAACAGCACCCGCTGCCTTCTCCGGGCTTGCCCGGGCCCTGCCCGGCCCTTCTGCACCCCCCACACACACCCAGGTTTCCCCCCCACCCTGTGCCAGCCCCGCCGCCCTCCCTGGGGCGTGGGAACGCAGTGCCCGGGGACAGGCACCCGGAGCTGGCGGGGGGGCCACCGGGCATCCCAGGATCATGCCACTGCGCCAGGGATGTTGCTCATGCCAAGGGACTCCTGGATCAGCCTCCCCCCCACCAGATGCACCCTTCCCTGTCTTTGGGATGGCAGGGCATGGGGAGGGGGGGGGGGGCGGGACACGGACAGGGGGATGCAGAACCCCCAGATTTGGGGGGTCAGGGGGGCTTTCAGCCCCATTGTGGGGCGGGGAGGGAGGCTGACCCCAGCCCTGGCCGTGGGATGGGCAGCCCACCCTGCGGTGGGGGGAAGGCTGGACCCCCACCCTGGGTACCGCTCCGAGATGCAGCCGGCATCTCCATCCCCTCCGACAGCCCCATCCCAGCACGGATGGAGGGGGAAGGCCTGGCATGAGATGTTCTCCGGCGGAGAGGGGCTGGAGGCTGTAAAACCCCTCTGAGGGTGACAGGACGGCCACCACCTTCCCACCCACCCTTCCTCCCCTCCCCGCTCCCTGCACCCCAAAAAACCCCTCTCCGTCCCGTGCAGAAAAACCCTTGACAGGATCAAAGCGGGACGGGATCACCCTGGGTCACCCCAGCAGAAACCAGGGGGCTGTCGAGTGGTTCTCCCGCTGGGGAAGGGCTCCAGAGCCCAGCACCCACAGGGGCTGCCACCCTCCTGCCACCCTGGGTGCTCTTTGCACGGGCAGCTCAGCCTGCCAGCTCGTGCCGAAACCGCTGCGGACTCTGAACACCAACGTCCTGGCACGGAGGAGGCACAGAGAACTGGGACCCCGCTCACTCCGGTGCTCCTTCACAGCCCCCATAGAGCCCCCATGGCCCCTACAGGGACCCCATAGAGCCAGGAGCCGGGCAAATACTCAGGGTGGGATTGGCACTGGCTAAAACCCCTCCGAAATGTGCTTGTTCACAGGGGGAAATGCATTGACCTGCTCCAGAACCCTCAAATCAGAGATTAAGGGAAATCTGAGATATTTTTCAACCATGAGAGATAAGCCATCCCGCTTTTCCCGCAGCCGGACGCGGGGTGATGGGCTCCCTCCAGCTGGACCAGGTGACTCTAGAGCATTCATACGGCACAAATCCAGCAAGCAAGTGGGAGCGGCCGCAATTGCCCTGGCCGGGAATTGGGAGGAAACGCTCATTATCTGATTGCCCCGGATCCGCACACAAAGGTTGTGCCCATAAACTGGAGGGGGGGGGGGTGGGGGGGGATAGCCCCAGCTGCTGGGGCTGCGAGTGTTGTCACACCGGGATTGGAAATGGGATCTCTAGCACCGGGAATGGGATTACGGCATCAGGGAATGGGATGGGGACAGAGGGGAATGCCGCTTGCCAGCCACCAAGGGGGATGCAGGAGCACTTCATGTCCCCAAGTGTCCCATGAGCCCACCCGGACCCCATTCAGGGGACAGTCATGGGTGGGAGCACCCTGAGCATCTCCTGGCATGGGTGATGATGATGATGATGGTAATGTCAAAGATGCCATCAGCCCAAACCCTCTTGTCCCCAAGTGTCACTTCATGTCCCCAAGTGCCACACAAGCCCCCCAAGATCCCAATCAGGACAGCCACGGGCAGGAGCACCCTGAACATCTCCTGGCTGGGGCCTTGTATGGGTGACGATGATGGTGGTGATGCCAAAGAGGCCATTAGCCCCAAACCAGCTCCGCAGCGATGCATGGAAACGGGAATGTGAGTTTGTGGGGTGGTTTTTTTTGGGGGGGGAGGGAGGGCGGCACAGATCTCTCCCTCCACAACAGCCCCTAGCAGCGCGGGATTCAGCATCTCACACGTTTCGGAGACAAAGAGAGCAGGGAAAAGACAGGTGGCCCCGGAGCCCCCCCGGGATGGGGCTTGCAATGGCCCCAGCCAGCCTCAGGGGGGGACGCACGGACGGGGGAGCAAGGACACCCCCTCTCCCCCAGCCACGGCGATGTCCCCAGCTGCCACCGAGCATCAGGGACGGGGGAAAGGGGGGGAATAAATAAATAAATCAAGCCTTGAAAAAACTAAATCGAAGTTAGCGGGGTCTGGGATGCCTCCCAGGACCCAGGGAGAACAGAGGCTCCCAGTGAAGGCTGGACGCATGCCCGGGCTGGGGCGGCCAGGAATTAAATGCCAGCTGCCAGCGGGAACGACCGGCCGGGGGCTCGGCGGGGGACCCAGGATAAGAATCGGGCTGGGCAGAGCCGCCCCCGCACCCCGACGCCGGGCACGGGGCCAGCACTGGACCTGGGCCTCAGTTTCCCTGTTTAGGGACGGCGGGTGCCGGGCTTTGCAAGCACAGCCCTGTCCCCCGGCTCGGTGACAGGGACACAGCCGGGGCCACCAATGCCCTCCCTGTGCCAGCATCAGGGTCCCTGCTTCAAAGCCTTGGGGTGTCCCATGGAGGATGGGGATTGCTTCAAATTCCCCCCCCCAACACACACACACCCAAAAAAAGGCATTGCAAGCCCGGCTGTAACCGCAGGCAGGAACCAAGCTCGGGCAGCGGCGCTGAACCCCGTGTCCCCCCACCTCCCCGGGTGACGGGTCACCCCTGGGGGGTCACAGACCCAGAGCAAGGGCCGGTGCCCCCCCACCTACATGATGAAACCCGTTCCCTTAATATGAAAAGGGGTTTTGCAAAGGGCCTCAGCGCCACGGCTGGGTTTGGGGGCACGACCCGGACTGTTTGCAAACCGGAGAGTGTTGGGGGGGGGGAAAAAGGCCGAAAAAGGCTGAAAAGCGGAAGCCGGGAGCCAGCTTTGCAGGCACGCAGGGGCGAAGGGAAGTTGAGAAACGTACGAGCCATTTCACTGCGACTTCTGATTTCAAACCTTACCCTCCCCCACCCCAAAGAGACCTCCGAGGAGGGTGCGGACCCCCATATCAGCCGCACAATTTGGAAGGGGAGGGGGGGCTCTGCATCCTGGGGTCACCCACCCCCCTGCTCCCTACCCCGCACGGAGCCCCCAGCCCCGCGTCCCACCGCAGCGATGCCCGGGGAGGGGATGGGGTGCAGACACCTTACCTGCAGCCGCCCCGCCGAGGCCGAGCGGAGGGTCCTGAGCTGGGGACCCTGGGGGGTGGCATAAAGACACCCCCCCAGGGCAGCGGGGACGCTGACAGCCGCCGGCGTGTAGACCTGGGTGAAGGAGCCGGTGGATAACGGGGGGCTGCCCAGGCTGGAAGCCCCCCGCTCTACAGAGCCCATCACCGACATGACCTTCTTCGGGTGGTGGTGGGGAGGGGGGGGCGGGAGGGCGGTGCCCCCCCTCCCCGGGGCGGGGGACACTCCCCTGGGAAGCCGCAGCATTGCAAAGTCCTTTCCGAGAAGCCCGGCCCTGGGGAGGGGGGCAGAAGCACCCCAGCCAGGTCACAATCTCAGCGGCGGCATTTTTTTTTGGGGGGGGGGGGGGGGAGGGGGGGGGGGGAGATGGGGGGTGGGTGTTGTCCGTCGGGCGCTGACACCCGCCGGTCTCCAAAAAAAAAAAAAAAAAACAAAAAAAACCACACACACACACCCCCGGAAAAACCTGCAGAGAAGCAACGCGGCGGCGCCACCAAAACCGGGCGGAAAAAGCGTTTTTGGCCCCAAAAATGGGGCCGGATGGGGCCGGGGCAGGTTGGGCCCGGTGCCCCCCACACCCGGCTCCGCTCCTGCCCGATCGCGCCCGGCCCCGATCGCGTCTTATTTTTTCTTTTTTTTTTTTTTTTTCCCCCCCCCTATTCTCCGTCTTCTTTTTTTTTTTTTTTTTTTTTTTTTAAGCGCCAAACGCCGTCCCGCGAAATTCGGATTTCCCGCGGAAAATGCCGCGCGCTGATTGGCGGCCGCCCCTCCCTTCCCGCGGCAGCCGACGGCGCCGCGCCGGGGGGCGGGGGGGGGGGGGGGGGGGGCCTTAAAGGGGCCGCGCAGGGGCGGGGGGGCTGTATGCAAATCGGGTGGGCGTGGCCTGGGGGCTGGGATGGGCGAGTCACTGGGGCTGGGATTGATTTTTTAATTAATTATTTATTTATTAAAGGCCACACCCCCCCCCCCTCAATCTGGTGGGTTCCAGGCTCCAGACTGTGACACCCCCCCCATCCCCACCGCCCCGCCCCCCCCCCATCCAGAGCTTCTCCAGGGCGGGTGGTTGCATCTATTTTGGGAGACACAATATTCTGGGGTCCTCCAGCCAGAGGCTGCCTGGCAGCACCCCCCCACCCTAGGCAGGGGTCGGCGCTGTTTGGTGGGGGGGGGGGGTGTCAGGGACCTCTGACGGGCTCAGCATGAGCAGATTTGGCCCCTGGTTCACTCACACCAGTTCACCCAACCCTCCACCCACTAGCCCCCCAGCCCTAGCCATCGGCCACCCGTTACGTGTCCTTGGAGGGCTCCAGGTCTGCCTGGCAATGGATGGAGGGGGGGGGGGAGGAGGGGGTGCTGGGCCCCCCGTTTGGCCCACGGGGTGTTTCAGGGTGCAGCAGTAGCAGGAAGCACCGAGGCAATGGGTGAGGGCAACTGCGAGACTTACTGGGACCAGTAAAAGGCCACCACAGTCACTCAGCTGAGCCACAGTTTAATCTTGCTGGGGCCACCGAGCCACAGCGATTGGTTCCTCTCCATCACCTGGTTCCTCTCTATTGTCTGGTTCCTCTCCATTGTTTGGTTCCTCTCCATCGCCTGGTTCCCCTCCATTGTTTCTTTCCCCTCCATCATTCTCCCCTCTATCGTTCTCCCCTCCATCGTTCTCCTCTCCAGCATTCTCTCCTCCATCATTCTCCTCTCCATCGTTTTCCTCTCCATCATTCTCCCCTCCATCGTTCTCCTCTCCATCGTTCTCCCCTCCATCGTTCTCCCCTCCATCGTTCTCTCCTCCATCATTCTCCTCTCCATCGTTCTCCCCTCCATCATTCTCCTCTACATCGTTCTCCCCTCCATCATTCTCCTCTCCATCGTTCTCCCCTCCATCATTCTCCTCTCCATCGTTCTCCCCTCCATCATTCTCCTCTCCAGCATTCTCTCCTCCATCATTCTCCTCTCCATCGTTTTCCTCTCCATCATTCTCCCCTCCATCGTTCTCTCCTCCATCGTTCTCCCCTCCATTGTTCTCCCCTCCATCGTTCTCCTCTCCATCGTTCTCCCCTCCATCGTTCTCTCCTCCATTGTTCTCCCCTCCATCGTTCTCCTCTCCATCATTCTCCCCTCCATTGTTCTCCCCTCCATCGTTCTCCTCTCCATCGTTCTCTCCTCCATCATTCTCCTCTCCATCGTTCTCCCCTCCATCATTCTCCTCTACATCGTTCTCCTCTCCATTGTTCCTCTCCAGCATCAGGCAGCTTCATGTCCATGCCTGCGATGGGGACGTTCAGCTGCAGAGATGGATTTTCTTGCAAAGAAGCCTCCTGGAAGACAGACGAACGGACAGACACATGCCCCAGCACTGCCACCTCAGCTGTGAATGAGGATGAACACCAGACCCCCAGACTCCAACTCAGCCTGGGGGAGGACACACAAAAATTTTGCCAGGAGCCTCCGATCCAGGACAGACGCGTGCCTCCCACCGGGCAAGGGCTTTGAGGCAGAACACAAAGCCTGGCAGCAGTAAAGCCACCGCGCGGCTGGGCACCGTGTCCCTCTGCCAGGAGCACGGCTGAACTTGGCAGCTCAACCCACCCAGACCTTCATCTTCTCCCCTACGGGGGAGAAGGCAACGGCTGTCTCCATTTCAGTGCACAAAGACAACACCGTGCCCAGCAGAGCAGATAAATCCGTGTCGCTTGGCTGCCTTGGGCTGGCTTCGGCTGGGTGACCCTTGGGACAGGGACATCAGGTTGTGGGGAGGGCCTGGGCTTTGGGGGCTGATGCTGGTAGGTTGTTCCCCTACCTCCTCCAGGTTGGACAAACTGGAGGTGATGTCCCCAGACATCATCAATGTGACCCCACTGGGGTATGGGCTGTCCAAGAAGGTGGTGTTGAAGATCTTCTGATGAATCAGCTCGTGCTTCCTGTGCCATGTTGAACCCAACGGCCCTCACCTGCTCCCCTATGCTGGAGGAACAGCCAAGGGAGGAGTTAGGAGCATCCTTCCTCCCCCAGTACCTAAGACCTGCTCAACAAGCCTTCTCCAGGCTTTCCAGCCACGGCTTTCCACCAGCAAAGTCCTCACCTATGCCAGAAGCCATAGGCTGATATGTCACGCAGCAATACCTCCGGGTGGAGGTCCACCAGCTTCCGCCCCCCAACCCAAAGACACAGCTCTCTCTGGAGAGGTTTTGCCTTGGCAGGGGATAAATGGGCTGATCCCATCCCACCCATCCTACGACCAAGCCAGCAAAGAGGAAGATCTGCAGTAGGTTTTACACATCGAGCTCCTCACGGATCTATTTGTACTCCTTGATGTTCTCCTTGCTGCTTTCCAGGAGGTGTTGGACTTCATGCGAGGTCTCCTCGCTCAGCTTGCCCAACTCGCTGCAGGTGAACAGGTCCTGGGAGATGTCCATGAAGGCTCCACCCCCCATCACCTTCGGGCTGAGCTGAGGGTTCGTGTTGGCCACCCCACCGTTTGGCTGAAAGGGTTAACGCAGCGACAAAAGGACTAACCCTTGTCATCAAACAAGCCAAGCTCAGAGTCCTATGGAGATGGAAATCCCGGCCTTTAAATGCTGCTGGTGGGTGCAAAGTGCAGATCTCTGCTACAACCAGCTTCGAACTGCTGGAAAACCTCCACTTCCAGCCTCCTCCCATCCATGGGGTTTTGTAAGAAACACACATTTTATCCAAATTCTCCTGGCTTTTGGCTGCGGAGGAAGAACCACGCAGCTCTTCTCCACCGAGGCCATGCCTACAGGGAACCACCAAACCTTTCAGGGTGGGTTTGATGGATGCTTTCTGCCCACCCTTGCCCCATTTCGGAGGCCGGCAGTGCCAGCCTGCCCTGGGTGCCTGGTCCTGGCTCTCCTCCAGGCTGGGATCCTGCTCCCTCTGCTCCTCCTTGGCGTGGATGAACGGGGATTCCCACAGGCTGGATGTCACCATGGCCACCAGCAGGTTGGCACAGATGAGGGCCTCACTTGTGATGAAGATGATGAAGTAAATGGCCGCCATCCTCTTCAGGGTCTGCCCTGAAGAACCTTGTTGGGGACAGGGACCATCTGGCTGGCAGTTAGTGGTGGCCACCACCCCAGCACCAAGCCCCAGAGGATCCTCTCAGCATCCACAGGGAAGGAGCCCCCCGTGCACCCCATATCCCTCCCAGGGGAGGCTCAGCCCCAGCCATCCCCGCTCCGCCACTCCATGGTGGCCTCACACCCCGCTGTGTGCTCACTGGAAGATCTCATAGATGTCCAACCAGCCATCCAGCATGATGCAGGTGAAGAGCGAGTACAAGGTCACCCAGACCCAGGTCACCAAAACGGGCCAGGACAGACTCGCCAAACAGGATGGTGCCCAGCACTGAGAAGATCTGCATGGAGAAAGTGATGGGGCTCCCAGCACCTTCCCCGCGCTGGGAAGGGCGCTCAGCATCCTCCATCCTCCAGCCCCCAGCACTGGGGGTCCCTGGCATGAGCAGGGGCTGGCCAAGCTCCTCAGCCTCCCTGCTGGGAGCTGAACCCTCCCCCTCCCCCCAACCCGGCATCCCCGAGCCTGCCAGGGAGGTGGGATGGGCTAACGTGGTGGGGAAGGACCATCCTGCTGCTGGGATGGGCTAACGTGGTGGGGAAGGACCATCCTGCTGCTGGCTCTGTGCCCGCTCAGTCCCAGAGGTGCTGTGGCCAGTGGTGGACCCCGTTGGCCAAGACCAGACGAGGTCCCGGTCCTTCCCTGGGGGGTACTGGAAAAGGTCCCTGTCCTTCCCGGGGGGGGACACCAGAGGAGGTCCCGGTTCTTCCCAGGGGGGACATTGCAGGAGGTCCCGGTCCTTCCTGGGGAGACACCGGAGGAGGTCCCGATCCTTCCCCACGGGTGGCACTGGAGAAGGTCCCGGTCCTTGCCAGGGGGCACCGGAGAAGGTCCTTGCCAGGGGGACACTGGAGGAGGTCCCGGTCCTTGCCAGGGGACACCGGAGAAGGTCCTTGCCAGGGGGACACTGGAGGAGGTCCCGGTCGTTGCGGGGGGGACACCGGAGGAGGTCCCGGTCCTTGCCGGCGGGCCCGGCGATAAGCCGGGCTCTTCCTCCTCTGCCCTGGAGACGGCAGCAGCGAGCCGCGGCTGCGGGGCCCAACACCGCCCCGGCCCCCCCCGGCCCGGCCCCGGCATCCCCGCACCGCCCCGGCCCCCCCCGGCCCCAGCATCCCCGGGCCGCCCCGGCCGGAGCCGGCGAGGGAGCGTGGGATGGAGAGATGCAGGGATGGAGGGACACGGGGGAGGAGGGACAGAGGGACACGGGGAAGGAGGGACAGAGGGACACGAGATGCAGGGATGAAGGGACACGGGAATGCAGGGATGAAGGAAAGGACACTGGAGCACAAGGACAGAGGGATGGAGGAGACTCGGGGACATCACTGCTGCTCCCCAGCACGGGGGGGGGGGCATGGGAGGGGAGAAGGACCAGGGGAGCGTTGTGGAGGCAGAGAGGTTAATGGGGACTCCATTCCCCAAACTGGTTTAGCTCCAGTTTAAAAGCAGGGGGCACTGGTGGCTTCAGTGCCCCCATACAGCCAGGGAAATGTGAGGGGACAAGGGACACACGCCAGTGTCCCAGAGCCAGTCTGGGCCAGCATCACCATGAGCCTTTCCCAGTTATCCCAGCAGCACCCTTCCTCTGTCCCAGTTTGCTTCCTAGAGCTGCAGCCACTTCCCTCTATATGAATGGGGAAACTGAGGCACAGAAGGAGCTCAGGGACCCAAAGGAGCGATTTTTTGTGGCTAAAGAACCAGGTTTCTCTGCTGATTCAGTCCCACAACCAGGATGACCTTCCCCACATCACATCCAGCCCCCAAATGCTCCCCCATCACCCACCTCATCCTCACGCATTGCCAGGGCCACCCCCAGGACAGTCCATGGCCCCACCACCGTGTCCCCACGGGCGTCAGCAGTTCAGGTCTCTCCAGGTGATCAAGCCCATCACAAAGCTCCACGTCCCAAATCCCCCTGTTAATTAAAACCCAGCAGTAACGAGCCTTCCTTCCTCCGCCCCAGCCTTTGCCTCCCCCCAGCCCCTGTGAATTTTGGGGCTGCGTGGGGAGCCCCCGTCCCTCCGTGGGACAGAGCCCCGATGTCACCCGTGGGAAAGGGAAGGCGAGGGGCTGGCAGGAGCACAGGGGGTGGCTGCCAGGATGCTGGGGGGTCTGCAGGGGGGTGAGGAGGGGGCTTTGTTTTCCCCACCTGTAGAATGAGGAGGGACAATCCTGTTTGTTCCCTGTTAAAGGGAGGGGGCAGGAATAACCACCACCACCCCCCCCCCAACCAATCCCCCAGCACCTCCAGGAGCTCCAGCCAAAGGGGTGCTGAGCTCCACCAGGATGAGCCCTCCTGGCCAGGGAATGAGGAGCTTCTGGGGTGGAGGGTGCCAGCGGAAATTTGGGGGGCTCTGGGAGGGTGGCGGGGGAGGCTGGGGTTTTGTTCACCCCTTTCCCACATTGGAAATGCCGAGCGTGCCTCAGTTTCCCCTACTCGTTGGCAGCGTGGGAACCGGAGCAGGGCAAGGCGCGAGCAGAGTGTCGAGGGCGCTGGGAACACCCTGTGCCGGGCAGGACGGGGCTGAGGTTCGAGTGCTGTCCCCAGCTGAGCCCAAAATACACCCGCGGCCCTGACTCATCCCCACCCACGCAGCCAGGCCGGGCTCCAGCCCCCCGGCACCGTCACTGGGGCTGGGAGGAGCTGGAACGGCCGCGGGGTCCCCCCTGGGACCCCCTTCCAGCGCTGGGAGCAGCCGGGGGTGGGGGGGGGGGGAGCAGAGTCCGGGGGGGCTGCGTGTTTGGATTTGGGGTGCTGTGCGTGTGCATGTGTGTGGATGCATGTCCCTGTTGTCTGGATCGGGGTGTGCGTGCATGTGCATGTGTGTTTGTGCACGTGTGTGTTCACATGTATGTGCATGTATGTTCACACGTGTGCGCATGTGTCCCTGTTGGGGGGGTGCATGTGTTGCACCCTCCTTGCAGCCCACGTGCCTCAGTGCACGTATATGTGCGCACACGCATGTTTTGGTGGCACACGTGTGTGGCTGGTGCCTTGTGTGTGTGTGTGTACGCACACGTGTGTCTGCTGGAGCATACACGTGCACACATGTGCATACCCTCGTTGGGGCATACGTGTCCGCACGTGTGCATAAGCATGCATGTGTGAGTGCATGCATGGGCAAATGCATGTGTGTGCATCAGTGCATGTGTGTGTGTGTGTGTATGTGCGCATCGGCACATGTATAAGGGTCTGTAGGCATGTGTCTAAGTGCACATAGGCATGTCTGCATACGTGCATGCATGTGCACATGAGTGCATGTGTGCGCACACGCTAAGTGCACACACATACTGTCATTAGGGTATGTGTCTGCATGCCTGCGTGTGTGTGTAAGTGCATGCATGTGTGTGTAAGTGTGCATAGACACGTGTGTAAGCGTCTGTAGGCATGTGTGCAAGTGCGCATAGGCATGTCTGCATACATGCATGCATGTGCCCATAAGTGCACACACATACTGCCACGGGAGTATGTACGTCTGCATGTGTGTGTAAGCGTGTGTGTGTGTACCGGCACATGCATGCACACGCAAATGCATGTGTGTGCATAAGTGCATATGTGTGTGTGTAAGTGCACAGACATGTGTAAGTGCATATACGCACATGTGTGTCTGTAGGCATGTGTGTAAGTGCATATACACGTGTGTAAGTGCGTAGGCATGTGTGTAAGTGCTTGTAGGCGTGTGTGTCTGTAGGCATGTGTGTAAGCATGTATATGCACGTGTGTAAGTGTCTGTAGGCATGTGTGTAAGTGCTTGTAGGCGTGTGTGTCTGTAGGCATGTGTGTAAGCATGTATATGCACGTGTGTAAGTGTCTGTAGGCATGTGTGTCTGTAGGCATGTCTGTAAGTGCGTATACACATGTGTGTAAGTGCACGTAGACATGTGTGTAAGCATGTAGGCATGTGTGTAAGTGCATATACACACGTGTGTAAGTGCACATAGACAAGTGTAAGTGTGTAGACGTGTGTAAGTGTGTAGGCATGTCTGTAAGTGCATATACACAAGTGTAAGTGCACATAGATGTGGTGTGTAGGCGTGTGTAAATGTGTAGGCATGTGTGTAAGTGCATATATGCACACGTGTGTCCGTAGGCATGTCTGTAAGTGCATATACACGTGTGTAAGTGCACATAGATGTGGTGTGTAGGCATGTGTAAGTGCACATAGGCATGTGTGTAAGTGCATATATGCACACGTGTGTCCGTAGGCATGTCTGTAAGTGCATATACACAAGTGTAAGTGCACATAGATGTGGTGTGTAGGCGTGTGTAAATGTGTAGGCATGTGTGTAAGTGCATATATGCACACGTGTGTCCGTAGGCATGTCTGTAAGTGCATATACACGTGTGTAAGTGCACATAGATGTGGTGTGTAGGCATGTGTAAATGTGTAGGCATGTGTGTAAGTGCATATATGCACACGTGTGTCCGTAGGCATGTCTGTAAGTGCATATACACGTGTGTAAGTGCACATAGATGTGGTGTGTAGGCATGTGTAAATGTGTAGGCATGTGTGTAAGTGCATATATGCACACGTGTGTCTGTAGGCATGTCTGTAAGTGCATATACACGTGTGTAAGTACACACAGGCACATGTGTGTCTGTAGGCATGCGTGTAAGTGCACATACATGTGTGTAAGTGCCTGTGGGCATGCAAGTGTCTGTAGGCACGTGTGTAAGTGCACATAGACATGTGTAAGTGCACATAGACGTGGTGTGTAGGCATGTGTGTGTGTGGGCATGTGTGTAAGTGCATATATGCACACGTGTGTCCATAGGCACGTGTGTAAGTGCATATACACATGTGTAAGTGCACATAGATGTGGTGTGTAGGCATGTGTAAGTGGACATAGGCATGTGTGTAAGTGCATATATGCACACGTGTGTCCGTAGGCATGTCTGTAAGTGCATATACACGTGTGTAAGTGCACATAGATGTGGTGTGTAGGCATGTGTAAGTGTGTAGGCATGTGTGTAAGTGTGTAGGCATGTGTGTAAGTGCATATATGCACACATGTCTGTAGGCATGTCTGTAAGTGCATATACACGTGTGTAAGTGCACATAGATGTGGTGTGTAGGCATGTGTGTAAGTGTGTAGGCATGTGTGTAAGTGTGTAGGCATGTGTGTAAGTGCATATATGCACACGTGTGTCTGTAGGCACGTGTGTAAGTGCACATACACACATGTAAGAGCACACAGGCGCGAGTGCGTACACGCATGCATGTACATACAAGCACACAGGCTAAGCGCACGCCCGCCCCCCCGGCCGCCAGCACCCCCCCACCCCCCCGCGCGCCCCGTCCCACGCGTGAGCGCGCGTCCGCCCAAGGCCACGCGTGTGAGCGCGGCATCCGTCCCGGCGAGGCGGCGGCCGGCTGGCGGGGAGCCGGGGAGCGCGGGGGGGAGCGGGGGGGGGCCCAGGCCTTGGCCGGGGCAGGCAGCGGGAGGAGGAGGAGGAGGGAAATGCGGCTCAGACAGCACGGCGCCAGCAAACACCTGCAAACAGCTCCGGGCACACAATGGCAAATACAGGTGGGGAACCGCGGCCTCCGTCAGCGCAGCCGATTGCATCAGACTCTTGCTCTTGCCAAGAGGCGAGCGAGCTGGCCCGGCCGGCCACCGGCACAGCGCCTGGGGGACGCTTGGCCTTCACCCCCTCCTGGGGTTATTTTTTTTTTTTTTTTAATTTTTATTTTTTTTTTTTTTTTTTTTTTCTCCGCATCCTCTTTTTTTTTTGCACCCGTGCGATGTCGTCGGGAAGATAAAAGCGAAGCCCGGGTTGGGCAGGGGGGGCATTTCTTCCACTAAATCTGCCCCCCAGGGTAAATCCCAACCCCGGTGGGGCAACAGCAGCTATTTTTAGTCTCGTTTTTTTCCCTTTTTCTTCCCTTTTTCTTCCCTTTTTCTTCCCTTTTTTTCTTTCTTTTTTTCTTTCTTTTTTTCTTTCTTTTTTTCTTTCTTTTTTTCTTTCTTTTTTTCTTTCTTTTTAATCAGGGTGTCCAAGGAAAGCATTGGCATCACGCCACAGCCCAGGCTGGGGGTCCAGGCAAGGCTTGTGTGACCCCCCCCCCCCCCCCCCCGGCTCCCCCGCCATCCCTGGGGCCTGGGAACGGCTGGGCGGCTGTTCCAGGAAAGGCGCCGGGATCCGTCCGTCCGTCCGTCCCGGGGGAGGAGGCGATGGCCCTGGGAGCCTTCCCAGGAGCCAGCGCCAAACCCTCGCCCTGCCAAACCCTGCCCCCCCCCCCCGCCCCCCTCCGGGGACCCGAGGGCCCCGGCCTTGGCCGAGGGAATCCCCTGCCCTGACCCCCCAGCGAGGGGACAGAGACAGGGGGGCCACCTCCGCTCCCCCGGTTGGGCGTCCCCCTCCGCCTCCCCAGTCCCGTTTCCATCCCAAAAGCCGCAGCAGGGCTGGTTTCTCCCACCCCACCAGTGCCTGCCCCCACTGCTCCCAGTAACCCCAGCCCCAAACTGGGCTCATTAACTGCTCCCATGGATCCAGGATCTCCACCACCATCACCCCAGCTGGGGGACCCATAGCGAGCTGGGGTGCTCATGCTGCTGGGACCCCCATTTTGCAGCTACCAAGCCCCATCCCAGTCCCCCAGCTCGTTCCCAGGGTGCTTTTCCCACCCATCCCAGTTAAATCCCTTTGACATATCAGCACTGGTGCAGCTGGAGGACCACAACAGCGGGGTGAGCATGGGGACGCTCACCCCTAACCCACCCCCTGGCTTTTCCTCCCAAGCTAAAAGCCAGCAGAGATGGTAAAACCCTATTTTTAGCCTTTAACATACCAGCAGCTCCGTTCCCAGAAGCGGCGTTTTCCAGCTGGACACCCTCACCTGCCTCCCACCGCACCGGGACAGCCCCGGGTCACCCCGTCCCACCCCACCACCCATGGGTGCCAGAGGGTAACATGCCTTGGGGGAGCCTGGGGACATCAAGCTGGGAGGAGGGAGGGATGTTCCCGGGGTGGGGGTTGTGATCCCGTTGGACCAGCCGTGGCTTTTTGGGTACCCCACGTGGTGCTTTTCCCCATGGAAATGCCCACGGACACGGGGTGCTTGATGGGTGCCAGCTGCACCCCACGCTCACATTGGCCATTGCAGTGATAGAGGTTGAAGCCGGTGCCTGTGGGGGGACATTTGCATCACCCCATGCCCTAAGACCCCTCATGCCACCACGCAGCCCCTGACCCAGCTCACCTGGCTGCTGCAGCACCCCGGGGACCCCCAGACGCCACGGGGCAAGCACCCACTCCGAGCCTGCAGCCGCAAAGCCAAAGCCCGGCAGAGGGGATGGAGGAGATGGTGCTACAGGTGGGGGGATTTTAACCCCGGGGGTGTGGGGGGGAAGCAGCCTGACCCTGATTGCAGGCAGGCCAGCACCCTCCCCAGGGAGCAGGATCCGGCCCAGCTGTGCTGCGGCCATGGGGCTCCACAGCTGAGCCGGCAGCATCTGCTCCGGGGGGACGGGGGCAAAGGGAAACTGTACCATTAATTTGAGGGGAGGGAAAAGCATTTCTGCTCCTAACACCCCTTCCCTGGGGTGCTGCCCCCCTCCCCTCAGCCCCGGAGCGGTGTCCAGGCAGGGGTGCACAGTGTGGATGCCACCTGGGGAATTACAGTGCTCAGAGCAGCCCTAATTAGAGCCAGGGCAGCTGCAGGCCAGAAACTCCCCTTCCCTTGGGGGGGCAGGGGGGAAGCACCATCCCAAAGCATCACCCCTTCCAGCTCAAATCCAGCCCCAGGGCACAGGGCAGCTCTGGGATTGTTTTTTGGTTTGTTTTTTGGTTTTTTTGGTTTTTTTTTTTGCAAGGTAGCATGGAAACCCCTGGAAAAGGCATCTTTTCCCTCCCTCCCAAGGCTCCAGCTACACCTCCAGATGGTCCCCGGGGCTCGGCAGCGTCTTCCCTCCTTCCATATCAGATAAGCGGAGCAGCACCCAAAATAGCTGGCAGACACCTCAGCCGGGAGACGGCAGCCTAGGGTTAATTCCTCCCATACCTGAGCTGACATTTCAAAGCTATTAAACAATTAATGAGATTCCTCCCGTAACCCTAGAAGTTACAATGTCGGCAAGAGGGGTTGGGGGGGGGGGGGCTCCCACCCCCCAAGGTGCTGCTCTCCCACTCATGGGTGCACCCCATCTCTCTCCAGCCCAGCTATGGGGTGTGTGTGTGTGCGTGTGTATGAACTAAAAACGTTCAAAACGACCTGTGTTTTTTTTTTTTATTATGTAAAAATGGTAACTTTTATAAAAAGTTTATAAAGCAAGTACAAGGCATGTTCGCAGAAATTCACCTTCCTGCACAAAAGGTACAAAAACGTTATACTCTAGTATAGAGCTCCACAATACACGAGGCCCGCGGCCCCAGAGTTTGGTTCATACTCGAGGATGTCGTTCCCCCCCCCTCCCCAAAACCCCCTAATTCCCCCCCGCTCCCCATCCCCTTTAACCACCTTTAAAAAAAAAAAAAAAAAAAGGACTCGCTGCTATAATCCCAAAATATACAGACAACCGCCTCTTCATCAGTTTTCTCATTCAAAAGTGTCTCATTTCGGTTCGGGTCCAAAGTCCTGATAAAGCCGGGATGTTTGGCGGGGGGGGGGGGGGAGGGCGATGCTGGAGGGATGGTGGGGGGTCGTCGGGACCAGCCGCTTCCCCGCCCGCGGTGGCCGAGCCCGGGGGAGGCGATGGCGGGGCCGGTAGGTCGCAGACAGCCCGGCGCCACGGAGGAAGCTGCTATTTACCTCCGGCTGATAACGAACCAGGAACCGACACTCGCTGCCTGTTTGCTAATTGGCACCGGGAGGAGAAAGGAGAAAGGCGGGGGGGGGGGGGGGGGGGGGGGGGGGGGGGAGGGGGGGGTGTTGAAGGAGAAAAGGGGGAGGAGGAAAAAAAAAAAAAATACGATTAGCGCTGTGATAAATCTGGGTTTGGGGATTTGGGGGTCGCCCCAAGCCGGGGGACCGCCGCGCATCGGGGCCGGTGTCGGTCCCCTGGGGATGCTGGTGCTGGAGGTGGGGGGGTGTTGGGGGGGGGACACTCACCTGATGGAGGAGCCGTTAGTGACACAAACTTCTCTCGTCTTTGGAGCAGAGTTCAGAGGCGAGTCCGGCCGCCTGCGGAGAACGGGGACAGGGATCAGGCCCCATGGCCCCCCCACACCACGACACATCCCCCCCCCTCCACAACGCAGCCGGCGCGGCGCATCACCCCCAGCCCAGCATGTCCCCCCCGTCCCTCCCCCAAACCAACATATCCACATCCCCCCCAGCCCGACATGTGTCCGTCCCTCCGTCGTTCCCCCCCAAAAGCCAACATATCGCTCCCCTAACCCAACATATCCACATGCCCCCAGCACGACACGTGTGTCCCCCCCCCCCGATCCAACATATCCACACACCCCCAGCCCATGCGTCCCGTCCCGTCGTCCCCCCTCAACCAACATATCCATATCTCCCCCGGCCCGGCATATGCCCCCCCCGGCAAAAAAAACCCAACATACCCACATTCCCCCAGTTCAGTATGTCCCCCCCAACCCAGCATATCCACACACCCCCATCCCAGCATGTCACCCCCCAAACCAACATATGCCCTCCAAAAGCAACATATCCACCCCCCAAAACCCAACAGCTCCGCACCCCCCCAGCCCGACACGTCCCCCCAAAACCCAACATCTCCGCAGCCCCCCCAGCCCGACACGTCCCCCCAAAACCCAACATCTCCGCAGCCCCCCCAGCCCGACGCGTCCCCCCAAAACCCAACATCTCCGCACCCCTCCAAAACCCAGCATCTCCGCACCCCCCAACACGACACGTCCCCCCCCAACCCAATCTATGCCCTCCAAAACCAACATATCCACATCCTCCCCAGCCCCACACGTCCCCCCCAAAACCACCGCCTCAGCGCCCACACACCCCCCCCACACCCCCCCCAGCCCAAAGCAGCCCTTACCTTGAGCGACAGTAGGGTGGCCTCGGGGGAGGGGTCGCGGCCCTTGGCCCCCTCCTCCAGCACGATCTGGAGGTCGAAGATGTAGTCGATGACATGCTGGAGGATCTCCACCTGGCTCACCTTGCTGCCTTGCGGGATTCCCGGCACCAGCTCCCGCAGTTTGGAATAACAATCGTTCATGTCGTACAGCAAGTTCATGGGCTCCTCCAAGGCCGGGCTCTTGTTGTTGCCCCCCCGGGCAATGGCCAAACTCTGCTCCGAAAGGCAGCAAACGGCCTCGTAGCAGCTCCGGACGGATCGCACCGGGCTGATGGCTTTCATGGTGAGGGGGTTGTGTCTGAGCTCTGCTTGGGATGCTGGAGGGAGTGGGGGGGGGGGGGGGGGGGGGGAGTGGGGGGGGAAGGGAGGGGCAAAGGGGGAGGGAAAAAGATGCCTGGTCGCCTCGTCGGTGAGTGCCGCGACGGCTGTAGCTCTGCTGGGACCTCCGAGCAGCGGGACCACCAAAAGTTTGGACCACCGAGCCCCGGGACGAGCACCCTCCCGCACCCCGAAGGCTCCGAGCTCGCCGGCGCACTGGGGAGGCGGCAGCCCCGCGCCGCTCCTTATATGGGCAGCCCCGCGGGGGCCCGCCCCCCGCATGCAAATGAGGGCAGGCCCCACCCCTTTTATGTTAATGAACCATTAAACCCCACCCCTTGCACCTAAATTAAGCGAGAGGCACCCCCCCCCCCCCACCCCCCCCCCCCCCCCCCCAAAATGACCCTTGGTGGCCGGGGTGGCCCCACGGGGGGGGGGGATACACGACCACGCAAGTGTGTTCCCCCCACATCCAGACCCCAAACCCCACCCCAGCTTTCTCCCCCCCCCCCCGCCCAAACTGCTCCCCCACACTCCATCCCACCGAGTCCCCCCTGTTTTCAAGCAGGACCATGGTGTGTCGTTTGTGTGTCCCGTCCCCCGTCGTCCCCCCCCCCCCTTCCCGGGTTTTTAGGGGGCGATCCCGTAAGGAAATTAGTGCCGCCCTGTTCCTCAATCCGCTTCTCATCTGACCTCCAGACTTTCTGGCGTCAGGAATTATCTTGTGACCAGCAGAAAAAAATTAATTGCGGTAAAACTGAGGTTACGATGGAGAAACCAGATTTAGGTCAGCGACTGCGAGAGGCCTGAAGGGTTTTTTTTTTGGGGGGGGAGAAAGGAGATTTATAGGCAGGGGGGTTATTTCAGAAAAAGTGATGGAGGGGGAGATGAAGGCAAATTTCCCCCCCCCCCGAACCATCGCTGCCTCAAAAAGCTCAAAAAAAGCTGGAGCGATGTAGGGTGGCCGGTGCCCAGGGGTGTCGGTGGCACATGGAGGGGTCCCGGGGGGGGGGGGGGGGGTTGGGGGGGGTGTCACGGTGCCGCAACACCCAGATTGTGAACTCCTGTTAAAATCAAGGGGCAATGCCCCCCCCCCCGACATCTTGTTTTGGGGGAATTTCCATAGGTTTTGGTTAGGGGGGGTGAGCGCAGGAAGGGGATGTTACAGCCAAGAGGGTGGGGGGCATCCTGGGACCCCGCTCGGCCCCCGGGGGTCCCAGCTAATGGGGGGGTGCGGGGGGGGTGGGGGGGGGGGACAGAGGCACCTGGACCAAATTACGCCTGCCCATAGCAGCAATTTATTCCAGATCTGCCCAAATCCCAGTTCGGTGGCGCTGGGTTTTGTTTCCCTCCTTTGCAACCCCCCACCCCCCCGAAGGTCTGGGGGCCGCAAGGCGGGGGGGGGCAGCCGCCCTCCCCCCTTCACCCCCAGCCCTTGAGCGGCTCTATGGCCCCCCCAAACCCCTCCTGAAAGCAGCATCCAGCCCTTTGGATTGGGGTTGGATTATTTTTTTATCTTTTTTTTTTTTTTTTTTTTTTTTTTTTTTTACACCTCCCCTTCCCCCCCCCCCCCCCCTTACGAATTTCCTGGGAAATCGCCTCCGTGTGAAGGGTGGCAGATTGGGAAGAGCCATAATTACCCTTATTAACCTGCTCCGGGGCAAGCGGCAACAACCGGGACCCCCCCACCTTAAAAAAAAAAAAAAAAAAAAAAGGAAAAATTAAAGAAAACTTTTAAAAAAAATTTAAAAAACATTAAAATTAGAAAGAAAAACTTTTTTTATTAAGTTAAAAGTTACAAAGCGCTCAAAAAAAGTATTTTCAACCCACCCGAACGCTTTTTATCCGGTGAAGCGACCCCCTCCCCCCCCCCCCCCCCCCAACACGCCCCCCATCCCCAAAACACCGGCGCACCGCCGTCTCCCACCCACCCCGCTTATTCCCATGCCCCCCTCCTTCACCCCCCCCCCTATTTCCCAAGGGATGGGGGGGGTGGTGGTGAAAGGCTGCTCGGGGATGGTGTGGAGGGGGTTGGGGGGGGGGGAAGCTTTTGTTTGCAGGGGGGTTTTGTTGGCGGCGGTTCCCACCGGCGCTGCCTGGGCGGCGGGACCCGCTGCCTTTGCCCAGCTGTGGCCCGGGCCCTCCAGCTGTGTTGATCTAACTCCCGGCCCCAGACAGCCTGGCGCCAGCCCTGCGCACGTCATGCATTCACACAGGGATGCGTGGCCAAGGCAACCTTCCTCCCCCCCCCCCCCCCCTCCTCCTCCTCCTCCTCTTCTTCCCCCCCGTCCCCCCCCCCCCCCCCCGCCGCCGAGCGCCGCTTTGTCATTTTTCGGGGCGCTTTTTGCCATTTGGGGGTACCCCCACTGCGCCGAAGCGGCAGCGTGAGGATGTTTCAACCCTTCCCCCCCTCCCCCCCCCCATCAGCTTTGTGTCGCCTCCCCCAGTGGGGGTGTCACGTTTTTAGGGTGCCACCCCGCTGTCGGATCTAGATTTGGGGTGTCCTCGCTCCGTGGCTTTTTTTTTTTTTTTTTTTTTCGGGGGGTTGGGGTGGGGGGGGGGATTTTTTGGCGAGGAGGAGGAGGGAAAAAGGGGGGAGGAAGGGAGCGCGGCTGCTGCGGGGCGCGATGGTTTCGGGGTGAAAAGGGCCCACACTGGGCGTTTTATTAAAATGAAAAATAATAAAAATATAAACACAAATACAAATATAAATAAAACCAATAAAAATAAAATTTTAAAAAAATAGAAATAAAAATAGAAATAAAAATAAAAATGAAAATAAAAATGAAAATAAAAGGAGGAGAAGGAGCGGGAGCTGGGGTTTACCCGGCTCGGCAAGCCCCCCCAAAACAACGCAAAGCCTCCCCATGTCCCCCGGGGGGGTTGTGACCGTGTTTCCCCCCCCGCTCCCTTACGCTCCCCGCAACCTTTCCCCCTTTCCCGGGGACGGGGCGTTAATCCCGTGTGATTTTTGCGCTGCAAATATCTACGGAGGTCCCGGCGGCTCGTCGCGCTTGTTGGGGGGGGGGGGTTTCACAAGCAGCTTCCCCCCCCCCTCAACCAACAAAAAAAAAAAATCCCCCCCTTGGGCTTGGGTTTGGTTGGATATATTTATTTTTTTTTCCTTAAATAAGTCGGTACAGGTGGCAGGATGTGAAGGACATAAAGCGGGGTGGAAAGGGCCGGATTCAGCTCGGCCACCGTGGGGCGAGTGTGGGGGTCCCGGTTTTCCCGGGGGAGGGGGGGGGGGGGTGGGATTTAGCGCCGGCGTTTTTTGGGGGGAATTTCTTGCGTTTTGGAAGCCGAAGGCTGCCTGGAAGCGCTGGCTGCAGGGAAGGGATTTGGCCGGGAGAAGGGAGGAACGGAGACGTGGCAGAGCGCCCAAGGCAGCTACAAAGGGAAGGGCTCTTCCCCAGGGGTCATCTGGATCCGCTTTCGGGATAGGGCTGGGGTAGGAATCCCGTCTCCCTGGGATCTTCGGAGACCCTCGGGATCCATCGGGAGTGAGGGAAGCTGCGGGGAGCAGGGAGGGGGGGAGCCTGGACAGTCGCGCTCCGGCTCTGCGCAACGTGGGTGTGAGGGTTTGGAGAAACTGCTTGAATTCATGGATTTTTTGGAGGTGCTTCGAGCCAACCATCCAGCCTGGGCACCCACCTGGCATGGCACGGCACGGCATGGCACGGCACGGCATGGCATGGCATGGCACGGCACGGTATGGCACGGCATGGCAGTGATCCCAGGGATTTTTGATGCTGGAGAAGAAATCCAGCTGGATGCTCAAGGGAAAAAAAAAGGGATTCTGGCTTCTTAAAACTGGCTCCGAAATCTCTTTCCCACCTCCTTCCCAGGGCCGCATCCAGCCCGGTGCCATGCTGGGCCGTGCCGCACGGTGAGGTTTGGTAGCCGCGCTCCTCCCGGGGGTGCCGGTTCTTCCAACACCCCAATTCGTGCTGGGATCTGGTGGTCCCGGATGGGCAGCGGGTCCGGGATGTGCAGGGACGGGTATGGTGGCCCCACTCCAGCTGTCGGTCACCCAGAGGACGTGCCGAAAGGCCCCAGCGCTGTTTGACAACCCCGGCCTCCCCTGGCATCCCCGTGGCCACGGTGACAGCCCCATCCTGGACTACGATGTCCCAGATTTGAGGGTGTTTGAGGATAAATGGGGATTATAAATCGGAGCTGCCAGACTCGGATGGGTGTACATCAGTGACACGAGGCTGACAGCACCCCACGGAGGAAGGACCCCATCCCCCCACTGTGCCCCGTGCCTCAGTTTACCCCATTCACCCACCGCAGGGACCCACCGCAAGAGCCAGACAGCACCGGAGGCTCCGGGCTGTGCCGTGCACGGCGCTGGATGTGCAGGGAAATGGGGGGAAAACTAGGGGGGGACCAAGGAGCAGCACTGCTGGGAGTGGGCACCCAAAAAGGGGTAGCGGGCCCCCCCCGAACTCTGTCACTAGGAGACTGGCTCTGGCCCTGGGGAATGTGCAGCTGTTTATGCAGGGGATTAGACCCTGGGCCCCCCCTCGCCCCTCCATGCCCGAGTCAAGGATGGAGCATCCCAGAGTGGCTCAGGGCGAGCCTGGCCCGACTGAGCCTGCGGGCAGCGCCCAGCACCGCGGGCTGAAGGGCACTCCCTGCTGGTCATCATTAGGGGCCAGAGTGAACACGGGGAGGCACTACCTTCTTCCAGAGCACCCAGGGGAAGGAGAGGAGCACACATATCCCTCTTGAGTGGGTCCATGGCCCAAGCCTTGGCCAGCTGCCCAGCCCGATCAGTAGCCAGCAGCCGTGCCTCAGTTTCCCCAGATGCTGTCTTGCCCTCCGGAGATCAGCCAGGAGCCGGGCCGTGGCTCCATCTCTGTCCCCCCACAGCGCCGGCAGGGCCAGAGGGAACCGCAGCTTCCCACGAGGAAGCGGAGCCGCTTCTCCAGGGCAAACCCTGGGCACCCCCAGTCCCCCAGAGGGGGGAGACTGGGAGCATCTCCGGGTGGTACCCGGCTGTGGGGGGCTGGGGGGGGGGCAGACAGCAGGGCTGGGGGTCCCACAGGCCTGGGGGGTGTCGGGCAGGCGACAGCAGCCGTTCCCAGCGCCGGGATTCCCCGCAGCTGCTTCCTGCCGCCCTATCTCACGGGCACATCTGGGGGAGCCGGGAGCAGCCGCCCCCCCCGGCGCTTCCTGCACTGTCCGTCTGTCCATCCGTCCCCCCCCCCCGGCCACTGTTCTCACGGCCCCCCCCCGAGGCCTGCCGGAGCCCCTCGCGTCCCCCCACCCCAATGCCCACCCTAGGCCTGACACCGCAGCAGCCCCCCCATGCCCCATATACACCCCTGGGGGTGTGTGTGTGTGTGTTATCCCCCCCTCAACTCTTTTGGGGCATTCTCAGTGCCATGGAGGGGGGCTGGAGCATCACACCCCCACGTTACCCCAACGGGGCCAAGAGCGACCGTGGGGTAAGGACAGCTTGTGCCATGCGACCCCCCCCCCCGCCACCCACACAGCTCTGGGGGGGTTGTCTATGGGCACACATGGGTGCCCCCGGCAGGGTGGGTGCTGTGCCACCACTGCGGGTGCACTCACAATTTGCCACTCAGCCCCCCCCTCTTCCTCCCCCCGCCCCGGCTTGCTCTGCCGCCTTCTCCCTCCACCCCTTTGATTTTTTTCCCATTGCATCCATTGCTTCCCCTGCAAAACGAGGAGGAGGATGGGGCTGGGGGGGGGGGGGGGGCGAAGGCCGCAGTTGTGAGCATCCCTATTCACACCCACCCCCCCCCCCCCGGGCCGCTGCAGGTGTGGGGACACGGGTGACTCAGAGGGGCCCGGGCCCCGTTGCCACCGCCGCCACCGGGGTGGCAAAGCGAAGCGCCTCCTGCCTCCCACGATATCCTCCCGGGGCCGGGGTGCGGCACTGCCTTCACCGCAGCCCCCCCAACACACCCCACCCCCCCCCCCAAAAAAAAAAAAAAAAAAGGTAGAGTACTCCAGTCCTGGGATGGTCTGGAGAGGGGAAACTGAGGCACATGGAAGGAGACCCCAGCCTGGGTTTCGTGCAGGTGGGCAGGTCCCAAGAAGGATTTTGCTGGTCCCTCCCTAGCCCCCCCCCCCAAAATCCCTCCCTTTCTCAGCCCCCCAGAATTCCTCCCCCCGGGTCCCGCCGCGCTGCAGGATGTGGCTTTGCCAAGCTGCCTCGTTACACCCAGCGAGACTGAGACTGTTACAACTCATCACACCCCCCACCCCTCGCTGCCCAGCCCCGCATCACACCGTCCCCGGGCAAACCCGCCCCCCCCCCCCCCCCCCCCCCCCCCCCCCCCCCCCCTCAGAAAACCTGACACCCCCCCACCCCCAGCACCCAAAAACCCTCCCCAGACCCACCCCAAAAAATGCCACAAGCCCCCAGCCCAGCCATCCGTCCCCGTCACCCCGCGCACGGCCGGAAAGCCGCGTCCCACGGCATCGCGCGGAACAACCTCCCGCCACGGAAAAACACGGGGGGGGGGGGGGGGGAAGAGAAGATGCTTTATCTCGGCCCCCATCGGCCCCTAATAAGGCAGCTTTATTTTTAGCGAAGGTGAAAGCCAGAGCAACCAGCTCAAGAGCTTTTTCCACTCACATCTGCATTTGTACAATTTGGGTTTCCTGTCGTGGTTTCGGCGCTTTTCAAACCTGCCTGAATTGTTATTTTGTTCGCTCGGCGAAAGGCCCTGCAGATACCTCTTCCCCCCACCCCACCCCCCCCCACCCCCCCCCCCCCGGTATAAATAACGCGTGAGCATCCTCTCCCTGACCTCCCCGCTCATCCGGCTCCCACCACCCCGCTTTCTCGGAATGGGATCCGAGCATCCCCGCGGGATTCGGATGCTGGCGGAGGTTCGGGGCTGGATCACAACTTGCCAGTCCTGGACCACGTCTCTGCAACCCCAGCGGATGGAGGGGGGGGGGGGGGGGGGGGAGAACAGCCACTCTTCAGACCCTGAGTGGGGAAACTGAGGCAGGGAAGGGGTCAGTGGTGGGGTTTGGGGATGGGGAACCCCAGCTTTGCCCCCCCGTCCCCTTCTGGGGGATCCTTGGATTGCACGGCCACGCTGGGTGAAATGTGTCAGGCAGCAAAGTTGGGGGCCAAAATGGGGGGGGGGGGGGATTGAGGGTTGTACCCTCCCTCTGCTGGGAACTCACCCCCATGGGGATGGGCTGAGACCTGCCCAACTCATCCCAGCTGTGTCAGGGATGGGGCAGCTCAGCCCCTCGGCACACATACTGGGGTGGGGGGGGGGGGGGACGGGACAGCTGGGTGTCCCCCCCCCGCCCCGGCCGGGAGCGCGGCCCCCTTCCCCGCTTCCTCTGACACAGAGTTTCCATCCTCCCAGAGCAGGTGCCAGGTGAGGGGCAGTGGGGGGGGGGAAGAGGGGGACGAGAAGGGCCCCCCCATCTCCTCTCCTCATCCCTGCAGGGGCCCATCCAGGAAAGGGGGGACAGGGGGCTTGTCCCCCCCAGTATGCCCCAGTGCTCCTCCTCCGAATCCATTGGAGCAGTGGGAACGCCCCCCCCTCCCCTACCCCCCGCCCCATGCTGCCGCCCAGTCTCTGGGGGGGGACACACCAACACAGCCCCCCCACATATCCACCATGGCACCCCATCTCCCCCCTGTTCCCCATCACCACTCACCCCACCCCCCCCCTTCCCAAAATCCAGCCTGGATTTGTCCCTATTTCAGGGATGGGGCACTCTATCCCCCCCCCCGACCTCTGCCCACCCTATCCCCCCCCCCCAGCACCCTGGGGACAGATCCTGCCTCCCCCCGCAGGCACACACGAATACCCAGCTCAGACCTGGCTCAACCCCAACAGACACCGGAGAATCCAATGTCACCCCCGGGGGGGGCTCCAGGGCTCCTGCACCCTGGGGGATGGGCGGGGGGTGGGGGGAATAAATCCCGGGGGGCGGATGGAGGGAGAGGCGATGGTGGAGCTGGCGGGGGGGGCACTGAAGAAGCAGCCGGTGGGTGCAATCCTGGCCGTGCACCCCCCCCCTTGGCGAGCGGGGATGGGGACATGGGGGCAGGATGTGTCCCCTGGGACACCCCAGCCTGAGTGACAAACCCCAGGGGGACCTGGCTGTCACCTCCCGTCCCCTGGGCAGGCTGCCCGGGCAGCAGGGGGGGGGGACACACACATCACCCCCAGGGCCACCTTCCCCATCCTTCAGCCCCTCTCCGCGTCCCACCCCCTGACTGGGGCAGCTGGGGATTCAGATCAAAAACCAAGAACAACCTCCAAATCCTCAAATTCGGGCAACCCAACCCCCCCCATCCCATCCCATCCCATCTCCCCCCATCCCATCCCATCCCATCTCCCCTCCCATCCCATCCCATCCCATCTCCCCCCCCATCCCATCCCATCCCATCTCCCCTCCCATCCCATCCCATCCCATCTCCCCCCCCATCCCATCCCATCCCATCTCCCCCCATCCCATCCCATCCCATCCCATCCCATCCCATCCCATCTCCCCCCCCATCCCATCCCATCCCATCCCATCCCATCCCATCCCATCCCATCTCCCCCCCATCCCATCCCATCCCATCCCATCTCCCCCCCATCCCATCCCATCCCATCCCATCCCATCCCATCTCCCCTCATCCCATCCCATCCCATCTCCCCCCCATCCCATCCCATCCCATCCCATCTCCCCCCCATCCCATCCCATTCCATCCCATCTCCCCTCATCCCATCCCATCCCATCCGATCCCATCCCATCCCATCTCCCCCCCATCCCATCCCATCCCATCCCATCCCGTCTCCCCCCCATCCCATCCCATCCCATCCCATCTCCCCCCCCCCCATCCCATCCCATCCCATCCCATCTCCCCCCGTGAAAACCCCCACCCCACGACCTCCCGCGGGATGAGGAGGATGCGGGGGCCGAGGCTGAAGGCCAGGGTCCCCCGTCCCCGTCCCTGTCCCCAACTTTCGTTCCTCTGTGACTCCTTCTTCAAAGCCCCAGCTGCGGGGCCAGGTGCCGGAAGCCGACCTGCGCTCGCTTTCTCCCCGCTTTTATTTATTTTTTTCACTCTCCATTGACCCGGAGAACTTCACTTTCTAAAAAAAAAAAACAAAAAAAACCCCCAAAAAATAAAAAATATGTCCCCCGTGTCCCATTTCCCTCTCCACCCCCCACCCCCCATCACCACCTCTCCGTGGGGTTGGGGACAAACCCCACCCCGAGCTCGGCTCGTGGGGACACGATGGCACCCAGTCCCGGATGGATTTCGAGGGGACGCCCCGCTGGGATGCCAAGGACGGGGTGGGGGGGGATCGGGAGGTCCCCAGCGTGTGGCACCTGCAGCGGCCAAGGGCTCCCCCGGGCCTTGTCACCCCCCCCCGAAAGCTGCGTCTCATTTCTCCACTTTCACTCACCCTTGACAACATTTGGGGGGGGGGGGGGGGGGTGTGTGTGTCAGCTTTATTTTAATTTCTTGCCAGCTTTTTTGCTGTAAACCTTGCGCAAGAGGGGTGCTGGGGACACCAAGAAGGGGACCCCCCCTCCCCTGCCCCGGGGGGGGGACGACACACGATGGGGACATCATGACACCCCCAAAACATCCCCTGTGGGATGGTCTCCAGCCGCAGTCCCTCCCTGGGGACACCCAGGTGTCCCCAGCCCAGGCTGCCGGGTGCTGGGTGGGCGCGTGGGGACCCAGGGGCTGCCGGGGTGCTGGGTGGGGGGGTGACCTCGGGACCCCCACCCAGGAGGGTACCCCAAGCCATGGGACCGGGACCCATTGGGCAGGAGGAGGAGGGACGGGTGAGCCTCCCAGATGTCCTCGTCCCCTGGGGGTCGGGGGGCCTTCGGCCGCCCAGGCAGAGGGATCGCTCCCCCCAAGAGGATTTGGGGGCGGAAAAGGGTTTGGTGTTGGGGGGGGGGGGGGGTGAGTTTGCTGGGAAAACTGGGAAGATGGGATGCAGGTGGGCTTCCAACCCCCACGTCCCTGTCCCTCCATCCCAGCAAAGCGCAGTCTGCCCAGCACAAGGCAGGACACGGTCACTGGGACCCCCCCCTCACACCCGTGAGAAGTGGGGGGTGCAGGCTGCCTGCTGGGGGGGGGGGGACGACACACGGGACCCCCAGGGACAGGGACCATTGCGGGGGTGACAGAGCACCCTGCCCACTCCAGCCACCTCCGCCGCCCCCAGCTGCTCCCCCCACTTCACCCCCCCCCAGCACACACCAGTTTGGCTCTAACTGGGCTCATCGTGGCCACTCACCCTTTGGCAGCCGCCGCGGGACACGCAACACCCTGTCCCTCACGGGGACTGTCCGTTGTCACTGTCACCGCAGTGCCAGGGCGCGGGGACACGGGGCCGGGGGGGGGACACGGCCCTGGGGGCTCAGGGGACGGGAGGGATGTGGCCCCGGGGACGGGTGACAGGAGGGGGCCCAGGGCACCCCCCAAAGGCAGGAGCCCCGCAGAGGCCCCCCCCCCCCCGCGGTGTATGTACCTACGTGTGCTGTGGGGACCCGGGTGAGCTGTGTGTCCCCATGCGCACACGTATGTGTATGTATGTCCCCAGGCGCACACGTATGTGTGTGTACGTGTGCTGTATGTCCCCATGCGCACACGTATGTGTATGTATGTCCCCAGGCACACATGTATGTGTATGTATGTCCCCATGCGCACATGTATGTGTGTGTACGTGTGCTGTATGTCCCCGTGCACACACGTATGTGTATGTATGTCCCCATGCGCACACGTATGTGTGGGTACATGTGCTGTATGTCCCCGTGCACATACGTATGTGTATGTATGTCCCCATGCGCACACGTATGTGTGGGTATGTGTGCTGTATGTCCCCGTGCACATACGTATGTGTATGTATGTCCCCATGCACACATGTATGCGTATGTACATGTGCTGTATGTGCCTGTGCACACATGTGTGTGTGTGTACGTGTGCTGTATGTCCCCGTGCACACACATATGTGTATGTATGTCCCCATGCGCACACGTATGTGTGTGTACGTGTGCTGTATGTCCCCATGCGCACACGTATGTGTATGTATGTCCCCAGGCACACATGTATGTGTATGTATGTCCCCATGCGCACACGTATGTGTGTGTACGTGTGCTGTATGTCCCCGTGCACACACGTATGTGTATGTATGTCCCCGTGCACACATGTATTTGTATGTGAGCTGTATGTGCCTGTGCATGCATGTATGTGTATGTATGTGAGCTGTACATGCCTGTGCACGCATGTATTTCTATGTATGCATATGTATGTGTGCTGTATGTCCCTGTGCACACACGTATGTTTGTGTATGTGAGCTGTATGTGCCTGTACACGCATGTATGTCTGTGTATGTGTATGTATGTGTGCTGTATGTCCCCATGCACACATGTATGTGTATGTGTGTGAGCTGTACATGCCTGTGCACGCGTGTATTTTTATGTGTGTGTGTATGTGTGCTGTATGTGCCCGTGCACACATGTGTGTGTATGTGTGTGAGCTGTGTGTGCCTGTGCACACGTGTATGTCTATGTATGTGTATGTATGTGTGCTGTATGTCCCCGTGCACACATGTATGTGTGTGTATGTGCCTGTGCACACGTGTATGTCTATGTATGTGAGCTGTACATGCCTGTGCACACATGTATGTGTATGTATGTGTGCTGTATGTCCCCGTGCACACATGTATGTGTATGTATGTGTGCTGTATGTCCCCGTGCACACATGTATGTGTGTGTATGTGAGTTGTATGTGCCTGTGCACACATGTATGTGTATGTGTGTGTGCTGTATGTGCCTGTGCACACATGTATGTGTATGTGTGTGAGCTGTGTGTGCCTGTGCACACGTGTATGTCTATGTATGTGTATGTATGTGTGCTGTATGTGCCCGTGCACACATGTATGTGTGTGTACGTGCCTGTGCATACATGTATGTGTGTGTATGTGAGCTGTATGTGCCTGTGCACACGTGTATTTCTATGTATGTGTGTGTGTGTGAGCTGTATGTCCCCGTGCACACATGTATGTCTATGTATCTGTATGTATGTGTGCTGTATGTGCCCGTGCACACATGTATGTGTGTGTATGTGAGCTGTATGTGCCTGTGCACACATGTATGTGTATGTATGTGAGCTGTATGTGCCTGTGCACACATGTATGTGTGTGTATGTGTGTGTATGTGCCTGTGCACACGTGTATGTGAGCTGTACGTGCCTGTGCACACGTGTATGTCTATGTATGTGAGCTGTATGTGCCTGTGCACACATGTATGTGTATGTATGTGTGTGTATGTGCCTGTGCACACGTGTATGTGAGCTGTATGTCCCTGTGCACACGTGTATGTCTATGTATGTGAGCTGTATGTGCCCGTGCACACATGTATGTGTGTGTACGTGCCTGTGCATACATGTATGTGTGTGTATGTGAGCTGTATGTGCCCGTGCACACATGTATGTGTGTGTACGTGCCTGTGCACACATGTATGTGTATGTATGTGTGCTGTATGTCCCTGTGCACACATGTATGTGTGTGTATGTGTGCTGTATGTGCCCGTGCACACATGTATGTCTATGTATCTGTATGTATGTGAGCTGTATGTGCCCGTGCACACGTGTGTGTGTGTATGTGAGCTGTACGTGCCTGTGCACACGTGTATGTCTATGTATCTGTATGTATGTGAGCTGTATGTGCCCGTGCACACGTGTGTGTGTGTATGTGAGCTGTACGTGCCTGTGCACACGTGTGCGTGTGTGTGCGCGTGCTGCACGCCGCTGTGCGCGCTCACCCACGTGCCCTCTGTCCCCGCGTGCCACCCACACCCGCCCAGGCCGCGCGTGCCGCGTTTCCCGGTGCGCGCGCCTGTACCGTAAGCGCGGCACGTACCGGACGTACCGGGCAGGGGCGCAGGACGCCGGCGCCGCGCTGCCCCCTGGCGGGCGGGAGCGGGCGCGGCCCCACACTGCCCCCTGGCGGCAGAGCGCGGGACTGCACCCCCCGCCAACGGCCCCGCGGACACGGACCCCCCTCCCGGACCGCCAGCCCCACGGACACGGCCCCACGGAGCGTCGGCCCCACGGAGCGTCGGCCCCACGGACCACTAGTCCCACGGACCGCCAGCCCCACGGACACGGCCCCACGGAGCGTCGGCCCCACGGAGCGTCAGCCCCACGGACCGCTAGTCCCACGGACACGGCTCCACGGACACGGCCCCACGGAGCGCCAGCCCCACGGACCACTAATCCCGCGGACCGCTAGCCCCACGGACACGGCTCCACGGACACGGCCCCACGGAGCGTCAGCCCCACGGACCACTAGTCCCACGGACCGCCAGCCCCACGGACACGGCTCCATGGACACAGCCCCACGGAGCACCAGCCCCACGGACCACTAGTCCCACGGACCGCCAGCCCCACGGACACGGCTCCACGGAGCGTCAGCCCCACGGACCACTAGTCCCACGGACTGCCAGCCCCACGGACACGGCTCCACGGACACAGCCCCACGGACCACTAGTCCCACGGACCGCCAGCCCCACGGACACGGCTCCACGGACACAGCCCCACGGACCACTAGTCCCACGGACCGCCAGCCCCAAGGACACGGCTCCATGGACACAGCCCCACGGAGCGCCAGCCCCACGGACCACTAGTCCCACGGACCGCCATCCCCACGGACACGGCTCCACGGACACGGCCCCACGGAGCGTCAGCCCCACGGACACGGCTCCACGGACACGGCCCCACGGACCGCCATCCCCACGGACACGGCTCCACGGACACGGCCCCACGGAGCGTCAGCCCCACAGACCGCTAGCCCCACGGACACGGCTCCACGGACACGGCCCCACGGAGCGTCAGCCCCACGGACCACTAGTCCCACAGACTGCTAGCCCTACGGACACAGCCCCGCCGTGGACAACCACACCCACACACCCCCCTCGCCCCCGGAACCTCCAGCCCCACGGACACGGCCTCCCCATGGACACGGCTCCCCCCAGACCTCAAGCCCCACGGACACAGCCCCCCCACGGACACGGCCCCCCCCACGGACCTCCAGCCCCACGGACACGGCCCCCCCACGGACCACCAGCCCCATAGATCCAGCCCCAGGGACCACCAGCCCTACAGACACAGCCCCCCCCTCCCCAGACACGGCCCCCCCCATGGACCACCAGCCCCACGCACCCAGCCCCGGGGACCACCAGTCCCCCGGATTCGCCCCCCCCCGGACCACCCGCCCCACCGAGACATTTCCCCTTCCCCCCCCCCCCCCCAGACCTCCAGCTACACAGACCCTGACCCCCCCAAATCATGACATCCTCTTGTTCCAGCAGCCCCCCCACACCATCAGCCCCCACCCCCAGACCACCCCCCTGTTGCCCCACCAACCCCAACCTTGGGGCAGAGCCATGGGCACAGCCACCCCCAGCCAGGGCCCATGGGGGGGGTGTGTGTGTGTCCCTCCCCATCCCAGCACCCCCTCCCCAACCCGAGGATCCCCCAAGGCCCCCCAGCAGCACCCATGGGATGTGACAGGACAAAGCCGGGGGGGGGCGGGCACAGAGCTTTAATCCTTCTGGGGCAATGGGGAGTGTGGGAACTGGGATGTGTGGGGCTGGCCGGGAGGTGTGGGGCTGGCTGCTGTGCCCACCCTGCCTGCGGTGCCGGGGACGTGGGGACAAGGCAGGGGACAGGAGGTGGCCCCTCAGGGTGTGACGGGGCAGGTGACACCGGTGCCCTTCAGGCCACAGGAGGTCCCGGGCACCTTGTGCAGGTACTGCTGGTGACGGTCCTCGGCGTAGTAGAAGTCACCGGCCGGCTCGATGGCAGTGGTGATGTCCCCCCACCGCCGCTCCCTCAGCTCCTAGGACAGTCCCATGGCGGGGGGTGGGAACCTGGATGGACCCCCCCCCCGCCCCATCCCATCCCATCCCATCCCACTGCCCCACGGCATGGAATAGCCAGAGCAGGGGTTTGCCCCACGCCCCGGGGCTGGGGGAGGTGGCTGGTGTCCCCAGGGGGGTCACGGTGTCCTGAGGGGAGTCCTGGTGTCCCCAAGGGGGGGGGTCTTGGTGTTCTGAGGGAGGTCCTGGTGTCCCCAAGGGGGGGTTTTGGTGTTCCCGGGGGAGGGGGGTTCTGGTGTCCCCAAGGGGGTCCCGCTGTCTCCAGGTGGGTCTTGGTGTCCCCAGTGGGAGGGTCCTGGTGTCCCCAGGGGGGTCTTAGTGTTCTGAGGGAGGTCCTGGTGTCCCCAGGGGGGTCTTGGTGTTCTGAGGGAGGTCCTGGTGTCCTCGGGGGGGTCCTGGTGTCCCCAGGGGGTCCCAGTGTCCCCAGGGGGGTCTTGGTGTCCCCAATGGCGGGGTGCTGGTGTCCCCAGGGGGGTCTGCTGTCCCCGGGGGGGGGGGTCCCCGGTGTCCCCAGGGGGGTCTTGGTGTCCCCACGGCAGGGGTCCTGGTGTCCCCACCTACCTGCTGGTACAGTGCCCTACTGCGGAGGGCAGCCGCCTGCTGGTGGGGGCCCAGCGTGTAGATGACGGAGCGGTACTGGGTGCCCAGGTCCTCCTGCTGCCGCATGCCTGGGGGGGGGCAGCACCCAGGAGGGGGTTATGGGGCACCCCCTGGCCCCACCGGGCACAGTGCAGCGCCCTCACCCTCCACGGGGTGAGATGGGGAAACTGAGGCACAGGGGGGTACAGCTGCAAAGTCTCCATGAGCCCCTGCCCCCCCCCACACCGAAGGGATGGAGATGCCAAGGACCCCCTGTTGGGGCCAGTTTGGGGTGGACCCCCCTCAGACCAGGGGTCCGGGGCTCGGCAGGACCCCTGGCCACTGGCCAGGCCCGGTGGCTCGTCCCTACCTTGCGTGGGATCGTGGTTCTCCCAGAAGAGTTTGAGAAGCTCCTCGTAGCTGATCTTCCGGGGGTCGAAGACGACCCTCACCACCTCGGCGTGCCCCGTCAGCCCTGCGGCCAGAGCCAGCGCTACTGGGGGCAGCCCCTCACCGCGGCCTCCTGCCCCCCCCCAGCCTCCCACTGCCCCGGGATGTTGGGGGGGGGGGACGACCATCGGCAGCCGCTGCACCCACCCGCCAGGAGCTGAGACCTGGCAAATTCGTGAGACTTGTGCAAAGCAGGAGCGTTGGCAAGGCTGGAGGGAGGGAGCTGGATATGGAGGGGCTGCAGCACCCACTCAACCCCCCCCGGACCCCCTTCCCCGGGTGCTTGGTGGGGGTGGGATGCCTGACCCCCCTGCCCCCCGCAATGGGATAAATCCCCAGCTGGAGACAGCAGCCGGGATAAGAGTTCCTGCAGAGGGATAATCCTGTGCAAAATGTCTCTCCAGCTAAGCTGGGCAGCCGTCCGTCCGTCTGTCCGGGCTGGGGGGCTTGGGGGGGGGACAAGGGGGATCAGCATCCGACGGACACCAGAGAGCATCCCATGGGAATCCAGGCCAGGGCAAGGCAGGGGCTGTGGGACACCCCGCGATGCTGGATGGGGACTCACCCCACTATGGGGCTGGGGGACATGGAGGGGGGGGTCCATCGCAGCACAGGAGGAGAAGCGCCCCCCCCCCCACCCCCCGTTACCTGTGCGCACTTCTTCGTAGGTGGGGTTGGGGGTGAAGCCTCCCATGAAGCCCACCTGGGTGGAGAAGACCCCTGGCGTCCTCCAGAAGAGCTGCTCCGCTCCCCAGAAGCACCCCATGCCTGGGGGGGGACAGGCGGGGAGGGGGCAGGTGGCTCAGGGGAGGGGTGGGCTGGGCTTGGGGGGGGGGGGGGGTGCCATGGCTGCCGGGCCCCCCCCTTCCCTTGCACAGGGGAACCACTCACCGAAAATCGCCATCTGCAGCTCGGCTGGGAATGGTGGGACCGTGGGGTTCCCGGTGACGGCGTGGGTGGCTGCAGGGAGGGGAGGGGCGGACACGGGGTCAAGACCCCCAGCCTGTCCCAAACTGCAGCCATCTCTACCCTGTGTCCCCCCCCCCCCGACCCAAAACCAGGCCCTGACCCTGTCCTCATCCCCTCCGGCTCAGCCCGCCTGGCCTCTGGCCTGTGTCCCTCTCATGGCCACCCTGACCCTAACGCGGCCCCTGGGGGGGTCCCAGGGCTGTCACCTTCCCCCAGGGATGCTCTGGTACCACCTGCCCTGCCCGGCGCTGCCCCCCCTGCCCCAGGGATGTCCCCCACCCGACGGATGTCCCCCTGCCCCAGGGATGCTCTGGCCGGGGGGAACCTGCCTGGGGCTGGGGAAGCCGTGGGGGGGTGAAATAGGGGTGGGGGGCTGCGGGTATCCCTCCCTTCCCCCCCGGGTTGTTGTCTCCTAGCAACCCCGCCGGTTGCCATGGCAAACATGCCCCCCCATCTCCATCCCCATCCCACCGCTGGGTGTGCATGGGGGTCCCACTGCCTCCCCTGGCCCCCCAGGGGGAAGGGTGCCCCCCGGGCACTGGTCTCCCATGCATGGGGCATCCCGGGGGGGTTTAAGGAGGGCAATGCCAGGGTTGGCACTTGCCACCCAGCCACCCCCCCGGCCAACAGCAAAGGGAAGCTGAGACCTGGCCACTCGTCACACTTGTGGAGCACCAACACCCTCCCGGCTCCTCACCCTCCTCCTTCTGGGGCTCCCGAACCCTCTGTGCCCCCACCCCAAATTCCCTGCGAGGATGGTCCCTGTGAGCAAACCAGGGGATTACAGCGTTCTTGGGGGGGACAGAGGAGCCCACCCCCCCCCAGCACCCCCAGACACATCCGGGCGATGGTGAAGGGCGGGGGGCACTGGGATCAAAACACCTCAGTGATGGTGACATGCCAGCACCCTGCCCTGCCACCTCCCTCTGGGGACAGGGCCACCGCCATCCCCCAGCACCGAACCCCCGGATCAGCCCCCCCCAGTAACACACAGGGGTGCTGGGGGGGGTCAGCAGGGTGCCACCCCCCTCCCTGTCCCCAGGGAGTCCCCGACACCCCCAGCCCGATGCCTGAGTGGGTACCTGTCACCTGCAGCCCCTGGGATCTGCCTGGCAGAGCCTCGGCGGGGCTGGGGAGCACCCCGGCACCCGGCATGGCCCCCCCAGCGATGGGACGTCCCGTCGAGCCCCGCTGTCCCCACAGACTGGGAGGAGGGAGCTGCAGTGCTGGGAGGGGCACTGGGAGCACTGGGATCACCGGGAAGGAGAAGGGGGCAGGAGGCCGAGGGGGCAGAGCCTGTCCCCAGGAGCGGGGTCACCATGGGGGGGGCACGGGAGGGGACACCCTGCTTTGTCACAGTGACATGGAGACAGGGCGCTCAGTGCCGGGGGGAAAATCCCCCCGCCACCCCCGGGACCCCCCGGGGGGTGTTGGGCGGGATGGGGCCGGGGTGATGAACCCCGACCGGGGGTGGCCGTGGCGGCGGGGGGGGCATCCCACGGGACGGGCAGAGTCCCGGCGTGTCCGGCCATCCCGTCAATCGTTAACGCGCACGAGGCCAGCGGTGCCCAAGGTCACCCCGGGACGGATCCAGCCCCCCCACCCCCCCCAGTCCTGGTCCCTCCCTCGCCCCACGGCTGAGCCCCACCAAATCCCCCGCTCCAGACCCCCACGGCCACGCTGGACCCCAGGCAGCACCCCCAGAGCTGAGGGGGGTTGTAGGGTGGGATGGGGGGGTCCCGGTCCCCCGTCTCCACCTGGGGATGCCCAAGGGCTCATCAGGGCAGGGCAGGGCCTGATCTGGAACCCCCCCCCCAGCCCCCCCTAAGCCCCACGTCTGAATCCATCCCTGGTTTGGGGGGGTCCGTGGGGACATCCCCCACCTGCTCACCTGCCCACGCAAGGAATTGTCCCCAAACTGGTTGGGTTTAACCCCAAGCTGAGCCTACGCTGAAAAGTGCCCCCCCCCCCGCCATAACCGAGGATTCACCAGGAACCGCCTGGCCGTGACCCAGGAAGGTGACAGCCCAACGCGGGGGCCCTGTGGAACTCCAGTAGATCCCTCTGCCCCGCCAGATCCCATCCCATCCATCCCATCCATTCCATCCCACCCCACCCCACCCCTTCCCTCCTATCCCATCCCATCCCACCCATTGCCTGCCACCCCATCACTTTCCTTCCCTCCCATCCCACACCATCCCACCCATCCCATCGCATCCCTCCCACCACACCCCACTCCTCCTACCCCACCCCATCCCATCCCTTCCCTCCCATCCCACCTCCTTCCACCACCCCCATCCCACCCCTTCCCATACCATCCATTCCATTGCTCCCATCCCATCTGATACCTTCCATTGCCTCCCATCCCATCCCAACCCATTCCTTCCCTTCCCTCCCATCCCATCCTATCCTATCCCATCCCTTCTATTGCCTCCCATCCCTCCCATCCCACCCCTTCCCTTCCCTCCCATCCCATCCTATCCCATCCCATCCATTGCCTCCCATCCCATCCCTCCCACCCCCTTTCACCCCATCCCATCCCTTCCCTCCCATCCCACCCCCTCCCATCCCATCTCCTTCCACTCCCTTCCACCCTGTCCCACCCGACTCTATCCCATCCCATCCCATGTCATCCCTTTCCTCCCATCCCACCCCATCCCATCCCTTCCATTGCCTCCCATCCCATCCCTCCCACCCCACCCCATCCCATCCCTTCCCTACCATCCCACCCCCTCCCATCCCATCTACTTCCACGCCCTTCCAGCCTGTCCCACCTGACTCTCCCATCCCATCCCATCCCTCCCACCGCATCCCATCCCATCCCTTCCCATCCCATCCCTCCCACCGCATCCCATCCCATCCCTTGCATTGCCTCCCACCCCATCCCTCCCACCTCATCCCATCCCATCCCCTTCCACCCTGTCCCACCTGACCCTATCCCATCCCACCCCATCCCATCCCTTCCATTGCCTCCCATCCCATCCCTTCCATTGCCTCCCACCCCATCCCTCCCACCCCATTCCATCCCCTTCCACTCCCTTCCACCCTGTCCCACCTGACCCTATCCCATCCCACCCCATCCCACCCCATCCCTTCCATTGCCTCCCACCCCACCCCATCCCATCCCTTCCCTACCATCCCACCCCCTCCCATCCCATCTACTTCCACCCCCTTCCAGCCTGTCCCACCCGACTCTCCCATCCCATCCCTTCCCTCCCATCCCATCCCTTCCATTGCCTCCCACCCCATCCCTCCCACCCCATCCCATCCCCTTCCACCCCCTTCCACCCTGTCCCACCTGACCCTATCCCATCCCACCCCATCCCATCCCATCCATTGTCTCCCACCCCACCTCATCCCATCCCTTCCTTATCATCCCACCCCCTCCCATCCCATCTACTTCCACCCCCTTCCACCCTGTCCCACCCGCCTCCATCCCATCCCATCCCATCCCATCCCATCCCATCCCATCCCTTCCATTGCCTCCCATCCCATCCCTTCCATTGCCTCCCACCCCATCCCTCCCACCCCATCCCATCCCATCCCATCCCATCCCCTTCCACCCTGTCCCACCTGACCCTATCCCATCCCACCCCATCCCTTCCATTGCCTCCCATCCCATCCCTCCCACCCCATCCCTTCCCTACTATCCCACCCCCTCCCATTCCATCTACTTCCACCCCCTTCCAGCCTGTCCCACCCGCCTCCATCCCATCCCATCCCATCCCATCCCATCCCATCCCATCCCATCCCTTCCCTTCCCTCCCATCCCATCCCTTCCATTGCCTCCCACCCCATCCCTCCCACCCCATCCCATCCCATCCCCTTCCACCCTGTCCCACCTGACCCTATCCCATCCCACCCCATCCCTTCCATTGCCTCCCACCCCATCCCTCCCACCCCATCCCTTCCCTACTATCCCACCCCCTCCCATCCCATCTACTTCCACCCCCTTCCAGCCTGTCCCACCCGACTCCATCCCATCCCATCCCATCCCATCCCATCCCATCCCTTCCCTTCCCTCCCATCCCATCCCTTCCATTGCCTCCCACCCCATCCCTCCCACCCCATCCCATCCCATCCCCTTCCACCCCCTTCCACCCTGTCCCACCTGACCCTATCCCATCCCACCCCATCCCTTCCATTGCCTCCCATCCCATCCTTCCCACCCCACCCCATCTCACTGGCCTGTCCCCGAGCAGGGGACCAGGGGTGACCGCCGCGGGGGGGCAGAGCGGGGACACACCGGGACCCCGTGCCGGTCTCCCCGCCCCGCTGAGTCCCCGCCCCGGTAGGTGCCGGTATTTCCCCGAGCGCCCCCCCCCCCGCCCCGTCTCAGGCTGTCGGTGCCGGGGCCGAGCAGGGAAGGGTTAACCCCACACGCACACGCGGGGGGGGACACACACAGCCCCCCCCTCACCCCCCCGCCCCAGCCCGGCGGTGGCCTCATTCTGCCTGGGGAGGTGACAACGCCGGCGGCCTGTCCCCAACCGCTGCCACCACCCGGGTTCTGCCCTTCAGCCTCCTCCTCCTCCTCCTCCTCCCCCTGCCGGCACCGAGGTAACGGCGCGGGGGGGGCACGGACCGACGGATGCTCCCGGGAAGGGGGGGGGACACGGCCCTGGCCGGGCACGACCCCCAGGGGGGGAACACGATGCGGGGGGGAGCCCGGGCAGCGCAGTGCGGCTGCTCCCGGTGGGATGCAGGATGCGCTGGAGGGGGGGGGGGGGGGGGGGGTTGGGGGTGTCCCGTTCCCCCCCCGAGAGCCCGGGAGGGAGAATTGGGGAAGGGGGAGGCTGAGGGACCACAAGGAATTCTCCTCCCCGCCCCCCCCCCCGGCCAGGAATGTCCAGGCACCCCGCTAAGGAAACACCCCCCTAAATTTTCCCCCTTGACCTGGGAATATTTGCACAGAAAAAATGCCCCCCCCCCCCCCCCCCCCAAAAAAAAATAAATCACGGGTGTAGAGCGGCGTTTACTGGGGTGCACTTGGGATGGCCCCAGGGGGATGTGGGGGGACACAGGGATGAGACTGGGGTCGCTCCCCTCCCCGCATCGCTCCATCCCGGCCCCCAGCCAGGAGGGGGGGTTACCTGTGCTGAGTTTGTGAGGCCTCGACTGGCCTCTGCCTGCTGCTGTCTGGGACCGATCCCTGGCCTGGAGTGGGGGGAGGAAGGCCCAGGCCGTAGGATGAGAATTTGAGGCAATTATCAGCCATTTCGACTATTTTGACACTAAATGCCTTGTAGAAATAGAACAGATGAGGTTTTATTAGGTTTTATACCCCCCACTCCCAACCTCTCCAGGGCCAGCATCCCAAAACCCACTCGAATGTCCCCAAATTCACCTCACTTCAGCTCCTCCCGGTCCCCCTGCATCCAAGCAGCCCCCTGGCCCCCCCAAACCCCTTTCGGACTGAGCTGCTGGGGAGTTTAAGCCAGGAGGAAGATGCCCCCCCCATCCCGGGTTTCCATGGCTCTGAGGGTACGGATGGCTTGACGAAAGCCGGAGGAGGCGAGGACAGGCCGGGGGGGGGACACAGGACTGGGGGGGATTTGCTTTTTATCTCATTCAAAAATAGCTGTCCTGGCGCTGGGGGCCAGATCCTGCATGGGTGGGGGGGGATCAAGCAGCCACAGAGGGCTCCTATGGTAGCCCCATAGGGATCAGATCTTGGGGGGGGGGGGGATGGATGCATTTGGGCTTCTATAGGGACAAGCGGTGGGGGAAGTCCCCATCCCCTAATCTGCTGTGACTCGTCCCCCCCGGGGGGGCACAGCTTGGTCCCAGCACATGGGAGGGGGTGATGGGGGTTCCGGGGCCGAGGGGATGGAGCAGGGACCCTGGGACCCCCCCTCCACCACCGAACACCCCCAGCCATTGGCCCCAGCCTTTCGTGTTCGCCGCGGACCTTGATTTAATGTCACGCAATTAAGGCACGCGGTGAATGCCAAAGGGGGGGTCAGCGTGAGCTGGGGGGGGGACACGATGACACTGCGCTCGCCAAAGGAGGAACATGGAAATGCCAAAACCACTGAGCAGAAACACCCCGTGGCCACGGGCCGGTAAGGGAATGCGCTGCGGGACCCCCAGGGAGGAGCAGGGCTGGGAGGGGGCTGCCCCCCCCCCCCCGGCCTCTCCAGCCTCCCCATCTCTCCCCAACTCTCTGCAGCCCCATTTCTACTCCCACCCCCCAAAACCCCCACTGGCTGCCCCCGACCCCATCCAGTCCGACCTGAGCCCATCAACACGGGACCCCCAAGCCACCCCCCACCCTGAGCCACCCCCCCAGCTCTGCCAAGGACAGGAGAGGGGATGCAAGCCCAGGGCACCCCTAAATTCCTCCCCCCCAACCCACAGAGTCCCAATCCCGGGCCCTTCCCAGATTTCCCCTCTCCAGGAGCGGGTGCTGGAGCTGATGGGGTGGGGGACCACAGACAGGACATTTTGGAGGAAGGGAGCAGCCCAAAGCCCTTAATGAGCCTTCGTTAGTGGGGGAAGAGGAGAATTAGGACCAACCTGGCTGCACGGCAAGTTGATCGGGATGAGGCGGCATCGGTCCCCATCCCACCACCCGGCCCCTCGGCACCCAGCGCCGCCGGCTCCCCACCCGGCTGCTCCCCACCCACGTGGGAAGGGGACACAGTGACAGCCCCAGGGGTTTTTTTTTCAGCCAATTTTTGCCCAGATGCTTTTGCAGCTCCGGCATTTCAAGCCACCTTTGGTTGGAGATCTTTGGTCCACCCATCGACCTCCAGCCAAAGCCCGGAGCGGCCACTCACGCCCCACGTTCCCAGGGGGGGCCACATTTCCGATGGAGGTTTCACCCACCGCGGTCCTCAGTGCTGGAGAAGGGCTGGATAAATCACTCCTGCGAGGGAGAGCATCGCTGACCTGCACCGTCTCAGCCGGCCTTTCCTGCGGCTCCGGGTTTATCCGTGTTTGTCCCAGCGAGGTGCTTTTTGGGCTCTCAGGGTTACAGCTCCCCGAGGACCAGCCCAGGAACCAGCTCATCACCAAAGGCTGCTCCCTCCCAGGATGCTTTTTTGGTGCTTTCCCTGCACGGAGCACGAGGAGACTCTGCTTTTCCCCACGTCCTGCTCTCCCCTGCCAGGGGACCAGCGTCTCATCACTGCTGTCGGTGTCCCCGCTGTCCCCAAGGCTTGCGGCTGCCAGCGTCCCTGCAGCCAGGTCGGCTCGGCGCTGAGCCCGGTTTGTCCCCCGGGACCCACTCGCAGCCTCGGCAGCGCGAAGTCACGTTTGTGGCATCCTCATCCTCTCCTGAGCCCCGTGAACCCCAACCGCCCTGTGGGGCACCTGTGGCACCCTCTGCCTTGGGACAGCAGCGAAGGCGATGGAGACACTGAGCCCTGGGATGGACGTCCTCGCAGGCAACGTGATCCCGGATCTTCACATTCCCATCCCAAAACTCTGGGAGGGCAGGACCAGGCATCGCGCTCCATCCCCTCCCGGCCACCAACCCAAGGCCTGGATGAAGGAGTCATCAATGGCCGTCGAACACCCCGTAAGCCCCAAAAAGAGGGTCCGGCTGGGGGGCAGACTGTGTTGTGCTGTGTGGCTCCCCATGGGACACCCCTGGGGCGGGAGGTGACCCGGGGTGGGGGTTGGCCGAGAGGGGAAGGGGTTGGTTCATCAATAAAGGATCTCATCCGCGAACGCACGTAGACCTGGTGCCATGTTGCGGGGGGATGTGCCACCCCCCAGTCCAGCTCTGGGAACGCCACTAACTCCTGTGGGCTCTCGGCACCCCTGCACGCTGCTCGTCCCCGGTGGCCCGAGGACACGGGTGCTCCCCCACACGCAGGGATGGGGTGGACCGGAGGCATGGCTGAGCCCGTCACACCCCCGGGCTGGTCTCTGCCCTCTCCCAAGGGACCCACCGGGCACCCGCGGGTGGCAGCAGAGCTGCTGGTCCCCCAGGAGCTGTGCACAGCAGGGGCTGTCACAGCATCCAGTCCCGCCGAGCCTCCGGAGCCTCATGGAGGGGTCCCTGCACACCCCGAGCTCCAGCACCCACCCCATCCTGGGGAAGGAGCCGGGCTCCAGCCCAGCCCCACGTTCGGCGTCGCCCAAGGAGGGAGCTGGGTGCTCAGATCCCCCCACCTCCTCCTCATCCCCAGGGATACGCTGGGCAGGGCAGGGATTTCGGGGTCCCTGCAGGACACATTCGGTGGCTCGAGGCCACGGAGGGAGGGCTGCAGCGGTCACACCGGGCTCCTCCGTACCGCTGCTGGCCCAGAGCCATCGAAGGGGCTTATTTCAAAAGCATCTCGTCCTTCCCCACAAGCGCCGCTGCCTCCAGCCCCCGCGGTGCTCTGCAGCCCCGGCGCGGGCGAGAGGCCGGGGGAGCATCACACAGGGGTGCGGAGCAGCGCATGGCCCTGCATGGCATCACAGAACCGAGCACAGCCCCGCACGGCGGTATGGAATCGAGCACAGCCCCACACGGCGGTATGGAACCATGCACAGCCCCACATGGCGGTATGGAACCATGCACAGCCCCACACGGCGGTATGGAACCATGCACAGCCCCACACGGCGGTATGGAACCGAGCACAGCCCCACACAGGGGTATGGAACCATGCACAGCCCCACACGGCGGTATGGAATCGAGCACAGCCCCACACGGCGGTATGGAACCATGCACAGCCCCACACGGCGGTATGGAATCATGCACAGCCCCACACGGCGGTATGGAACCAAGCACAGCCCCACACGGCGGTATGGAATCGAGCACAGCCCCACACGGCGGTATGGAATCATGCACAGCCCCACACGGCGGTATGGAATCGAGCACAGCCCCGCACGGCGGTATGGAACCATGCACAGCCCCACACAGGGGTATGGAACCATGCACAGCCCCGCACGGCGGTATGGAACCGAGTACAGCCCCACACAGCAGTATGGGATCGAGCAGAGCCCCACACAGCAGTATGGGATCGAGCACAGCCCCACACGGCGGTATGGAACCGAGCACAGCCCCACACGGCGGTATGGAACCATGCACAGCCCCACACAGCAGTATGGGATCGAGCACAGCCCCACACAGGGGTATGGAACCATGCACAGCCCCACACAGCAGTATGGAATCGAGCACAGCCCCACACGGCGGTATGGAACCATGCACAGCCCCACACGGCGGTATGGAATCGAGCACAGCCCCACACGGCGGTATGGAACCATGCACAGCCCCACACGGGGGTATGGAACCATGCACAGCCCCACACGGCGGTATGGAACCATGCACAGCCCCACACGGCGGTATGGAATCGAGCACAGCCCCACACAGGGGTATGGAACCATGCACAGCCCCACACGGGGGTATGGAACCATGCACAGCCCCACACGGGGGTATGGAATCGAGCACAGCCCCACACGGGGGTATGGAATCGAGCACAGCCCCACACGGCGGTATGGAACCATGCACAGCCCCACACGGCGGTATGGAACCATGCACAGCCCCACACGGCAGTATGGAACCAAGCACAGCCCCACACGGCGGTATGGAACCATGCACAGCCCCACACGGCGGTATGGAATCGAGCACAGCCCCACACGGCGGTATGGAACCATGCACAGCCCCACACAGGGGTATGGAACCATGCACAGCCCTGCACCAGGGTATGGAACCGAGCACAGCCCCACACGGCGGTACGGAACCGAGCACAGCCCCACACAGCAGTATGGAACCGAGCACAGCCCCACACGGTGGTATGGAACCGAGCACAGCCCCACACGGCGGTATGGAACCATGCACAGCGCCACACGGCGGTATGGAACCGAGCACAGCCCCACACGGCGGTATGGAACCATGCACAGCCCCACACGGCGGTATGGAACCATGCACAGCGCCACACGGCGGTACGGAACCGAGCACAGCCCCACACAGTGTCACAGAACCACGCACAGCCCTGCATGGCAGTATGGAACCATGCACAGCCCTGCACAGTGGTACGGAATGGTGCACAGCCCCGCACGGTGGTTTGGAACTGTGCACAGCCCCGCATGGCAGTACAGGACAGTGGGCAGGGGAGCAGGCCAGCAGGCAGGCCAGCAGGCAGCAGTGAAGGGCAGCAGGCAGGGGTGCAGGCAGTGGAGCAGGCAGGCCAGTAGACAGGACAGAAGCCCAGCAGGCAGCAGTGCAGGCAGGCCAGCAGCCAGGCCAGCAGGCAGCGGTGCAGGCAGGCCAGCAGGCAGCAGTGCAGGCAAGCAGTGCAGGCAGCGGTGCAGGCAAGCAGTGCAGGCAGGCCAGCAGGCAGCAGTGCAGGCAGCAGAGCAGACAGGCCAGCAGGCAGCGGTGCAGGCAGTGGTGCAGGCAGTGGTGCAGGCAGGTCAGCAGACAGGCCAGCAGGCAGCGGTGCAGGCAGTGGTGCAGGCAGCGGTGCAGGCAGGCAGCAGAGCAGGCAGCAGAGCAGGCAGCAGTGCAGGCAGCAGAGCAGGCAGCAGAGCAGGCAGCGGTGCAGGCAGCAGAGCAGGCAGCAGAGCAGGCAGTGGTGCAGGCAGGCCAGCAGGCAGCGGTGCAGGCAGGCCAGCAGGCAGCAGAGCAGGCAGCAGAGCAGGCAGCGGTGCAGGCAGCGGTGCAGGCAGCAGAGCAGGCAGGCCAGCAGGCAGCAGAGCAGGCAGCAGAGCAGGCAGCGGTGCAGGCAGCGGTGCAGGCAGCAGAGCAGGCAGCAGAGCAGGCAGCGGTGCAGGCAGCGGTGCAGGCAGCGGTGCAGGCAGCGGAGCAGGCAGGCCAGCAGACACACGGCAGCGGCACACGGGAGCCCTCCCGTGGCGATCCTGGCCCCACTCCCATCCCGCAGCAGAGGGGCCCTGCACGGCTGCACCCCCCCCAGCTGCCGCTTTTGCTTTTGCCTTTTGGATTTCAAGCCTTGAGGTCTCACATTTTCCATCTTCCCTCCCCCCCATTACAGGAAATCTGGGAGTTTCCCTTTTCCAAGCAAATAACCCAGGAGCGGAGCTGCGGATGGGGCCAACAAGAAGACCGGCACCGGGTGCTTGGCTGCAGTGGGGAAACCTGCCCCCAAACCCCCCCTGCCCGGATTCTGCTGCCCCCAGGGCTCAGCCCAGCTGTTTCCTTCCAAGGATTTGGGGTGTTTGCAGTTTGGAAAAACCCCAAATCAGTCCCTGAGCGGAACCGTTGTGCAAGAGGCCGAGCTCAGAGTTATAAAATTTCCAGGAACGGCGGCAGCGAAGAGGTTTTTCTGTTGGCGGTACCTGGCGAGCGCAGCCCCCGGGCCCCCCCGTCCTAAAGCACCCCGGCCCCCGCGCCCCGCTGGCCAGGGCTTTGGGGCAGGGGGAATCCGCCTACGCGGGGAGAGCAGCACCGCAGCAAAAACCAGAGCGGGATCCCCTTCCCCCGGGGAACCGAGCAAATATTTTGCCTTTTTTTTTTTTTTGGCAAAGAAATAGCAGCAATAAATCCCTTTTTGCTCTTACCTGCGCCACGCTCCTGGCGGGACGTCATGTAGTTATAATTATGGAAAAGCTGGGGTTTTTTTGCCCATATCCTGAAGTCTGTTGCACACAGACATGCTGAAGCCTCCTCAGATGCACTAGAAATTTCCCACTTTTGTCCCAGTTTAGACCAGAACAGGACCGGGTCCAGACTGAAATGGTTCCCTGCTAGTCCTGGCCCCCCGAGCATCCTCGGGAGCGTCGGCAGAAGCAGCTGCCTCAAAGTCACACATCAAATAATCACTTTTTCCCCCCAATCCGAGCTACCCCTTTTACCCAGGACTATTTCTCCCCTCTGGGACATTCATTGGCCTCTTCCTTTAAAAAAAAACCCTCCTAATATTTAACATCGGTCCCAGCTTTGGTGTTTTCCCTTCTGTCCCCCTCTGGAAGCCCCGCACGTCTCCTAAACATCAAAGGAGGAGCTCAGCCAGCCAGCGATACACAGAACTACCTATTTTTCTCTCCCCTCTGCAGTTTGAGGTGAAATGGGGCTGTTTTGGGTCCCTGAGCATGCCGGACTCCCTTCCTGGAGGTGGCTGGTTTCCATGGGAACGATGCCAAAGTTGAAGGCGCTGTGGAATAAATCCCGCAGGGAACACCGGTATCGGGAGGGCGATGTCCCAGCAGATCAACCGCTTTGCCTTAAAATAGGGATGGGGGGGGGGGGAAACCTAAAAAAAAAAGATTAAAAAAAAGAGAGTATTTTAGCTCTCATGCAGCTAAACACAAGGGGAAATTCAAGCAGCAGCACGTGACATCGGTGTGGGGCCATCCCAGGTGAGAGGACACGGATACGATCTGCAAATAAAGTTATTTTCTTAGGTAAAAATAACGGCAGGTACTATACCTGCAGCCGAAGCGTTGCGGTTTTCAAATCCCATCTTCCCGTTCCTCTCACGTCTCTCTCGGGTCGCTGCTCGAAGAACCAAAAAAGGGGAAGAAGCTGGGTCTGACCAACACGAAACGGAGCACGCAAACACCCGCCAGGCACGGCAGAAACGGCCTCTCCCCGCCTTGGTCTGGTATCACAGCTGAGAGCGTCTCAAAAGACAAATTGTTTCGTTCGGGCTTTTAATCAAAATCAAGCTTTCTGCCCTTATTTCATCCAGCTTCACAAACGACGGAGGTTTTACGCTCCCTCTGAAAACGCATGAGGACACCAGTGAAGAATTTGGGTTTTGGGCCAGCTTGGAGGCAAACAGAGAGGCCAAGGCCATCAAAGAATTAAAAGGATAGAAATCCTTCCGGAGAAAACAAGTCAAATATCCCAATAAAATGCAAAAGGCCCCACAAGTGCTTTTCAACACCTGCAGAAACATCAGCAGGACCCCCTAAGGAAGCAGCTCGGGTCCTTACTCGACACGGACCGGGCTACTCGGAGCTGGGTTTTGTCTGTTGGCTGTTCAGAAGGAAGAATTATTAAAATAAATTAAATAAATCAATCAACCAAGCGCACTTTTTGGTGAGCGCGTACAGGGGCTGTGAGTATTCGCGGGGTGCGGGAACAGGGCGATGGGAAAGCGAGGTTCACCAGGCTGATTTTCTACCCAAGGTGAGAACATCCCATTCCAGATGTTTTCCTACTGTGATTGAATAACAGAGATATTTTCAACATTTTCCTTGACAACGACCCAGGAAGTACTGACAATTAACGCACTGTCGCCGGCTCAGACAGATTTCTTTGTGGCTCTTAATTCCCTCCCAACCGCCAAAACAAGAAAAACCTGGATTTTTCGATTTTTTTACCTGGAGCAGTTTTCCCTGGGGAGATCATTTGGAATGTGAGAGCGTGTCTGTATTCTGGAAAGAGCCGGATAATCCCTAATTTACCCAGGAAATGGGAATGAATCCTGAAGAGTGAGGCCGGGCGGGCGCTGCCCCTCCGGCCCCGGGGACAGGCTGGTGGCAGCCCACACCACCAGGCATCTTCCCACCTCCAGGAGCAAAAGTAACCCCAAAATGCTGGGAATAAGCCCCGGTCCCATCCCAGGACTGAGCTTGGAATGCCCAGAGACGGGTCCCACCACCCTGCTTGAAACCCAAGGAGAAATGGCATTTTGGTCATTATTTTAAGGTATTAATACAGCAGGGAAGGCCCGAATTGTTGTGCAAACAAGGTGCGTGTCCTCGCTACAGGGGAAAAGGGAGCGGCAGACACCAGTGATGCTCAACAGGATCTCACGTTTATTATTGAGAAGTGATTAATGGTGAAAAGAAAGGCAACGCCCATTCCTCATTGGCTTAACAAGAAACTGAAGAAACATATTCACTACACATTTTACAAGATTTCTCTTTTTCTTTTTTTTTTCCCCCGTTTGTTTTTGTCCCAAATTCATTTTCCTGTAAACAAAACGAGTTTTTACCACTGTTCTCAGCTTTCAAAAAAAAAAAATCAAATTAAGCCAGAACTTAATCTGTAAATCCGTATAATGCACAAGAACGGAACATTTCTTAGGACTCCTAGTACTTGACTTTTGAGTAACGAAGGGTCAGAGAAAAATGAGCCACCTTTAAGACACAACCTCGTGGACAATTTCCGTTCAATTCTTCTTAGGCCAAAACCCCAACTTCCTCGTAGAATTCCTCCTCTTCCAGGCTGGGGGTCGGGGGAAGAAAAAAACCCAAACCAGTTACTCCACTTTCCTGGGTGGATGTTACAACTCGGTGTTCCAAGTGCAAATGTCAAAACCAGGGGAAGGAGGAGCGAGGGGGTGGAAGGAAGGGAAGCGGCGGGGGTTTAAAAAATTAGAGGGGGGGGGGGGGGGGGGGGGGGGGGCGAAAAATAAAGGCATATGCCACTTACGGATTTTAAAATCCGAAAAAAACATAGTAAAAAGACAAAAAACAAAGCGTATGCTCTGAAATCACAACCAAAGCCAAAAGAAAGGGGACAGTTTTTACCTATACTCTACCTAGAAGGGATTTTTTTTGTTGTTTTTGTTTTTTCTTTTTTTTTTTTTAAGTCCTATGTCTTGTGAAATTCCAATACTTTTTTTTTTTTTTCCTCTTTTAAACTGCAAGTTTGTAAGAGTCTTTTTGAAGTCAATGAAATTAAGAAAAAAAAAAAAAAAAAAGTCCTAATTCTCTCCGGGATGTTTTTGCTCTTCCTTTCTCTCTCTCTGAAACATAGCTGGGATGCAATCTCTGCTGCAGTCTCTGAGGGAGGAATGGCCTTTTACTTGACACGGCCTTGGCGTTCCTGCAGGAGGAGGAAAAGAAGACGTTAGCTGAGAACAGGTTTATTCAGCGCTTTCAGACATCAGCATTTCGACGCGTGGATCTGCGATGGAGGCCTGTCCCGAGTGAGCAACGTCCGAGGAAGAGTTATTTGTGTTTGCAGAGGAGGTACCGCAGCTGCCTACGGGTAACGTGCTGATTTATTGCGCTGCTCCGGTCTACCAGGTAATCACGTTTCCCCTTTTCAAGGGTTTCCGATACCACAGCTCCGCTCCCCTTCCTCTCTCCATCCTTCAACAGAATTACAGGCTCTCCCCAGGACAGACATGGCCAGGCTGCTCCAAGCCAGAGGTTTAATGCATAAAGGAGAACAATTGGTGAAAAAAAGTGAGTCTAGGTCAGCGGGGAAGTTTGAGACCCCACCTGGAGTCCTGCGTCCAGCTCTGGAGCCCTCAGCACAAGAAGGACATGGAGCTGTTGGAGCGGGGCCAGAGGAGGCCCCGGAGATGCTGGGAGGGCTGGAGCCCCTCTGCTGTGGGGACAGGCTGAGAGAGCTGGGGGGGTTCAGCCTGGAGAAGAGAAGGCTCCAGGGAGACCTTCCAGCCCCTGCCAGTTCCGGAAAGGGGCCTACAGGAAAGCTGGGGAGGGACTCTGGATCAGGGAGTGTGATGGTAACACTCGGGTAACAGCTTCAAACACAGACGTAACAGCTTCAAACTGAAAAAGGTGAGATTTAGATCGGATATCAGGAAGAAATTCTTGGCTGTGAGGGTGGTGAGCCCCTGGCCCAGGTTGCCCAGAGAAGCTGTGGCTGCCCCATCCCTGGAGGGGTTCAAGGCCAGGTTGGACGGAGCTTGGAGCAGCCTGGGCTGGTGGGAGGTGTCCCTGCCCAGGGCAGGGGGTGGCACTGGGTGGTCTTTAAGGTCCCTTCCAACCCAAACCATTCTGTGATTCTGTGAGTGGGGGTGACAAAGCTCCTTGCGCTGGGGCACGGACCCGCAGTACCCACAAGACACCTTGGGCACCGGCAGGCTGGAGAGCAGCAGAGCTCCGGGCTGGAGGAGACTTGGGCAGCTTTGGGAGCGGGGCTGGAGAGTGCTGCGGGGAGCAGGCAGAGCCCCTGCAATGGGGAGAAGGGAGGGGAAATGGGGAATGATGCCAGGGCCCAGTTCTGCCTGCGTGCAGCTGCTGCTGGAGCAGGGCAGCCCGGCTCCCCGGGCACCGCGGGTGCTGTACAGACCCTGGGACCTCACCTGAGCTCCCACGAGGGCATCCAAGCAGCCTGCAGCTCCAACCCAGGCAGTACTGACATCTGCCTCGCTCTGCAGGGACCGAAACAGCCCCCAGCTACCAGCAGAACACCTCACTGATAACTCTGAAACCTACTGATGGCAACTAACAGGTTCACAGGCCTCCCCAGGGTGGATGCACAGGGGTTTCCCACCGACTGCTGCTACCACCCCCTCGGTGTTCATTCCCGTCTCTCCTCCAGCTCCGAAGGAACACACTGTCCGGAGGAACACTTGCACCAAGCTGAACAGACAGCACAGCACCAAATACACCCAGGCATCAAGGGCTACTAAACCCTCTCCTGTGCCAAGCACCACATGCCACCGTCTCTTCTCTGTTAAACCCCAACAAAACCCAGCAGCATTGCACAGAAGCAGGTCTAGATTATCCCAAAGGGTTAAGAGATGCCGCCCAGCCCGCCTTCAAAGTACCATTTCCAGATCATATGACACCACCTCAAAAATAAAACCTGTCAACAGCTAAAGGGCTCTTGGCCGATGCTCCTCCCTGCCCTCTTAACTGCATCTTCACCGAGCACAGGCAAGTCCCTGCAGTCTCGTGTGCGAAGGGCACCATGGCGTTTTGGCTCTGGCTCCCACACGAGCGAGTTAATCACCACCTAAGCCAGGCCCAAGAGATGCCAAGTCCATCCCACCTCCACACCTGCAGAAGGTGCCTGCTGGCAGAGCAAGACGGTGTGGGTTCTCCCTTCTGTTAACATATGTCACTTAGAAAGGACACTGTTAGGGCTCTGACGAACTGAAATGTGGTTGTTTCAGCTCGGGATGTCCCTGCGAGGCTGTGTTCCCCGAGGTCAGGGCAGTGGCAGAGCTGCCCCACGTTAACTCGGCCATCAGAGGCACCTTCCCTTCCATCTCAGCAACTCACTGGCAGGGGGAGCACACCACCTCTGCCAGAAGCATGCAGGTTGCTCGAAGAAACAACGTCCTCTGCCACCACTGCTCAATCCCAGGAGGGCTCGTCTCTGAGAAGCTTTGATCCCATGTATCGCCATCCAGTCTTAGAAACCTTCCCAAAAAGGGAGGCCTTGCATCCAGCTCCAAACAACGCCCCAGGCTTTGGCAGCCCCTCAGCCACATGCAGACGGTGACCCAAGGAGCCTTCAGCGCCAGCTCCTCTGCACGAGCTGGATGGCAAAGCATACCGTGCACAGATTGCCTTCCGGGGAGAGGGATTAGACGAAGGCACACATTCTCTTCAAGAATATTTGCTCCACATAAGTCGATTTAATTCTCCTCTTCTCCGGTCAGTCTGCCCAAATCTGTTGCAGGTGGTATTCATTGCTAAAAACCACCATTGCACAACAGCAAAAAAAACACCTACCAAGCTGGGAAGCAAAGCCAGTCCTGAACGTGAAGTAAAACAAGCGCTGCAGGGAAAGCCACAAATCTAAAGGAAGGTGCCAAGCCCTGTTCCTTCGCTGCTGCCTGGCTCGGCAGCCAGCATGTTACGTTAAACAAGGACAGATGGCAACGTGATGCATTCCTTCGGGAAGAAGCCGCAACTGCCTGAGCTAATGCCTCTGTCTTCCCAAACGTAGACATGGGATAAGCCGGCTGCCAGGTTCAATCGCTCCCCTCCCCATCAGCAGCCAGGGCCAGCGTCCCAGGCCGGCTGCGGACAGTGGCTGAGGGTCCTGCTGAGCATGTCACCCTGTTAGCTGGCCAGATGGACCCTGATTAGTCACTTCTCCTCCCCGCTGTGAAGGTGAAGCAGCCCCCAAGGACACTGCACGGTTAACACATGGAGCAGGAAGCAAGACCCATCCTCGGTGAAAAAGTGACACACACACACACAACCCCCCCCATAAAATCCCAGTGTGCCAGAACAGAAGGCACCACCCTCAAAAGAGAGGCCAGGGTAGATGTCCCTAAGCCAGAGAGGGGTCCAGAGACATGCCTGAAGTGCACATATTAATTTCAGGGTGGATAATAGCCCAATTTTTCTCAACACAGTCTTCTGTTTAAAACCTCCTGCTGTTCAACCTCGAAATAGCGGCACAGAACAATCCGCTCCCCTCCATCAGTGCTGCAAACAGTATCCTGAGGAGCTCGCCACACAGAAATGCAGCATGACATCTACCCAACCCTGCTGCGGGCTCTCGAGGGGTTGACTTCGACACCTACCTCGGGTTGCCCTGTCCTGCCCTGTCCGAAGAGTGGGGCTTTCGGCACAGGCAAGCCTTTTACCCCACCAGGAGACACCAGCCAAGACTTCTATGGCAGGGAAGGAACAGCGCTCTGCTCGTTTCAGTATTTCTTTTCTTGCTCTTCTCTGGTAGATTCACAGCTACTCTCTTCCGTCTCCTCCTGGGGAAAGGGGTCAGCCAGGGCCTGAAGGATTTTTACACCATCTACTCTACCAGCCCAACTGCAGCACATCCCATGACCACATCTTGGTCCTTGGGGTGTTGTGGAGTTACAAGCGAGCACCCAAATCATAGCAAAACAGCAAACAGATCTACCAGAAGAAGACACAGCAAAGGTCAGCGGTGTTGCAAACATTCATCCTTCCTGGCTCATCCTCCTCTGAAATCATGGGCTGTGGGACGGTGTAACCCACAGCCCACCAGCTACGGGACAGCCCAGAAGGCAGAGCAGCATCTGCAAGCACACAGTCCCTGGAGGGCAAAGCGATTCCATCGGAAAGTGTTTTATTCTCTTTGTCTGCACTTCAGAGAATGGCTGGGGTTAGAAGGGACCTTAAAGCTCATCCAGTGCCACCCCCTGCCCTGGGCAGGGACACCTCCCACCAGACCAGGTTGCTCCAAGCCCCGTCCAACCTGGCCTTGAACCCCTCCAGGGATGGGGCAGCCACAGCTTCTCTGGGCAACCTGGGCCAGGGGCTCACCCCCCTCACAGCAAACAATTTCTTCCTGAGATCTCATCTAAATCTCCCCTCTTTCAGTTTAAAACCGTTCCCCCTCATCCCATGGCTCCCCTCCCTGATCCAGAGTCCCTCCCCAGCTTTCCTGGAGCCCCTTTAAGGGACTGGACGGGGCTCTAAGGTCTCCCTGGAGCCTTCTCTTCTCCAGGCTGAACCCCCTCCAGCTCACTCAGTCTGTCCTCACAGCAGAGGGGCTCCGGCTCTTTGAGCATCTTCATGGCCTCCTCTGGCCCCGCTCCAACAGGTCCATGTCCTCCTGACTTTCGTTAAACCTGGGCCATGTGTTATTGATCCACTTAGGAGGAGCATGAAGAGGCCACCAGCTCAGACTCTCCTCTCCACCTATCAAACCCCTTGGCAACTGGAGGGGCAGGAGCAAGGCAGCACCGAAATGGCTTTAGTGCAAAGCAATATGCCGATGACTAGAAAGACACATGCCATCGCTCAAATCAAGTGTTGGCACCCACAAGTTCACCGCAAGCGCGCTTCTGGGCTGGCGGCGTTTAGAAGCATCAAGCTCAGACAAGGCAAGCATGTGTAAATAGGAGCCCTCTGTAATCATCCTGCTTAAGTCACTTCACTCATGTCACCACCGTCCCCAGGGGGCTGCAGCAATGTCACAAGCCAGGTCCCTGTAATAGCAACTGAACAAGCTGGTGGAGAAGGCTGATGAGAGATTATGTTATCTAGTCACACTGGGGAGCCAACAACAACAAAAGGCTCAAGAGTTTCTATGAGAAATGATGACAGTAGGTGATAACGTTGCACATTTGTTCAGAGGCTCTTACATTGGATTAACAGCAAACATTCAAACTCAATAGTCCTCCAGCAAGGGTAAGGATATTGTTGCCACACTACAGATGGGGCAATAGAAGACTACAATCAAAGGGAGGGTCTGGAGAAGAACCAAGAGCATGGTCCCAGCTGTGCAGCATGCAAACCATGGTTTATTTGGACCCGTCTGACCTGGAGCACGGTGTAGCAGCCTGAAGACATCAGTCAAGCCAAGAAGCAGTCTCAGTTTCAAACTGAGGTGGTCCTACAAGCAACAGGCATCACTCTCCCAGTACCTACCCACTAAGGGAGCACAGGAGATCACTTCATTAGAGTATGGTCTGTGCTAACAGTATCATTCCCCAAAGGGCCGAGACACCCAGCAATCAAATACTGGCCTTAAGACCTACACACGCAACTGTCGCTCGTCAGACACCTTGCTCAACAGCCCAACTTGTCCCACAATGCCTCCTGCAACCACGCAGCGTTTTGCTGTTTGAATTCTCCTCCCAAAGCTGCTGCCTGTTGTGTGCTGGATGCAATCCTAGCAAACAGCGCAGGAGGATTTCCACATGTCCCTGTCTCCGAGGCAAACATCTGACTTGCCTTAGAAATCAGGAGTTATGGCAGCCCGTTACCTCCGACGTGCCCAGCACGGCCGTCACAGCAGGATCAGCTCAAGGCACAGTCAGCACAAATGATGGACAATGCATCATTTTCTTATTATCCTCATCTGCTCCACAAACAGCTTCGAGTCCTAACTGATTTACAAACCAAACACGAGGTTTTCCTGTTGTCAGCATCAAAAAGCCACCAGAGTTACAGAGAAAAGCTACCTCCTAGTCTGCCTCACCTAGGAAAGGGGATAAAAATCAGATAGCGACCTGGTTATAGTCAGACATTTTCATCCCACCTCCCATTCACATAACAGAGCTCACCACCAAGAACGAAGGCAGGAGATATGCAAATAAAAGTGATTCTTTGTCACAGCAGGAAAGACCTTTTGTTTTACAGATCAAACCCAAATATCCACACAACCCCCAAAGGGGCAAACTCAAATCATTGAAATAGCACAAGCCAAGCAGGGACACAACTGTGCCTGCTCAGTCCCTGCAATTCAGACTTAGTCCCCAAAAGCACAGAAGGCAGTACCAGAGCGTCCCGACACCACACCGAGCACGCATGACTGGGCAGTTGGGAAGTTCTGGTTTCTTCTCAAAACCCGATCACACCGCAGCAGCATTGCTCCACGCTGGTCACCTCACCGCTTAGTCAGAAGGATATGAAATCACAGAGAATGAATAAAAACCAGCAAGACGTAATTCTTCACATACAGCTGTAACCCAAAACACACCTCAGTGTCAGGAAACATGAACCCCACAGCGGCCACGCACACGAGATATTGAATTTCCACGTCAGAGCAACTAGCCAGGGGTAAGAAGGACACGAAGAGTGCCAGGATTTCCCCCTGCAGTGGCTTTTACACACGCGAGGTGGTCCAAATGGTCAGATACCAGCAGGGACACGGCCGTGCCCTGGCATCTTTCAGGGCACCTTTAAAAGTGATGCAACCAATTGCAAAGGATGAACCTCTTCTTGCTTCAACATTGCATTCGATTGCGTGAATAAAGCAGCCCAATTCCCAGAAACGTTTATAATTACCCTCCCGTAGAGAGCCTTGTCCCACAGGGCAAAACTCGTGCAGGAAACAGAATGGCAGAAAAGCTAAGAACGTACATGAATATTTAGAGCAAAGAGCGACGCGGGGCTCCCAGTGGCATTCCATGCGAGGACGACTGGGCTCCCACTAGGGACTGGAACTGGACTTGCTGGCTTTGGAGCACAAGCGAAATAACATCAGCACAAGTCCTTTCGAGTCATTAGGATGGAAAATAAAACCCTCCTCGTCTTACAGCAGGGAGTCCTTAATTCTTCCCCGTCACTACAAGGGATGAGAAGTTTGCCACGTTTCTTTTTGGAGTTTGCCAATGCTTCCCGTTTGGGCAGCCCGATTTCTCCACCCCGGAGCAGCGCGCTTGGCTTTGATCTGTCTGTCTGCACCGAAATCCTCACAAAGCAGGGAAGAAAGTTAATAGCATGGAGGGAAGTAATGGGAATAGTTAATTTGAAAGTTTAAGCAAACAGCACTGAATTGCTGACAGCATCTACCAGAGGCTCGCTCTGAGCATCGTGCCAGAGTTTTGACCTACTGCAGATACAGCAAGGTCTTTATTTATTATTTCTTTTAAAACAGACTAGTGTTCCTTCTCATTTGGGTTCACACGAAATGCGTTTCATGACTTTGTGGGGTACCTTCAATCATGGCTCACGCAATAAGTATTGGCAGCAGAAAATGAGTGCCACATGACTCTTGAGAAAAGGAAGGACTTCCACTTTAATGCTTCAAAATTGTCACTGCTGGCGAGTTAACAAAGTCTTCGCACTGTCCTCTGCCGCACCACGCGCGTGTAATGCCAAGGACTGAATGATCTTGTCTGGAGAAAACCTACAGAGCTTCCCTGGAATTTGTGGTTCCATATATTCATAAGAGATCTAGAAAGAGGAGTGAATAATAAAGCGACAAAAGTTTACTGATGATAACGAAGCTATTCAGGGTAATAAAAATAGCAGCCGACTGTGAAGAAATAGAGGACTTTGTGAGAAAAAGCTGCGGAACACTGCAGTGAATTTGGTCTGCCTGGTTTGGATAAGTGACACGTGGGAAAAATCACTCTCCTAACTCCAAGACGACAGGCTCCGAACTGACCGTTAACAATTGGCAACAGGAGCTCAGGGTTAGGATCTACGACTCCAGGAAAACGCCAACCATCCAGAAAAGTAAACACAATTTGGAATAGAACACATCACTATGCCTTTATACAAACCCAAGCGGCATCTCTACGCCGAGCAGCGCGTAGCTCTGCTCCTCTCCAACGGGCATGCAGAAGAACTGGAGAAGGGTCAGAGAACAACCACAGGGGTGAGCAAAGCACAGGAGGGTTTCCATCTGCAGAGCCACCGTGCTCTAGCAATTGAGCCTGGAAGAGACGACTGTAAAAGCAGAGCAGGCACAGAGAGGACATGGAAATCAACTGCTCGCCTCCTCTTCCAGCACAAGAATTAGGGAGTATCACATGAGGCAGACTCAACACAAGCTAAAAGGACACGTTTCTTCACACAACACATAATTAAGCTGCTGCGGGATCCTGAGGATGTTCAAGGAACACGTCGAAATCTCAAACAAGAAAAGAAATCATGAGCCATTAAAGACAAAGAGACATCCTCTGAGTCAAAGAAATTCCTGAGCTGCAAATTGTTGAAGGCAAGGAAAACCTTCAGAGATGGATAAATATGTGCTTGCACTGTCCTTACAAGCATTTGCTCTTGCCCATGTTATTGTTAGCTGCACGCGGAGGATCTTACTTGGAAATAGAGAGCAAGGATGCTCGAGCAACGCCTCCCTACGTGTCCAGCAGACCGTCAGCCACGAGGGATGCAATATTAAGCAGACTTACGGTCTGACCCACTGCAGTTCTTGTGTTTGAGGCTAAAATACTACCTCCATCCCAAACAAGGCACAAGAAATACTTCACACTACAAGAAAAAACACACCACAATATTCCGTATTATGAAAGGACAAGAGGAGATCTATTTGCCTACTTCTGTCAACCATGAAGAGCTGAATTCACCAGCTCAAGTAAAAGAGCCAACAGTCCCCACAGCCATTTGTGTGTACCCTCATTTTATTGCCACTTGAAAGGGAACACAAAGCAGTATTCACTGGAACACAGTTTTATACTTCAACTTTTTTTTTTCCCCCCCTTCCTTTAATGTATCAAGATCATAGCACTCAAATCAGCTGAACCCCAAATGAGGCTGGCTTGCAACAGCCAAAAAAAAAAAGGTTGATAATCAGGACTTCACAATTTCTTAGAACTTTGCAGCTGATGATGGGAAAGTCTCTGAAGTCATTTTGCAGGAGACGGCATCACATTAGAAACAACGGAGCAGAGAGCAGAGTCTTCCCCGCCTGTACAGATACACACAGGGAAGGAAACTAAAATAGCATGGTTTCTTCTCTCCCCCCCCCCAAGATTAGAAGCAAACGCACAGAATTTTAGGTAGATTTTTATCTTGGTTGTCCTTTTAATACAAAAAGAAGTTCTAATGATAGGGAAGCAGAAATGCAGTCTGCGTTTCCAAGTTCTTGCTGAAGAACAGCTTACAAAAAGCAAACGCTTTATTATTAACTGCTGAAATGCACTATTACGTGACTTATACACAATTAAAAAGTCTCACACTGGGCAGCTAGTCACTGGAAGGAGCCACAATCAACTCTCTATTCCAGTCATCAGCTCGGATAATGACAATCCTTGTTAACGGAGACTTCCCTGGGTAACTTCGCTACAGCAAAAGCACGGCGGCACTGTTCTAGTTGGCAGGCGCCCAGCGTTCTGCACCACTAAGGAACTGGTTTATTAACTCACAAGCGGTAAGACAGTACAATTACTACCAGGTACAAACAAGAACATCCAGGAAAATGACACAGCTCAAATAACTGCGGCGAAAACGACCGCACAGTCCAGAACAAGAGGCTTCCTTAATACATACCTGTAAAGTGTTATGTGACGGGAGACAGGAAAGAAGAAAGCAACTTCTTTCAGAAAAAAAGCTGTTGCAGAATTACATTTTCATTAAGAACAAGTGAGGAACGTTGTGCATGAAGCTATTCTTGATGCATTGCACGTACACAAGGCTCACGTATCGATGTACTTCAACAGTGTTCTTGGGATCCTAATCAGCTTTCAGCAGCGTCTTGTGACCCACTGCACTCCTGCACCAGGCAGAAAATCCAGGGAACTGAACAGGACCGTGTCCGGATGCTTTCACTGAGCAAAACAGCTGGCAAATACTCATCTTCCAAGGAAAACTACTACTTCTGGAGAAGCAGCTGTTAATAAAATAACCCAAAACACAACACCTCTGTCAGTAGCTATTAACCTCAGTGTCAGCAAGTTACCCATAACACTTGGAAATAAAAAGAAGCCACAGCTGATGCCATCTTAGAATCATAGAATCATTTAGGTTGGAAAAGACCCTTGGGATCATCAAGTCCAACCATCAACTCCACTCTACAAAGTTCTCCCCTACACCATGTCCCCCAACACCACATCTAAACGAGTCTTGAACACATTCAGGGATGGTGACTCCACCACCTCCCTGGGCAGCCTGTTCCAATGTCTGACCACTCGTTCTGGGAAGAATTTTTCCCTGATGTCCAGCCTAAACCTCCCCTGCTGCAGCTTGAAGCCATTCCCTCTTGTTCTATCGCTAATTACCTGTGAGAAGAGACCAGCACCGACCTCTCTACAACGTCCTTTCAAGTAGTTGTAGGGAGTGATGAGGTCTCCCCTCAGCCTCCTCTTCCTCAAACTGAACAGTCCCAGCTCCTTCAATGGCTCCTCATCAGATTTATTCTCCAGGCCCTTCACCTCCCAACCCGCCACGCTGTTTCTAGGGAATTGGCCAGCCACACATATGCAATTTCAACTCAGTTGCAAAAGGAGGAACAGAGTAATTTATTTTTTTTTTTCCTGAAGACATTCACTTGAAGTCATTAGTATGCTCACAACGAATGCAATTAACATATTTATAAAAACAACCAGGTTCAGGGTATTCTGACTCAAAGCACCCAGCTGAGGTGAAGATAACCTGGATGGTGGGGTGGGCAAGAAGCTTTGCCCACACTAAGTGGGCAACAAGTGAGCTGGGAACAATTTCACAATAAACTTTCCCCGCTCGAGGCCGTACCCGAGAGGTGCAGAACCTCCTCCACTGCGTCTGCCCCCGTGACCGGAGAGGAACGGCTCTGAATCCCATCACCGCTCCTCGAGAAACAATTTTAAACAGCACATCTTGAATCAACTTCAGTAAGTCCACTCTAAACATGGTATTTTATAGCCTTTTATTATAATATTAATATATTAAAATATTATTTTAAAGACTGGTAACAAGATAGTAAGAGGCAGGGCTATGGGGCAAGCGTAACTTGCTCTTCCACCACTCAACTTCCACCTCACTTGCAGTGAAATGGCTCCCAGCTGCTCCCGTGTTAGGGCTGAGGAAACAAACTCCTCTGTTTTACAGCAGAAAACACAGATTACAGCACCAGCCACGACTAAGCCTTCCCCTCTGTTTTTTTTCCTGTCTTTAAACAACGCTAGAACACAACCAAAAATACCTGAGAATGCTGTTAAGGGCTTTGTAGTGCTGGCTTAAAAATATCGTAAGCACAAAGCACTCCTTATGTCAAACAGCCAGCACCAAACTACTAGAAAAAGCAGCGCAGTTTCTGTTTCCTCTACTACTGGGCAAACGTACAAGCATGGACACAGATGTACGGGATTTAAAAGGCCTGAAAATAAACTGAGAGAAACCGTGTGCGTTGCCGAACAGCGGAGGGTATTCGCAGCAAGGAAACTGTCCTAGTGCATCAATCAGCTCACTTCACTGTGGCCAGGATTTGGAGCAGAAAAAGCAAATAGCCTTGGGATCATGGGATGGAAGGGACTGTGCAAGCGCAAGCAGCGTTCCTTTGCTGTCCCAGGGAACAGGAGGCTTTGCCTGGATATGCAATATCCAGGAATTGAATCTCGTAGTTGGAAGCATTGTCCTGGAGGGTATGGCAAAGCCAAAGCAAACGCAGCACTAGCCAGGACCACTGTAACTGTGGACGAAAGAAGTGCTAGCCCATCCTATAGGGGGGCTATACTCTCTCCCCCCCACTACAACTCTCTTCCTCTCTTCCTACAACTTAGGAAGAAAAAGAGAACTTTGCAAAATACATCAGAAAGCATTATTTTTTTTACAGCGACTTTGAAACGGTCTGCCAGTTTCAAATAGGCTCATATAACACCACTTAACTTTCCCTTAAATCCTATCTTCTAAGGGAGGCACTGACACTTGCCACTATTAATACTCCTTTAACCAGCAGATGGTGTCAGCTGAGACACAAAGCAGCACATTTCCGGAAATAATAGCCCCAGTCTGGCGAATCGCACCTATCTGTTCCCAGGCTGGTATACCTCAGCACGAAAAAAAAAAAACCACAAAAACCCACCCCATCCTGCACAGCTCATCCTGACTCAACACCCACCAAAGTCCCAACACAAAGTGCCTCTTATTAACTGCAAACCTGACAACCGAGCACTCAAGGGACAGGACAGGACTGTTTTCATGGGATAGCCTTCCTAAAATCGCTGGGGACCTGCAAGGAACCAAGTACCCCAACCCTGGGCAAGGCAATGGGAGAAAGAACCAAAATAAACTTCTCAGAGTTGACATTGCAGAAAACACAAGCTCTTAACCTTTCACATGCCAAGCAGTTCACGAAATCTTCACACTGAGGTCACTGCAACACTCCTAGAAATGTGAGCGTATTACTACGGGCTAAGGATTTTTGTTGCTGTTGTTGGGATTTTTTTTAAAACAAAGATAAAACAGTCCCTACAGGGAAGAAGTTGGTGACATGCTCTACCACAAAAGCAGCTGTTACAGGTTTCAAGAAGTCCTAAACTGCTCCAGGTAGGGTTGCACTGGGAGTCAGCTTCATCGTTTTGGGTCAGGAGAACACCCAAACCCTTTAAAAAACTGGATTAGTAGAGCAAAGCAAGACGCTCCAAGGAAATGGAGATTAGTCTCTGAGGACAAGGTGGGCACAGGCAACAGAAAAGGACAAGCAAGAGCACAATTTCAGCGTTTTCAACACAGAACCATTTACCTCCCTTCACCGGCCAACGGGAACAGCATGAACACAAAGCAAAGCATTTGTTATATCATTTCTGGGAACTATTTTAGGTAATTCTGAAAAAGTGACTTTAACAGCAAGAAGTATAAAAGAATATTCAAGTGTTCCCAGACTTTCACAAGAGCTCGTCCATCTGCTCAGGTAGTAGCAAGCAGGAATCAAACTGCAAATCAGACAAAGGTTTAGGCGAGTTGAAGCCAAGTGAAACAATTGCAGCTTGCTCGAAGTTCAAAACAAGCCAAACCTTGAGACATTTAAGCTTCAAGGAACAGGAATGCAGAATATTAACATATCGCCGCCATCCAAAGACTGGTGGCAGAGACAAAGAGCTGGTAGCAGTGGGATTGACCCGACACAAAAGCAACTTGACAGAACGCAGGCAGGGAGCTGCACCACCGGCTGCTGCCAGAGCAGTTTTTTAACTTTCCAGTGCCTTAACTCTGGTTTCTGATTTATTTTTTTTCTCTGGGTGATTACCTGAGGTGCTTCAAGGCAGACAGAAGATGGCTTGGGCCAGGGTAACCATCATCATTCACTCCAGAAAAAAAAAACAACCCAACCAACCCTCCTTAAGCAAAAACAACTGCTTCTCAATGAAACCATGAAAGAGCAGTTACAGAAACCTCAACCATCTTCAAGGCTGCGTCAGCGAGCAATCGAGGAGGTCAAACTGCTGCTGAAAGAAAGACCAAGTCACTTCCTCTGTGCCGGATGTTGCAGGGCAGGGGCCCTGAGCATGCAACAAGGAGTGAGTCAATGGTAAAAAGCAAACGCCAACTGTGTATCTGCAAGGCTCCCTTCCTTGCCGATGAATTCCAGAGACATATGACTAAGTTCCCTTTCAAAGAATAAACGTCTTCCTAATCAACCACTTCTGCACTGGGGTGCCACGCTGAACCGACTGGAACATGATTTCGAAGGGAGGTGCTGGCGCTCTGAATGTCCCTCAGCTGCCAGGTCTGCTCCCGACCCTCGTACGCCAGCACCTCCCAAAGACATCGCAGAAAGCAGGGGAGGAGACTTCAAAACGCAATCGGAAAGGTCAGTGAAGATGGTTTATAGTTTTAAGGAAACTGCTAAGCCACATATTTAATACTGATTTTCAGACATTACAAACAAGTTGCACACACCGCAGCCTTCCAGCGGAAGAGACCATCAGTCTGTCCACATTTTCCCCAGCCTTCCCCACTCACCACCTGCTTACATTTACCCAGAATTAACTCTTCTCATCCACCTAACCCCCACCTGCCCGCCGGCAACATTTCCCCCTCTCCCTGCATTCTCCCACTGTGCCAAGGTCCATCCCTCGCACACTGTTGCTCCCCTAAAGTCACATCTGGAGCACGGAAGAAGTCCCACTTCCCAAGACATCCCACACAGAGTAGATTTCTGATTGCATTCAAAACTTCAGTTAGTAAAAGAGAAATCACCACTTCAGTACAGGCTGGATACCAAGAGGAACAATTTTAGGATGTGAAGTCAAGCAAAATATTCAGGTTCTCACAAAAATAAAGTTTATACCTCCACACCTTGCAATGTATTCCTCCCTTACAGATTTTCTTCCAGCACCGTAAGTGCTAGGGTATCAGTTGCAAAACATGACCACCTTTGTGTATGGGTGATGCTATTTAAACAGACAACGCTCTAAGTAAAATATATTTAAAAAAAAAAAATTTAAAAACTGCATGCACTGTCATGGTGAGCAGTTGCAGCTCCCAATTCAGTTCTTCAACTGTTGGGTGGAAAATCCCCCATCGCTGAAACTAAAGAGATCATCAGAAAAGTTGGCAAACTACCAGAAAGCTGTGCTAACACTAATTTGTAATTACCATTTCGATCAAACACAAGCAAGACCCCTATTGTGGGGAAGGTCAGCCACAGGTGACTTCAACGCAGCTGGACCCAAGTAAGATACGAGGCCCACCGGTCACTGAATTTTGGACAGAATTTTCAATTAACTATCCTCCCGTTAACGAGTCAACAATGACAGCAGGCTTCGAGTGTGGCTCACGTGCCAGGCTGCCGGGCAGTGCCCACGCAGGCGACAGCCCACCGGCTTCAAATACAGCCGAGCTCGCTGCCAAAGGGAACAGAACAACCCGCTCCACGTCCACTGGAGAGAGGACAAGTAGTCACGAACTGGAACTGCAGCGGGGGAGATTGAGGTTGGGCATTAGACAAAGCCTTCTAACAGGAAGGATAATTAAGCGTAGGAATAGATTGCCTGGGGAGGGACAGGAACTGCCGTTCCTGAAGGTTTTACAAGCGGTGGGAAACATCTGTCACGCTGACCCCACTTTGGGCAGGGGGTGGATTAGGCGGCCCTTCAAAGACCGGGCTCTGTTTTCTAACAACTCCCCAAACCCCCCGTTGATCTACTTTAAACTGTCCCGACCCACAAACAGACAATAGCACAGGAATAAATTTTGTGTAGAATACAGCCCTGGCGAAAGGCTGAGATTTAGAGCAACCGAAGGGCAGTCGATGGCAGGCAGGGGCTCGGCAAACCTCCTCCCACTGCTCTGCTGGGGTGCTGGCACCCATTTCCACCCCAAACAGGGGCTGCCATTCGGGTGGCGGGTTCCACATGCGAGCTAGCCAAAAAGCAGACTGATGCCCACCAAGCTTGCTCACAAGCCCACGCTTTCAGGCCCTGGATTTACTCCAACGCAAGGCAGCCCTCCTCCATCTCCTGCCCCACAGGACTTCACCAAGACAGACAAACAAGTTACCTTTTTAACATTTTCCTCCTCCTCTTGGCGTTTCTCATAGTGTGAGAAGTCATCAAAGATGGAGGTGGTGTGCTTGTAGGTGGCAATGATTTTCAACACCTGCTTAGCCTTTTCCAGAGGCACTTCCTGAGTGTCCCTGGAGTTGGTCACTGGTTTATTCTCGTTGTTCTCTAGGCGGATGTGCCGCAGCTGGCTGTTGGGAACGTCCTTCACAAAAATCCACCTGACATCAAAACGTCCCTTCCACTTGTCCTGGGACCACACACCCGCACACGTGTTATAGTCCACAGCAGATTTCATTTCTGCTACTCCGCAGAAGTGACCACTACCGTTGACACTGAACAGTAAGTAAACGGGGCCCTTCCCGTTCATGGAGCGATAGGCGGCATCCAGTCTCTTGTTGCCGTGCTCTGTACTGCACCAGATGTTATATTTAATGGAACGGTGGATATCGTCCTCAGAGTAACTCTTAATGATGAAAACCCGGCCGTGTTTTGGGTTCCAGTCAAAATCCTTGGGGTTGTAGTTGTTGATGGATCTCAACTTCTCCAAGACCGGGTGCGGCTCTGAAGGAGCAGAACCAGAACTGGCCTGAGACTGTCCCACTCCGTTACCGTCCACTCCGTTTTGGCCGAACCCGTTGCCTCGATTACGAGGGGCAACCCAGCGGGTGGGCTGAGCTGCCTGCTGCGGCACGGGCAGCTGGGCCGGCTGTGGCGGCGGCGGGGGCAGCGGCTGGGGCTGCTGCCCACTTGAAGCCTGTGCCACCGGTGGGCTGTTATTGATCTGCTGGCCCACGGGCTGGGGGGACACCTGGGCTGGCTGCTGACCGATATTCTGAACTAAGGCCTGTGACGGGGCTTTCGCCACCGGCCCTTTGTTATCCCAAGTTCCGATATCCATGTTGTGTTTTATCGGAGGCGGTGGAAGACTTGAACCTGCAATGCCATTCTTGGTCTTCAGCTTGGGCTGCTGCTTAGCCGGTTTGCTAGCGATGTCAGCCCAGGAGGTCGGCTTTGGAGGAGCGATAGTAGCCGGAGGCAAACTGTTAGATGCCACAATATTACTGGTAATGGATCCGCTACCGACAGCTGAACCAACGACTTTCGGGACGCTGCTTGCAACGTCCGTGCTGCCCAGCTTCAGAGCTGCCATCCCTTGGTCAATGGTGTTCATGCCAGGAGCCTTGTTCAGAGTCTCGTTAGCAAAGGCAGATTGCCCATCAATCATTGCTCCACCCAACGAGCTAGGGGCATAGGCATAATTGCTACTATAGCCAGAGCTTTGAGTGGATTGTCCCTGAGAACTGTTATTCCCCCAAGCCGAAAAGTCAATCCCACTTGGAAAGAAGTTAAAGCCGTGCTGCCCGAGAAATGGAGTGCTGCCAAGGGCCCCTGGCTGCCCGAACATGGCGTCTGGGAGAAAGTGAGGCTCCCCGTTGCTCAGCTGTCCGTAGGAGGTTAGGTAGGGCATGGGGGGGTCACCCCCCGTAGACCAGGCAGCTTCGCCTAAGGAGTAGGAGAATCCGATGGAGGGACTGTAGTAGTTTGGTAAGTACGAATCGGACATTGCGGTGTATGCATTATTCTGAAAAGAAAAAACAACCAAAAAATAAGCACTGAATAGTTAGAACGAGCTGAACAAATTTCAAGGGACCAGGAATAAAAGCCATCTTAGACTTCCCGTGCCCCACCCTTCCCTACCTTAGGGCTGGGCAGATAAACAGGCCCAGCCCTGAACACCTCCTTTGTTAGAAGTGCTCTAAAAACTGTTTCATTGCCAGAAAGGTTAAACACAAAGGCTTAGCAAGCTTCCCATGCTCAGATGGGAGCGCACTGTGCTCCTGACGCACGGTGTGGGACTGGACACCACACCGCCCCGGAGCTCCTGCTCTGGCCATAAAAACAGTATCTTACCCAGCATCCAAATATTACCTTCTACTTTTTGTAGCTACTTCCAAAGAGGATTTTTCTTGCTCGGGTCGTGTACACATCTGCCTTTATTTTGCTGTTTGTTTGAGGCAATGTTTGGGGAAAGGATCAAGAGAGAAGTGGAATATGGAAGAAAAAGATGCAGTGGAAGCGCACTGCCAAAATCACTAACTGCCTTTTGCACAAGTCCCTTCCTTAAACTTATTACTCATAAAACCAGCTTTATCACTACAATTTAAAGTTTCAGAGCTCAAAACATTCCAAGAACCTGCAAACGAACAGAGATTTAAAGTTTCATCCTCAAAAACACAAACTGTTCCAGTGCTGCAGGCACATACTAAAAAATACCTGAAAATGGGGAGTAATTGATAAGGTTTCAATAGGAGCCTTTTATAGCATGGTGACAGCAGCAGCACAAGAAAGCAGCCTTCAGATTCGGAGAGAAAAAAAAAAAAAAAGAAGTTGCTCCATGCCTTGGTCTCTCTTTTAAAATTCAAGTAGCCTTTAGGTTACGAAAACAAATGCCTAATTTTACAATTAGGGAACTCTCAGACATCACCAAGATTTGCTTACATGAAAAACATCTGTCATTTTGCATTCAAACTAATGGTCCCTCCGGGGAGCGGTTAAAGCCGCACTAATGGACATTATCATCCCGTAATTTGAACCTGTGCGCAGCCAGCCTCCTGCTATACAGCCGCTGACATGCCAACCCAAGGCAGACGAGATGAAAGTCAGGTTCAGTTCCCATTTAAAAGCTTGGCTTGCAGCAGGCTCTACTCCATTTTTCGTTGAATCATGTTTTCATGTGCCAAGTGCAGCTCCCAAAGGACTTCACGCCATGCTGAAATCTATGGAGGCTCTTAAGATGGCTCTGGCACCCTGCAGAAATAGCTGGTTTGCCTCTCCACCTTCCACTGAGTTAAAGGAAAGCAACAGGTTTGGGGCAAATTGGGCTAACCCCAACTTTACAAAAACTCACAGGAATTGTTAAACATAATGTGTTCAGAGACAAGGTTTGCTTCGTTGTATAAAACACTAAAGAGCTGTCTGTGGTACTTCACGGTGTGAATGCATGAAAATTCAGAGACCACCTCTCCAGCCTTTCCGTTTTCCCAAAAAAAAGGAAAATTAATAACAAAACTAACTCTTGTCAAGGGTGCAGTTTTACTAATTGAGGCACTCAGTCCTGCTAACCCCAAACCAACGAACAGTCTTTAGGGTTTAATCTGTTGAAAAGCAGGAATATTGACACTGACTAATTTGTAAGGCAAACAAAGGAACTTAAAAAAAAATAGTATTATTTTGAACCAGCAAAGTCTCTTCAAAAGATAAACCCCTCAATTATAAGAGTAACAATACACTCTCATGAAAAATAGCTTTAACAGAACAGAAACATGCCGGCCCATACCTAAAACCTGAGCCCAGCAGGCAGAGCAGCCGCTTCCTCTCCGCAGGCTTCTCCCCTCGAAGCACATCACTGTCAGAGGAAAACCTGTTCCCTTCTCACCTCAAAATATTTTCTTACATGCCATTATATGTTTAACTTCATGAGGTATTTTAATGTAGTCTGTACTAAGCTGTTACCTGCAGAGTACTCACCAGCTGCACTCAGGTAGCAAGGAGGGAGCGCAGGAGTTAAGCAACGGTTGAGCAGGGCCAGCACAAAGCAGATTTAAGCCAGGCTCGCTGCTGTGCGCTACCTGAATGTCTAGAGCCACCAAACACGCCACCTCGCTCTGCTACCCTGCACTCGCACAACTGACACAGTTGCTGATTAGTATGCAAATAAAGCTTCACCGGCTTTTAATTCTCTCCCATGACTAAGAACTTTTTGTAGAGTTATTTCCTCAAATTCACTATTCCTCTTCACCTCAGACTAGAGCCACAGTTTAAGTTTTCTTATTGTTGCCGTCAAGCTTTTGTTTTTTTAAACTGCTGGAGAATCACTTACTGTGTACCTGAGCTTTAAAATACAGGGGAAGTTAACTGACTAGGCTGACAAGCTAGTAACAGTCACACCTGAAAATAGCAGCTCTTGAATGAAGAGCCACAAAACTTTACAACTCGGTTACCTCACACTTGTGTGGAGAGCTCAGAAAGTTTCAGAAACCGCTCGCGTTGCTCTGCAGCAGTGGGCTGCATTTGATTCATTTTTCGGAGCTGTATCCGTAACTCCTTTTCCCATCTTCAGAAAACAGGTGCACACTCTGAGACCTTTGTATTTTTGAGCCTGGCTGCTTGGCTCAGCAGAAACACGGCCCCCTCTAGACTGAATCCTTGGGGTTTGTTTTCTATTATATCGAGTGGCAAAACATGGACGAGAGCTGACAAGCAACACAGCATGGTGAGAAACTGAGACAAAGTCGCCCTAAAGTTTCATCCAAAGTTAACACGGTGGTTTTACCTCACTCCCGCTGAATTTCTAAAGCGACACGCTCTGCTCCCCCTCCCAGGGTGTGCTCCAATCACTTCCCTATTTTTAAAATGTATTTTTACCAGTGTGACACATGCAAAAAGAAACTAAATTCAGAAGTTCTTCATCAAACATGCAAAATAGGGTAAAATACCATGTTGCTTCTAGCATCATACTAACCTTCACTCTCTCTAGGGGATTTAAATAAAACTTAATTTCACAGGAAATAAATCCACATTCAGAAGGAAGCTGGAATTGGGGATGTTAATTTCAAGGATAGAAAAAAACCACCATTAAATGATAGCTACTAGGGAAGTAGCTAGTTTTATTCAAGACTTGAGAAAATAATCACACTCTTTTGCCCCATGCAGGTCAAGTTTAGGCTTGTAACTTTTTAGGGAGCTGAATGCAGTAAATTATCTTAATGGACAGGTTGAATTATGAAGATGATGAACAGCTGAGAGGACCTTAAAGAATATTTAGCCTCATCTCTTTAGCACAGACTAGGAAAATACTTGTTGAAAATTTAACTGAGACAGAAACCTGTTCTTGTGTTCCAACAAAACACACATCACTTATCTGAAAAAAAGACACTGCCTAGTAAAAATTTAAAAAACACACAAAAAAAGAGAACAGTTTATTTTTACTAATCACAATTGGAGAGGGAAGGGAAGCCAAGAGAATGAACTAACTGCTCCAGTGCTACTACAGATGTTTATCTATAATGCTTACTTGTAACACCTAATCAGCTGAACTCCATCTGTTATGTGTCACTCTCCTACCACTCATTAAGAAAAACAAACAAAAAACAGTTAACAGTGGAGCTAATCTTAAATAGAAAGTTAACAGGAAAAAGTATCTGGAAGTCTGAGTTTCAGGAGCTGATCACAAGCTCTCCACCTCGAATTCTAACTGAAGTTCTCAAAAAGTCTTAACAGTCTTTATCACATGTCTGTTCTGTGGGTTTTTTTGGTGCAAAAGGGAGAAAACCCCATGACACGCATTTTACTTAGCGGAGAGATAAGAACATTGATAGTATCCTCCAAAAGCCCTCAGAGCATAACTGCATCACATAAAGCAATTTCACAATGCAACACAGCGCATCTCCTCATGCAGTGTAAAGAGACAGAAACCAGCAAGGAAACAAGGTCAAAACAGTAAAACTGAAAGAGCAGAAATGGTAACTTCAAGGCAGTTATGTTAAAAAAAAAAAAAAAAAAAAGAGCTGAACACCAACTGTAGGAAGTCCTTACACCCTCAAGAAGTTGCTAAAACCTTTATACATCACCCACCACAATTTCATGGCGTTTGGTATTTTCTGCCTGGATAAACGCATGTATAAAATAGCATGTTAGGGTAAGGAAGCCAGCAAACATCAAAACGCAATCAGTGGAGATGGGGTTGCCAAATTCGCCTTTGCTAGTGAGCAGTGGGAAGCCCCTGGGCTATTCCTGCCCCTCAGCGGTTCAGCAGTACTCTTACTCACCGGCCGGGCCTGGGGACTCAGGTACGGTTCAAAGTCATCATCATTTAACCCATCCTTCTGGTGCACAGATCCGTTTTGCACTGAGGAAAAGATTTAGAGCGTTAGAAAGAACCCTGACGAAAAAACTCAAACGTTTCCCAACTTGAAGTATTTAAAGACGGGCCTTATAATACAACTACAGCTCAGTAGTTTAGAATAAACCACGCTTAGCCCGGCAGAGAGCGGAAAGCCACTTCACCACCGCACAAACGCTCTCTATCTGCAAACTTTCCCCAGCCCCGGCAGGACGACGGGCTCCACAGCCCACGGGGTCGTGTTTTACCCCACCCCGCCCGGCAGCGTGAGGCCAGGCGGACCCGAGGCCGTGCCGGGCCATCCTCCCCATCTCTCCCCCGCGGCCACGCTCCCCGCAGCCGCCACTTCCCCGCGGGATCCCTCCCTCCACACCCTTCCATTTCCCGGCCTCTCACCTTTGTTGCCTTGGCCCTTGGGTCTCTGGGGAAAGAGAGAGGGAGAGCGGTCAGTCGGGGGAGAAGCGAGAGGCCCGGCCCGGCCTCGCCGCAGCACAATGGAGGCGCGGCCCTGAGGAGGGGAAGGCCGCGGCCGCCGCCCGCCCCGCCGCTAGGCCCCGAGCCGCGGCCTCGCCTAGCGGGCCAGGCCCCGGGCGCGGCAGATAAAAGGAAGGGGGTGGGGGGGGCGTTGAGCTAGAGCGGAGGGGGGGAAGGAAGGCCGGGAGCGCCAGCGGCGGGGTCCTTACCTGCTCCAGGAGGCTGCTGGCCGACATGGCTCCGCGGCGGGGGCTGCGGGCGGGGCGGGGCGGCGGCTTTGTCCGGGCGCGGCGCGGGGGCCTGGCGGACTGGGGCTGGCCGGCGGCGGATGGGGGCGACGCTCTAGCCAACCCACCCCCCTGCCCCCCCCGCCCCAACTCGCCTCTCCTTTCCTTCCTCTCTCTCTCTCTCTCCTCTCTCTCTTCCTCTTCCGGCCCCGCGTCTATGGCCCCGTCCCGCCGCCGCCTCGCGCCCACACACACGCGCGCGCGCGCGCTTCACCCGGGCGTCACGCGGCTCCACGCGCGCGCGCCCCGCGCTCCCAAGCACAATGGCGGGGGGGGGGGGAGTAGGAGGAGGATGGGGGGGGGAGCGCGGTGCATGCCGGGCAGGAGGAGGACCGGCGGGGTTAGCGCCCCCTGTCGGTGGGATGGGGAGGGTGCGGTCTTAAAGGGCCAGGAGCCCCCGCTGCGCGGGTGGGGTTTTTCGGCAAAAAGTAGCACATCTTAGGCCCGGCTGCAGGGTGTGTGTATGTGTACCTTACAGATCACCCAGTGCCACCCCCTGCCCTGGGCAGGGACACCTCCCACCAGCCCAGGTTGCTCCAAGCCCCGTCCAACCTGGCCTTGAACCCCTCCAGGGATGGGGCAGCCACAGCTTCTCTGGGCAACCTGGGCCAGGGGCTCACCCCCCTCACAGCAAAGAATTTCTGCCTCAGATCCCATCTAAAGAAGGCCAGTCACATCCTGGGCTGCATCAAAAGACGCGTGGCCAGCAGACCCAGAGAGGTGATCCTCCCCCTCTGCTCTGCTCTGGTGAGACCCCACCTGGAGTCCTGTGTCCAGCTCTGGAGCCCTCAGCACAAGAAGGACACGGAGCTGTTGGAGCGGGGCCAGAGGAGGCCCCGGAGATGCTGGGAGGGCTGGAGCCCCTCTGCTGTGAGGACAGGCTGAGAGAGCTGGGGGGGTTCAGCCTGGAGAAGAGAAGGCTCCGGGGAGACCTTCCAGCCCCTGCCAGGCCCTAAAGGGGCTCCAGGAAAGCTGGGGAGGGGCTGTTTGCAAGGGCACGTAGCGACAGGACGAGGGGCAATGGTTTAAACTAGAGCAGGGCGGGTTTAGATCAGCCATTAGGGAGAAGTTCTTTCCACTGAGGGTGGTGAGACACTGGCCCAGGTTGCCCAGAGAGGGGGTGGAGGCCCCATCCCTGGAGACATCCAAGGCCAGGCTGGATGAGGCTCTGAGCAACCTGATCTAGTTACAGATGTCCCTGCTGACTGCAGGGGGTTGGACTAATGGCCTTTAGAGGTCCCTTCCCACCCAACACAGGCTGTGATTCTATGATTCTAAATCTCCCCTCTTTCAGTGTAAAACCCTTCCCCCTCGTCCCATGGCTCCCCTCCCTGCTCCAGAGTCCCTCCCCAGCTTTCCTGGAGCCCCTTTAGGGACTGGCAGGGGCTGGAAGGTCTCCCCGGAGCCTTCTCTTCTCCAGGCTGAACCCCCCCAGCTCTCTCAGCCTGTCCCCACAGCAGAGGGGCTCCAGCCCTCCCAGCATCTCCGGGGCCTCCTCTGGCCCCGCTCCAACAGCTCCGTGTCCTTCTGCTGTTGGTGCCCCAGAGCTGGGGGCAGCGCTGCAGGGGGGTGTCCCCAGAGCGGAGCAGAGGGGGAGAATCCCCCCCTCGCCCTGCTGCCCACGCTGCTGGGGATGCAGCCCAGGGTGCGGGGGGGTTTCTGGGCTGTGAGCACATGTTGCCGGCTCGTGTGGAGCTTCTCACCCACCAACACCCCCAGGTCCCTCTCCCCAGGGCTCTCCAGCCGTTCCCCCTCCAGCCTGGGTTTGTGCTGGGGTTGCCCCAACCCCCCCCCCCCGCAGGACCCTGCGTTTGAACCTCATGAGGGTGGCTCGGACCCACCTCTCCAGCCTGTCCCGCTCCCTCTGGTGTCCCCCTGCTCAGGGCACAGCCCCAGCCCAGCACCCCCGGGGCCATGGCAGCCCCCTGGGATCCCCCGGCCATGGGGCTCCCTGGGCACCCACCCCTGTCCCAGCCGAGAGAGGGGTGCAGGGAGAAGGACGTTGTGTGTCCCCAAAAGGACCCCATCCCTCCCCAGAGCACGGGGGGAGCTGGAGGGGCACAAGGGGAGGTGGATCCCTGGTCCCAAATCCATGGGATCTCCCTCCCGGGAGACCATGGAAGCTTCCCCGTCAAGGCAGGGGGGTCCTGGCAGCCGCCCCCCGCCCTGCTCCTGGAGCGGGCAGAGGGATCCCTGCCCGCCCTGCGGTGACGGAGCCGCTGCCACGAATAAACCATTCCAGCCTAATTAGACTTTTTTTCCTTTTAATGCAAAAAAATAGCCAAACACATCTTCCTTCCCCCTCCCCATCCCCCCCTCCCCAGGTGTGTTTCCTTTGCTGTTGTTTTGCTTAATATTTCCAGCCAAGCAGCTCCCCCCCCCCCCCTCCCCAGCCCCCCCCAAAACTCCGCAGCACCCGGCGCTTCCCCCCCTTTCCATCTTCCCACCGCGCCGGAGCCCAAAGGGACCCCCGGCCCAGCATTACCAAAAAAAAAAAAAAAAAAAAAAAGACAGAAAGAGGGGAAAAAGAGCAGAGCGCACGTTATTTCAGCGACGTGCCGGTTCTAATCCTGCCAAGAGATTATAGGAAGAAAGAAGAAAAAAAAAAATTAATAAAATAAAATACAAAAATAAAACCACCAAACGAGTAGCAACAAGCAGGGAGCAGCCCCAGCACACAGTGTAAACAGAAGCTGCTCCGATCCGGAGTCCAGCTCTCCTGGAAAGCAAGAGCACAACATGCTTTTTACACCCCGAAAGGTCCCTGCGGTGCCGAGGTTTTAAGCTGGAGTTGCTATTTTATTTTATTTTTTATTATTCTTATTATTATTTTTGCCTTTCTGCAAAAAGGTTGAAGTGATCTCAGAGTCTCCAAGCGGCGTTTGCAGCACCGAGCCTGGCCAGGCGGGGAAAGGGATGGGGGAAAAGTGCCACGGGAAGAGGAGGGATTGGGATACAGGGAACCCCCGAGACCGGTGAGAGTAGGTCCTGGGGGCTTTGCAGGTGGGAAATCTGGAGAAGGGAAGGGAAAGCAAACAAATACAAAAAAAATATAGATATAAAAACAATTTGTGTGGAGGAGGAGAATATGGACAGTAAAGGCAGAGTTACTGTCGCCTTCCCCAAAGAATAATAATTAAAAAAATTCCAGCTGAGGTGACAGTGAAGAGTCCAACAGAATTCCCTTCCCTGGGGGAAAATAAAAATACAAATGAGGTACCTGTTCCACCCCAAAGCCGTCACCCCTTCCCACCGCCACATCAACGCTCCAGCTGCTGGTTTTTGTCCCTCTGAAATAAAACCATCAGGGCCCGGAGCGGAAGCACCAGGGGTACGGCTGGGCCACGGCGCGCTGGGCACCGGGAGCCCGCGTCCAGTTCCTCCCGGCTGGGTTGTTCAGCAGAGATCCAGTCTCTCCTTGACCCTGCAAACAGGCGATATTGTTCAGTGCTCCACGGAGAAGGAGCCGTTTCCACGTCTCACGTGTTTCTCCAGCTTTTTTGTTTTAAAAAAAAAAAATTATATATATATATATATATTATATACAGTACAATGAAAATATCCATGGAAACAAATGGGGTGGCTGGAAAAGATGCTTAACAAAAAAGCTCAAAATAAAACAAATTCCCAACTCTTCCCCAAACTGACGCTCGCCTTGCCCCACTAGTCCTCCAAGACCACAATCTCCACGTTATGGACCTGGTGCTGATGGTCCTCCACATCTCCCACCACTTTCTCCTCAGTCCTCAGCTCTGTCTCCAGGATCACAGCTTTGCCTTCCGCCTCCTCCGTGTCCGCTTCGGGATCCGGCGCCGGGTCGATCTCTATGATGGTTTGCCCGTCGTCCGAGGTGCCCTCCACGGCTTGGATGGTGGAAGTGAGGCCGGATTCCATGGCCACCAGTTCCACGGGGTTGACCACGGCCGCCACGTTGGCCAGGGCACTGCTGTCCTGCATGGCCGCCGAGCTCAGCAGCGCCAGGCTGGAGGACGGGTGGAGGGTGACCGTGTCGGAGGAGCTGGTCTTGGAGGAGGACACCACGGTGGCATAGCGGAAGAGCTGGGAGCCAGACGGCAAGGTATGAACAGTCACCGGGCTGGAGCCTTGGCTAATAGTTGCCACCGGGATGTTGCCCACGGAGAACTGTTGTCCGACGGGCGCGATAGCGATGGGTGAGATGACTGTGAACTGAGGCTGCTGGATGGGGGTGGAGGGGCTGAGGACGGTGGCGGAGGCTGGGCGCTGCAGGCGGGGTCTCTTGGGGGGCTTGGGAGCGCTGACGGGCATCAGCACCACGTTCTGGATGGTTTGGGACTTCGCCTTCTGGTCCTTGGCAAGTTTCTTCTGCTCTTCCAGTTGCCGCTCCAGGTCTGCAAAGAGAATGGCAAAGGGAGCTCCTGGAGGCTCGTGGGCTCCACAACCAACCACTACACCCCATGTTTACGACAGGAGGTCTCCAAACCGCCCAGTTGAGCACGATCTTAGCATTTCACTCAAGATTGAGCTGCACTGAAGGGAAAGGCCAGATTCTCCTGCCACCCACACAGCCCCGGTCACCGTTCTGCTCCCGCTCAGCCTGCTTTGGCTGCCTGTCAGCGCCTGGAGAAGGACCAGGCAATGCTCCACACCACTTGGCTGCTCCTACTGATGAGAAGGTGGTAATTTCTGCTCCCCGAGCTAGTCCCGCCTAGAAGGGAGCGTGGACAACAGGACAGGCTTCCTGAGCTTGGCCGGGTCCCCTCCAGACAACAGGAACTGCTTCCTGAGCTTGGCCGGGTCCCCTCCCCAGGAGCCGAGCGCCTGTACTGGGGACAGGGAGCAGGAATGTCTGTGTCAACGAAACATCTCCATCTCCCTCAACCCTCGTCTGCGTGAACGCTGGAAGTAGCACAGCAATCTCATTTATCCAGGGCAGTAGGGGAGTAGGACATCCCAGATAAGAACAGGTCCAACAGGACAGGGCGAGGAGGGAGACACATCCAGCAAACGGCTCCAGGGAATCCAGGTCAGGTTATTGGCTTCAGCTCAGGGGAAACCGTGCAAGACACCTGATAGCTCCCCGCCAAGACAAGCAGACAACTCAGCACCCCACACTCAGAGAAGCTTCTTAGCTGGGGCACAGCATGACACTGCCTGCGGCTCGGATAACTGCCACACAGCCCTTAGCCAGCAGCACCTATTTCCCAGCGCCGATGGAATGGGACTCGCCCCCCCAAGGCACCCTGGCTGCAGCAAAGGGCACAGACTTTGGGCTGTCGACTGCCCCAAGCAACGGCTCACTGCGAGGGAAGGGAGAGGGGAAATTCCACTCAAGCCCGAGGATGGAAAGGGATTGGGATGCACTTGTTTTGGGGCAGCGTGGGTTGAACAATAACCCCCGATGAACCATATTTGGGTTATGTTGAAGGAAAGTCACATCAGTTCCCAAAAGCGGCGACAGGATGAGAAGCCTCACTGGGCGCTGACTGTACCTGCCAGCGTGTAAAGAAACTGTTCCTCTCCTTGCTCTGTCTGGTTTTTCCTGTTGTCCAGAACCTTCTTGACTGTGTCCATTAGGCCAAACGTGTGGGCAACGTTGTTCAAGACGGCAGCATCTGCAAGGGAAGTGCATGGGGACGAATGCCTGGTCCCACAGGTGGGACTCAGTCAAGTACTCAAAAGATGCTCCTATTACACCAAAAATTGTCTTCTGCTTTTTGTAAAACTCTCTCTGTTCTTTTGCAAGGGCTGGCTGACAAGGGCAGACCCAGCTCCCGCATCCTTCTGACATCCAAGGACTAGATAATCCCATTCACATGACAAAGAAAATGCAACAGAGATGTGTCACCCAAGCAGCTCAAAACGGCTGTAAATGAAAGCATAATTTGCAATCACAGAGATACAAACGAGCTCTCCACCTACAAATCATCACCCCGTGCTGCTGACAGTGTCATTAACATGCCAGCTCCACTGAAAGCTGTGCAAAATTTCTATTATAATCCACTGACTTCAATCACTCACAGCTTCCAAAAGCTGCCACCTACCAGACACAAAGATCCGCCAGCCCAAAGCTAAATTAGAAAATAAAAATAAAAAAGTACCCTGGGTAAAGTGAAGTTTGTGGTTACATGGACGTTTTCTCAGCAAGAGCATCGACAAGAAGTGCTCTCAAACCTTGTGCTCACAGGGGCACGTGCTGAACTGGATTAGGGAACGGATCCAAGTTAAAAATAACCCTAAAGAGGGGCGAGGAGTTATTTTTAACCCAGATCAGTTCCCTCATCTGGTTCAGCCCCCGAAACAGGTTTTCTGGCACAAGTGAAGACAGCACGAGAAGTCAGGGGGCAGGACCTGTTTAAGCCTGCACTGGCGTGGAGAAAAGCGTTTGAATAAGTCTGGTCCGAGAAGTGAAGCTGGGAAGGCTTTCAGGAGGGCTTGGGAGCTGAGGACAGTCTCCCGATGGTCTCAGCAAGCTGCCGGGCTCCTTTTGCTCAGGGAATAGGGTGGCACGTTGTGTTCCTCGTGCCCCGCAGTGGCTTCAGCGACGCACTTCACAGTTGGGCAGGCTGAGACCACACCCAGACGCAGGCCCCGCAGCTCAGCTCACGAGCGGTAACTCGCTCACCACCCTGACTCAACCGCCTTGTCAATGTTTTTTTTTTTTTGGCCTGCAGCTGCCCTTTTGAGCATCCTTCCCCTCCGTAGCGCCGGAGGCTGCGGCTCACAACCTACCTGTCATCTGGAAGGGAGACTGACCCAGCCTCTGCTGGACGCCTCTTAAGACTTCTTCTATCTCCTTCTGGATGTTGCACACAACCTCTTCCATCAGCCCCACATCAGCTATTCCTTTCCAGAACATCAGCGTGTCCTCTGGCACAAGGGAGAGGGAACAAGAAGTCAACAAGTACAAGCACTTGGCATTTATCCCCACAAGAGTAACTTTCAGGCAAGAGTAACTTTGCAAGACGCCTTCTAATTTGGCCATTGGGGTGGATATAACGTGCAAAAAAAAAAACCCCAAAGAAGCAAAACAGATCCAGGCAGCAAATCAGTAACATGTTTTCAAGCAGCACCATGACTTCCCAGGCAACGTTTCACTGCCTCTCTTCATCTTTGCAAGATGCAGAGCTTAAAAATCTTTGTTTGAGGGAATTCTGCCCAAGCTTCCGTGCTGATCCTAAGAGGGAAGGCAAGGCACCGCGGCCAGAGAGACGCAGCCGAGAGAGCAGACAGCGTACTAACGCGGGGTACTAACAAGACACTGCTCGCTGATGGTTTCAATCTAGCTCCAGGCTGGCAGACGTTTACATCCTTATAAAGAGCAAAAAATAAAAACCACCCTTCACTGTAACTAGTAGCAACTGATCTGGGGCATCATCCATCAGCCACAAGGCCAGAGCTGAAGTCTGCGGTGAGCAGCTCCATTTGGCAAGAGCCCTGCATGCCTGGGAAACGCTGGGACAGCCAAGGGGCTGGGGGACAGCTCTGTCATTGCCTAAACTCTCCTTATTTTCAGGATTTCAGTCTCCAGAACGTAACAGGCGAGGGGAGGGGGAGAAAACACCCAACAAGCAGCCTGAGCTTACCCGAGATCTCATCCGTGTCCTTTTTCATGCCTTCCTCAGTGGCCATGGTGACGGCAGCCGTCAGAGCCGAGTTCCACTCGATCCCCTCCTCCATGCTCTCCTCCGACAGCGCGATTTGGGTGATGCTCCCTGCCAGAGAGGCAACGTCAGCTCTCTCTGCGGCACCTGGAGTGCCAGTCCTGGATCCCTGCTTTGCTTTCCACTTCCCTCATCCCTCCCGGGCTCTTTATTTTTTTTTTTTTCACTCTTGTGGTCAGGTTGGTTGTGCCTGGCTTCTTTCAACCGAATTAGCTAAAAGCAAATATTGCTGCTTCTCATTGGAACCGTGATTGTGAAAGGCCCTGGGGAGTCTGGAGGGAAAGCCATGTGCCCTCCATATAACAAAACTGGAGTCCTGGCATAAAGGGACCACAAAGGGAGCAGAATAAAGAAGGGAACAAACACGCCTCAGCCCAGCCACCCTTCTCCCCTTGCATCATCAGCAGGGAGCTCTGCACCCCAGAGATGCCCTAATCTCTCAGGAAATGACAGGGTTAGAGTCCAAGCTGGTTTATAGAAGGGAAACGGATCTGACTCAATCCTAAACTTCTGGATCAAATTTGTGACTAAAACAATCTGCAGCCACTGTAAGGTTTTACCATGTGCTTTCCAGGAGATTCTCCTTAGCCTATGGACAAACCTGCCATCCCACCCACCCAGGGCCTTAGAGAAACGTAACCTGCCCAGATGAACAATGTGGTACAGTTGGGAGTAGTCTCCTCCCCTAACCTCAGCAGAGAGATCACTTTTTGCTCTGAAGCATGGGATTTGCTGAGAATTTGCAGTTGAAATGACAATCAAATCATGTCCAACCATCATATCCCATTCATGGATGTCCAGGTGACGTGGAGCAGGTTGCTCCAGAGGAGGTCAGCATGCCTAGATTAATTTCTGAGCATCAGCCCATCTTGTGCCTTTGTAATAAACTCTCAAATAGGACACCAGGAAACACCATACAAGCTCTCTCAGGTGTTTGCTCACATGGTGACCCCAGAACAGGTATCCCTCCAAGGTGAGCCTCCCTCCCCTGGCTCCCAGGGCGGCTTCTAGTCACTGCTTAACACCAGCTGCTTTCCAGCCCTCCCACTACTGCAGAGCAGAGCTCCCTGACAGATGCTGCGGAGACCTCTCTGAGCAGACACGAGAAGCACTTACCTTCCCAGAAACCAGAGCAATCTCCTGAACGGTGGGACTGCCCTGCTACGCTTGGGGAGAAGGTGTAAAGTGTGCCTGGGGGTCAACCCGATTTGATTAGCCCAGGGAGGGAGAGAAGCACCAGGGAGAAACTCCCGTGGCATTGCTAACTGGTTTCCTACCGTCAGCTGATGTAGGAGTCTGCACCACGCTCTGCTGCCCCGGCACCGGTGCTCTGGCGCTGCTGATCAGGAGATCAAACTTGGTGCTTCGACAGGTGTTGGTGCAAACTTTGTCGTGCTGGTAGAAATCAATTTGCCCCGAGTCCATCATCTTCCTGTGCAGGGAGTGGGGAGAGAACCAGGCTCAGCTCAAATCTCAGCTTGGAGACAAAAGGGAGAATATTCCACCTAGGAATGCTACGGCCATGGGAGGGAGGGAGGGAGGGAGGGAGAAAAGGAGACCCAGCGCCACTCTGCAAACAAAACATCTCCTGCAGGGCTTTCAAATGGCAAATACAAACAATTCCCCTGCTTCAGATGCAGGGGTCCAGCCCTATTCCACCCCCACCAAGTACCAGGTCCCCCGGGCGAGGCCACTTTGCACAGGATGAAGAATCCTGCCCCTTAGACCATGGGACCAGATAATGTGAGCTTCCAAGGGATCTCCCAGGGACTGCAAAGCAGACAAAACGCCTGCTCAGGATCCTGCAGCTGCAGTGATGAAGGTCTGAAGCTGGACACGGTGGTAGGCAAGTCAAATACCTCAGCATGATTCCTCCGAGGCGAATGGCTCTCTTCCAGTCCTTCAGGGTAGACTTCCCAGCCAGGTGAACAAAATGCTTCGGGCTGATCAGTTGGTCATTGAACTGACAACAAGATAAACAAAGGCTCAGCAGACACAGTAATGTCACTTCGAAAGATTGTATCGGGACATCCAACACAGCCAGTCCACAGCTCATTTAATCCCTGACTTTTGCCCAGAAAGAGGAGACGCTTCTCAAATCCCTACCAGCTTTGATCCCCTCGGCACAGCAATGCTTATAACTCCAGAACGGATATGTTTGCAGGGATGACCTGCCAGCCATCAGCATTTGAACCACACAGCTCTAGCCAAGAACAACCCTGAAGGCTATTGTACGAAACATGAACCAAATTAGCTCCTTCTGTGAACACGTACAGTCATCTTGGAGATCATTACGGGAGACTCCCGTAACATCAAATACCCGAGCAACATCCAGCTAACACAGGTATTCGCTCGGGCATCTGTTCTGTCTTGCTCCAGTGACTAAGACAGATCCCGTTGAGGGTCAGCAGCAGAGTGCTCCCGCCGCAGCAGCACACGGGGACGCAGCCTCAGCGCAGCAGCTGTTCCGTTAGCACACTCGCAAGTGGAAAAAGGTAACAGCAAGATTTCTCTTCTCGATCCAACCTGCTCACCAAGGAAGTGACGGGACCTCTCTTAAGTCTTCTCCAATTACGAGCTCTAACAGCAACTGGCATCTGCTTTTTAATATAGTAACACCCAAAATGAAGCTCATCTGTCAGGAAAATGTGCAAATCATCAGGATACCAAGGGAAAGAGACAAGGAAGAAATGCTCTGGCAGATCTCAGTACGCATCCCCTGCTTGCCTGCAGCTCCAAGTCCCTTGTCAAGTAGCAAATATGTGAAATATAAAGTGAGTGATAGGCCTTCCTTCGCTCCTTACCCCACTCCTCCCCTGCTTCTCCCCATGCTAGAAACAATTTTAGCACTAACAATCCAGCACGCTGCAAAGGCAAAGTCATTCAGCTCCAGGACAAGGCTCAGATGAAACAGAAAAAGTCCTGTGCAGGTCAGACCCCAGACCTTGAGAGCAGAGAAGGAATCCGCTGCGAAAACTCCCTTACCTTTACACACTTGACATTAATTCCCGGACAGACGAACTTCTTCCAGAGCAGGATGGCTTTGCTCTCCCCGCAGGTGATGGGATAGGCGATCTCGATTTCCTCGTTCGTTTCAATGGTGCTGGGGTCTGAGGGAGGAATGGGTAAAAATGAAACTTCCCACCCAAGAGGCTCAAATCCCAGAAGGTGGGAGCTGAAAGCTCAACCTCTCACAGGCTGTGAGACCTACGCTCAGGAAAACAAAAGAAGGGCCGATCCCAGTTAAGGATCAGTCCTCTCTTAAGTCTTCTCCAATTACGAGCTCTAACAGCAACTGGCATCTGCTTTTTAATATAGTAACACCCAAAATGAAGCTCATCTGTCAGGAAAATGTGAAATGAGAAATCCAACACATCTGTAAGGGGAGAGCAGGGTGAATGAGAACAATCTTTGTGGAAACAAAATGCTTGAAAATTTGAAGCACAGGTATCTTTCAGATTTCTTGGAGCTCTGGTATCTCTTTAGCAGTGATATCAGATACTTACTGATAATATATTCTCTTCACACACAGAGTTTCTGTTTATACTGCCAAAAGCCCCACACCCACACAGGCAGCAGAACTTTAGTCAAGATCTAGTGACAGCACCTAACGACAGGAGCTTTTTCCTACATTCTCCTCAGGATGGCAGGGAGCACTCGGAGCCAACCTGCTCGTTCTTCCAAACATCCAACCCAAACTGTCAGGCTGTTCGTTCAGCAAAGAACCATCAGCCACGCTTCAGCCAGCGCAGACACAACCACCATCCTCATAACCACCATTCCTGCCTGCTAGCATCTGCGCACCAAGACTAGGGAGAAACCTCGGCTCCCCTGGACCCCATAGGAGCCCTTACCATTCATTGCAGGAGAGCCAGGATCTCAGTTCCAGGACTTTGAGACCAAGCAGTAACAGCAGACTCTTATTCCAGAGTATGCCCAGACCCTGCACCCACATCCATGCCTGGGAAACAGCATCTGCAGGGGCAGAGCCAGAAGGAAGCCCAGCGAACCGGAGACACCAGCTCAGTGGCGACCAGCCCTGCAGAGGAGGGGATTCTGCCCACGGCAAGCGGGAACTCACCGATCCCTTCTTCCAGCTTGTGGATGGTGTGGGTTTCCACGGCCACTACGGCGGCGCTGGCCTCAGAGCCCTCTTGGTAAATCCTGTTGTGAAAGCATCCATTGGTAAAGAAACTATATAAATCATGGAAAATTAAGATTCACAACACAGGGTTAAAAATTCAGTTCATTTCCTTCTTCCCTGTCCTTCAGGGACATGGATTTAATTTGATACAGTTTCGATCACCGGCATTTTTTTGGCACATACAAAATACGATAATAATCCCAAGGACTGAAACACGCAGAGGCGTTCCCAGTCCTGTCATCGCACCCTCCACGTTGCCAGCGCCACCGAAGCAGCTCTGCAGCACGCTTCCTTGTGCCTTCTCCTCTGGTTTCTGATCCAGGCGGTTACCCAGGACAACAGGAAGCAGAGCTCAATGCCCCAGGATTTCCCTTCCAGCCCTGTGTGACACCGCAGCACGGGTGCTCACGCAGGGAAGAGTCACTGTCAGGCCAACAGCCACCCTGCCCGGCGAATGTTATCAAGCTGGAGCCAGTATATTTACATCCTGATTGATCCAGAGTTAAGATGAAGTGCCTGGTGGCAGCCACTTTTCCACAGCAGCTGTCAGGGGTACCACAAAATTCCCTCCAACATCCCAGCTTCATTATATTTTAGAGGAGGATTATTTCAGGGGAAAGCTGGCACAGATCTGCATATGCAGATCTGGACACACGGGCACAGATCATCACGTACAGCAGCTGCAGTGTAGCAAAAACCCACCCTGGGGCCGGAGAAGGAAGAGGGAGACCGGGAGGACGCGCGGCCGGGGCAGCACCGTGACCAACTCGCCGCGTCCCCACTGCCACAGCCATTGCCGGGCTGCCGTGATCCAGAGGTTGCATCCTGTGGACACGTCCCCACAGGACAATTTCAGTCCTCGGAGGCACCGTGACAGCAACACACACAAAAGCTTTTTTGCATTGTATTTTCCTCTCTACCCTGTGTGGCATAAAACTGACGCAGTCCTGGAATACGCAGTGACGCTTGGTCCCCACACCACAAAAATCTACACGGACCCCCCCCTTCCCAACCCACACCGCCGAGACACACCGGTACTGTCCAACTCACCCTTGCTGCACCGGCTGGAGCTGCAAGATCACTTGGGTTTTGGTATCCTCCGGGTTCTCCCCTTCATTCCCGTCACTTGGTACAACCACCACATCACCCACAGGGACGCTCACTTCGGCATTCGCCATCTCTCACATGAAGCCCGGCGGTGGCGGGGTGCCGCGGTGCTGCAGAGGGCAAAGCAGAGGCAGGTCTGTACCGCAGCAGCACGGCTGCCTGTGCGGGCAAAGGGGCAGGCACCGGTCTCTAAGCATCATCGCCCAGTCCCGTCGCAGCAAAGGCCGGGCTTGCGGGGACCACAGGGCCGGCAGAGCAAAGCTGCGGCTCCCAAGAGGGGACCAGGCATTTTGAATTCACCAACAGAGAGAGACGGCAAGTGCCTGTCGATACACGCGAGGATTTCTCCTCCCCTCTCCATCACGATAGCTGGGAACATCTCACCCCATGACACAAAACCGACAGAGGCAGATCCCCCTGGTGCCATCCCACTCATAACTTCCCCAGCTGGCGGCAGCGTCCAGCCACCCTTGGGATGCTCCGAACGTCCCTGGGGCTGACCCCACTGCAGACGGGCTGCGGAGGAGCCGGTATTCCCAGCAGCAGAGGTGGTGATCCCACAGGAGAGACTCGCAGCAGGTCACAAAGGTGGTTTTGTTACTGCTGCGGGTCTGGAGGTCAGCCCTGCGGGTCAGGATCACCCTCGTGGGGTTTAAAGTTTCTGGGAAAGCGCTTGTGTCAGGATGGGACCTCACGGCAGGCGATGGCGGGCTGGGTGGCCCACACCAGGGACGAGGGAGGAGAGTCACCAGTGCAGGGGACACCCTCCAACCCACACAGCCTGTGGGTCACTGTGCTTTCACCAGGCCTTAGAGCCACAGAATGGTTTGGGTTGGAAGGAACCTTTAAAGGCCATTTAGTCCAACCCCTCTGGCACAAGCAGGAACATCTTCAATTAGACCAGGCTGCTCCAAGCCCCGTCCAACCTGGCCTTGAACCCCTCCAGGGATGGGGCAGCCACAGCTTCTCTGGGCAACCTGGGCCAGGGGCTCACCCCCCTCACAGCAAACAATTTCTTCCTCAGATCTCATCTAAATCTCCCCTCTGTCAGTGTAAAACCGTTACCCCGTGTCCTATCATTACACTCCCTGATCCAGAGTCCCTCCCCAGCTTTCCTGGAGCCCCTTTAGGGACTGGCAGGGGCTGGAAGGTCTCCCCGGAGCCTTCTCTTCTCCAGGCTGAACCCCCCCAGCTCTCTCAGCCTGTCCTCCCAGCAGAGGGGCTCCAGCCCTCCCAGCATCTCCGGGGCCTCCTCTGGCCCCGCTCCAACAGCTCCGTGTCCTTCTGCTGTTGGTGCCCCAGAGCTGGGGGCAGCGCTGCGGGGTGGTGTCTCACCCACCGCTGAGGCCGGGAGCCCAGCCCGGGGCTCCCCAGGGATTACCCGGGAGAAGCCCCAATGACGGGCAGTAAGCAGGGGCCGGGCCGCGGCCTGGCCTGCGGGACCCCCCGGGGTGTGTGCCGCCCCCCCGCCCCGCTAGGCCCAGTGCAGGCCCGGGCCCCCCGACATGGGTAGAGATCAGCCGGGAGGGCGGGGGTCGCCGAGGGCAGAGGTCAGAGGTCATCGCTCCCCCCCCCCCCAAAGGCCGCAGCCTCCCGGTGTCCCGGGGAGGGGGAGGGGGAGGGGGAGGCGCGGGCCCCCCCGCGGCGCGCGGCGGGGCGGGGCCGCCCGGGGGAGGGGTGTGGCCTCCCCCCCCCCCGCGGGAGGACGCAACGGCGCTGCCCCCCCCCCCCCTTCCCTCCCTCCCCCCCCGCGGCGCGCGACGTCCGCCCTCGCGGCGGCGGCACGTACGGCGGCGGCGGCGGCGGCGCGGCGTCGCGCTGGGGCGCCCCCTCCCCTCCCCCGGCGGGGCCGGGCCTGCGCCCCCCCTCCGCCCCGCCCCGCCGCCGCATGGCCCCTCCCGGCTCCCGTAGCGCGGCGCCGGGCGGCCCTTACCGTCGCCGAGCGGCCGGGTCCGGGGGCTGAGGGGAAAGGGGAGGGGGGGGAACGGGTCGGGCAGGAACGCGCATGCGCAGTGGCCGCCGCGGCCTCGGCCGCCAGCACTTCCGGCCGCCGCCTGCCTTAAAGGGGCCGCCGCGTCCCCGGCGCCCTGCTGCCCCCTGGCGGCCGCAGCGCCCCGCGGCGCCTCGCGGCTCCGCTTGATTGACAGCGAGACGGGCCAATAGCGACGGCGGGGCCGGGCGGCGGCGGCCAATGGGAGCGGGGGGGTGGGAGGGGGCGGGCGCGGGGCGGCGGGCGCGGCGGGGCCGCGGCGGGGCAGGCGGCGGCGGCGGCGGCGGGAGGATGCGGGCGGGCGGCGGGGCGGCGCGGGGGGCGCTAGCTGTGGCGCTGCTCCGCCACTGCCTGCTGCTGGGCCCGCTGGGGATGCGCCCGGCCGGCGGACAGGAGGGTGAGTGCGGGTTGCGGGGCACCGGCGGCGGGAGAACCCGCACCGGGACACGGCACCGGGAGTCCCGCTCGCAGCGGCAACTCCGGGGATACACTTCCAGCGACGGGATGGGCCGTGCGCCGCGACCGGGACCGGGTCCGGGATGGGGACCGGGATCGGACGGGGACTGGACAGGCTTCCCCTGCCCCGGTACCGGTGCGGGACGGGCTCCTCACTGTGTCCGGAGTGGGATCGCACCAGGTCGGGCTCCCCGGTACCGATCCAGGATGAGATCCCCGCTGCCCCCGGACCGGGACCGCACCGGGACGGGGTCCCCGTCGTCCGTCCGCCACGGTGCCAATCCGGGACGGGGTCCCCGCTATCCCCGGACCGGGACCGCACCGGGACGGGGTCCGCCTCGTCCGTCCGCTCCCCTACCGATCCGGACGGGGTCCCATCTGTCCCCCTGCTTTGGTACCGATCCGGGACGGGGTCCGCGCTGTCCGTCCGCCCCGGTACCGGACGGGACAGGCTCCCCACTGCCTCCCCCAACCCGCATCCCCCCGGTCCCGCACCCGCCTGGTCTCCCCGCAGCCCCCGCCCCGTGTCCCATCCCGCTCCCGGTGCCAGGGTGTCGCCGGTCCCGGGGTCCCGGGTGTCGGCTCCGTCACAGGGCTTTCCCCGGGAATCCCTAATCCCCGGGAGCCCGACTCTGCCCCAGTGTAAGAGGATCGCCGGAGTTGACGGCGAGCTCCCGGTAACGGGCTCCATCCCGGGGATGCCGTGGGGAATGCAGGGGGATTCGCACCCACCAGGGAGCGGGAAGGCCTTGCGGGGATGTTCAGCCAAACCTCGTCCCCAGGACACGGTTTTTCCCGGTGCAGCCCGTCCCCAACTGATCTGAGAGCGAGGAGACGGGGACAGGACATCCTCAGCGTCGTTCCCAGTGAGGGGAAACTGAGGCACGGGGCCAGGAGGGGATCACAGGGCACAGAACCCATGTGTGATTTGGGATTTGTCCCACAGCGGGATTCCAGCGGATCCCAAGGCCCCGGGGGGGGACATGGGGCAGCTCTCCCGGGGATGGCAGCGTGCCGGAGGCGGGAGCATGCCGGACTTTTCCCGGAGCATCGCCCTGTTGTGTCTTTCCTGCATCCTGTGAGAAACCAAACAAATCCCCGGCAGGGATGGCCCCAGCGGGGGCCGCAGCTTCGCCCTCACCCGGCAGAAATCCAGTTTTCACACTATTTTTTTTGGCAAATTTGGTTTTCCGTGCAGATCGTGATGGCTCACACCTTCCTTTTTGGAAATTCCCCCAAAATACCCCAAATTTCTCTCCCTCCAGCACAGCAGACCTTCTGGGAGCCGCTTTCCTGGCAGCCCCAGGGTCTCCCATGCCATTGCCCCCATCCAGCCTGTCTCCAGTGTCCCCCCCCAACCCCGGAGGGCCTGATCCTTCCCGGCTGTACCATAACGGGGGCCGCTGCCCAGCCAGGGTTGGAAAATTAGGGATTTCACCTGGTCCCAAATCCCTGCCCAGGGGGTGTTCACAGGATAAACCCCCCCTGGTTTGGCCACCGGCCCTTCCCGCAGGCTGGGCAGGAGTGGGCTCCGGGGGGGGGGCTGGCATCTTCCGCCTCTGGCCCCCCCTTTTTTTTATCCCTGCACGATTTTCCCCCGCTGGTGCTTTGTGCCGTCTCCCAGCGACAGCGAGGGGAGCCAAGGCAGGGGCGAAGCTGTGCCCGCCATCGCTTTTCTTCCTGGCTGCGCCGGGATGATGCTTGGCAGGAGCAGCAGCTTTTGGGGAATGTGGGGAGGGGGGGTTAACGATGGAACCCCCCAGCCCACAGAGGGGCCGAGAAGTGCTTCCCCCCCTCCGTGCCCTTCCCCATGCCCCAATCCTGCCCCGGCTCCACCAGAAAGTCCCGCCTGACACTTTCAACTCAAGTTTCCAGGATATTCCCTCCTGGCCGGGGGCGTTGAGCCCGGAGAAAAGCCCCTTTTGTGGCGGGTGCTGACATCGCCCCAGGGAGGAGGCGATGGGGATGCAGCTGCCCAAGGTCATCCTCAAGGTCAAGGCTGCAGCCAGGGGTTCCCAGGGGCTGCTCGGTGCCGTGGGGGCAGTTATTTCCTCCTCGCATCATTTTGTAGCCCTCAAAATCGGGGTCATCCCAGCCTGGGGGATGGAGAGGAGCTGGGGGTGCAGGTCTGCGCTGCGTGGCTGTGGGGGAAACTGAGGCAGCTTCATCCCTGGATCCCCTCAGGGACCATCCCTGGTGGGGGGAGCAGCCAGAAAAGCCCCCAGAAAGTGATGTTTCAAACAAGGAAAATATTTGAAGGGGCTGCAGGTGGCCGTGGGGTGTTCCCAGGGCCATGCCAAGTGGGGAAACTGAGGCAGGGAGCCCCCTGGCTGAATGTGTCCCCCCCCTTCGTCTCTCCGCAGGGGACGGCTGCGGCCACACGCTGCTGACACCCCACAGCGGCACCCTCAGCTCCAAGAACTACCCGGGCACCTACCCCAACCACACGGCGTGCCGCTGGCGGCTGCGCGCCCCCCTGGGCACCTCCCTCCTCCTGGCATTCGGGGACGTGGACCTGGAGCCCTCCGAGCGCTGTGCCCACAGCTCCCTGCTGCTCGCCGACCCCCAGGCTGGCACCACCTATGGTAAGGGAGGGGGGGGGTCCCCTCCGGGGAAACTGAGGCAGCAGCTGCTGATGGGGCTGGGTGGGGGAGATATCACTTTACGTAAAGTCCTGGATAAGGAGAAGGTCAGGAAAATCCGGCTTTTTAGATGTTTTCTTCGTGGGGAGTGGGGTATCTGAGGATGGGGGTATCCGAGGATGGGGATATCTAAGGAAGGCAGTACCCTAGGATGGGGGTACCCCAGGAGGAGGATATCTGAGGAGGGGGTTACCCAAGGAGGAGGTTACCCAAGGATGGGGGTACCCAAGGCGGGGGGTACTTGAGGACAGGGGTATTCAAGGAGGGGGATACACAAAGAGAGGGATATCCAAGGATGGGGGTACCCAAGGATGGGGTTATCCAAGGAGGGGGATATCCAAGGAGAAGGATAATTGAGGATGAGGATATCCAAGGAGCGGAGGTACCGAAGGGGGTATTTGAGGAGGGGGATATCTGAGGAGAGGGATATCTGAGGATTGGGGTATCCGAGCAGGGGGGTATCTGAGCAGGGGGGTACCCGAGGAGGGGGCTGTTGCCAAGTGGGAGGGGGGGGCACCCAGCTGGGACCAGATGCAGCTGCCAATGAATTAATTCTGTCCATCCAGCCACTGCCTAAATGCTTCCAGGATTTTCCCGGAGAGATTTAATGGTCTTGGAGGGATTTGACAGCGCAGGAAGCGTGGCGGGTGCTGGGGGAGAGATCTTGGAAGGGGGGGGAGGAAGCGTAAGCGCTGTCGTTTCGATGGGGTGGGATGGAGGAGCAGCCCCGAGGCGCGGTGAGGGGCAGGGGCTGCTATGGGAAACGCGGGGTGGAAAGGAGCCAGCTTGGATCCACCACTGCTCCCAGAACCGGGATTTTTCCCTGTTCTCCAGGGCTGTCACCCTTTCCGGGCTGGTACCCAGAGGGGTGACAGCACGTGAGGTCCCCGGTCCCCATCCCCTCTGCCATGGCCTTGGGGACACATTTGTCCCCATCCCTTGGGACGCCAAAGCTGAGAGACTGCCTGGCCCAGGGTGGGGGGTCCCGGAGCAAGGTGGGAAAGGGGAGACCCCCAGATGATGCTCCCGGGGGGCTGTCAGAGGTGTCCAGGCACTCGCACCCCTTTGGGTGCCTTTGCCGGGGCTGTGCATGACGGCAGGCGGGGGGTGACGTGGGGCCAGGCCGGGGTCCCGCTCCCTTGCCCGTGGCTGACGCCGGCCCTTGAGAAGTCCCAGATGTTTTTCGGGAAGCAGCCGGCGCAGGCGGAGGCTGTGGACTCCCTCCCGCTGACTCAGACCCCGCGTCTGGCGCCCAGACTGATCCTGCTTGAGGACATGCCGGGGTCCCCGTGGGGGTGGCAGCCTCCAGCCCTCGGCTCGGCTGAGGGGTCCCCAGCACCCAGGGGGTCTCTGGAGCCACCGGCCGGGTGGGCACCGCACCGGACATGGCAGCACCGCAGCAGCGTCTGCCCAGGGCAGCGGTGGAATCTGGCAGCGGGTGGGAAATCTGTGCATGCGTGACATCTGCATCTCATATGCATGTCATTTGCATATCATGTGGAGCCCCCATCGTGTCTGTGACCCTGTGACATCCCTGCACGTCCCACATCCCCCAGGCAGGCTCAGCCTCTCGGTTAAATGTGCCCCAGGCAGGGCAAGGGTGCAGGTCGGGGTGGGGAAACTGAGGCACGACACAACCCTGCTGGGGGGGTTTCAATGCCAGCACCATGGGGACACAGGGCCACAGCTCCCTGTCCCCAGGGCAATGATGGCATTTGCTCAAAGCATCTCTGGGTGCTCCGAGGCCCCAGTGATGGACATGACACTGAGCAGAGAGATGGGGGGCGCTGGGTTGATGGCCTTTGGGGATTGGGGCCACCTCTTGTCCCCAGCTGGGACCAGGGATGTCCCCAAGGAACCTGCCTGCTCGCTAAGCCGAAGTTTTAATCAGGGAGATGGAGACTGCAAATTAATTTGGATTAAACAGGGGGGATTTAGGAGGCAGCTCCGGCGGCGCCTGTGAAAGGGGAGATGGGGAGGGGACAGGGACACAGCCCCCATTTCGGGGGCCCCTGGGGCCACGCTGTCCGTGCCAGCCCTGGCAGCACGGGATGTGGTGGCAGGCACCCGGTAAGAGCTGGTGGCCACTCGCGCTGTCGCAGCCGTGGTGGAATGAAGAGGCCCTGGGGGAAGCGTTTCTGGGAAACGGTGGGGGGGTCCCTGCCCAGCCGGGAGCCCGTCTGTCCCCACAGGGGGAGTGGGGACATCTCGGGGTGCCCCCCTGGGAGCCTGGTCCAGCTCTGAGCCCCATGCCTGAGGGCTGTCATCCCCCCACCCTGTGCTGCTTGTGCCTGTGGGATGACAGTGTGGGGGTTGGAGGGGTCAGGGTGAGCTGTGGGGGGCTGTGCCTCAGATCCCCCCCCACAGCGTGGACGTAACTGCTCTGGGGATGGGGTCACCCTGGCATGGGACTCCCCTGGGGTTGGAACCACCTTAGGGTTGGACCACCCTGGGCACGGGGCCACCCTGGCATGAGGTCACCCTGGGGCTGGACCACGCTTGGGCATGGGGCCACCGTCAGGATAGGACCACCCTGTGGTTGGGACCACCCTGGGCACAGGGCCACCCTGGGGCTGGGACCGCCCTAAGCACAACCTGAGACCCCCTGGCCCTGGCGAGGGCTGAGCCAGGGGAGGTGACACCCTGGGGTCTGGGTGCCCGTGCCTGTCCCTGGGGAGCCCCATCCTCTCCACGGCCCCGTCCCTGCTGCAGGGCCCTTCTGCAGGAATGCCATCCCCACCGCCCCGCTCCTGGTGACAAACTCCAGCGCTGTGACCGTCCTGTTCAACAGCACCAGCCACCGCTCGGGACGAGGCCTCCTCCTGTCCTATGCCACCTCGCAGCACCCAGGTAGGGGGGAGTATCCCCCAGGGATGCAGAGACACCCCCCCGGAACTGTGTCTCGGTCCACAGGGGGGCACAGTTGGGGGCGCAAGCAGCTCTGCCAACCCCAGGGTGGGCTCCCATCACCCCGAGCTCCCTGAAGACCCATGTTCTCCCTGGCTGGGGCACAACACGGGAGACCCCCAGGCCACCCGGCCAGCTGGGACCCCCCCGCACAGCACCCTGGACCCCCAGCCAGCTGGGACCCCAATATCAGGCAGAGCTGCCAGCATGGGGCTGATGGGTGCAGGCACTAAGGGGACATCCCTCCCTGCCCCTCTGGGACAGGGTGCCCTGGGGCAGAGGTGGGTGGCTGCTGCAGGGCCGGTGGGGGTCCCCTCACCCTGGGGTGTCCCTGCCTTGCAGACCTGGTCTCCTGCCTGGTTCGAGGCACCCACTACACCCAGGAGCACATCAGGTGAGTGGCCAGGGGGTGTGAGCAGTCCCCGCTTTGGCGTTCCCAACCCCGGCATGGCTGCTGGTCCCCATCAGCCCTGGTTTCGTCCCCATCCCTCTCCCAGGGGCTTGGGCTGCACTCGCCCCAGGGCTCTTGGGGTGCAACCACAGCGGGATGGGGAGCAAAGCGGGTGTGCCGGGGGCATTTGTACGGGAGCGAGCCCTGACCCCCCTCTTGCCACATGTTTCAGCGTGTACTGCCCTGCGGGCTGCAAGGACATCGACGGGGACATCTGGGGCAACCCGAGCCAGGGCTACCGGGACGTAAGTAGCCCAGCGGGGCACCCCTGCACTGGGCACGGTCCCCAGCATGCGTGGCTACTGCTTGTCACCCCCAGCAGACCGCAGGGGATGGGTTTGGCCGTGGGGCACCCCATGGGGTGCCTGACCCCCCTCAACCTGGTGGGGGGGGTGGCTGCTCTCACCCCTCCCCTGCTCCCCGCAGACCTCGGTGCTGTGCAAGGCGGCCGTGCATGCTGGGGTGATCGCGGACGAGCTGGGCGGGCAGGTCACCCTGGCCCGGGAGAAGGGCATCACCCTCTACGAGTCGGCCTTCGCCAACGGGCTCCACTCCAAAAGGTGGGCGAGGGGGGAGGTGGGGAGCCCGGCTGCACCCTACACCTGGCGGTGGGACACGTCCACGCTGACATCGGGGACCTGCCACCCCTCGATTTTGAGACACTTGGGGTTTGTTCACCTGGGGACACCCCTGTCTGATGCTCCCCCATTTTCCTCCCCACAGGGGATCCCTCTCCGAGAAGCGGCTCATATTCCACAAAGGTATTTTTTCCCATTTCCCCTAAAATTAAGCCACTATTTTGGCTGCCAAAGCCGGTGCCACCCCCATGCTGTGCTCGGCTTGGGGTCCCGGGCTCCCAGCCTGCCATCTCCTGTTGCCAGCCTGCGGCGATGTACTGGAGGTGGCCGCCTTCAATGCCTCATCCTGGTGGCTTGAGGTGGACACACTGGGACAGGACCGAACCTGGGTGGCCGAACGGGCAGCACTTGGCACCGCCGGCCACTCCTGGGCCGCTGAACCAGGCTCCGACAGTGCCTGGCTGGAGCTGGACCTAGGTGCCCGCAGGAATGTCACAGGTGAGTGCCGGCCAGCGGACCCCATCTGTCCCTGTGCCACCCTGACCCCTGTCCTCCCTGTGGTGACATGGGTGCCAGCCTCACTGACCACCCAAAAAACCGCCCAGAGCAGTTGCAACCCCCTCCATAACACCCAGGAGTGACTGGAGCTCCTCGTGCCATGGTTTTACTGGTGCAAACTGGGATGCAGACAGCACCAACCCCCCCCGCCCCGGCTGTCCCCTGTCCCCCTTTTGTCCCCATGCCCCCCCTCATCCGCAGCCATTTCTGGGACGAACAAGTTAATATTATGCTCTTGCATCTGGTGCCAGCGAGCGCCTTTTGTTCAGCCGGAGCCTGCCGAAAGCGGGGGCTTTGTGTGGCGGTGGCTGGCGACTGCGGGGAAGAAAATGGGGACATTGTCCGGCCGGAGGCTGGAGGAGGGAGGAATGCGGGGCTGGCAGCCGGGGCCGGAGGTTATCGGCTCCTAGGGGCAGAGCGGTGGGTCTGGCACTCGGATCTGCCACCCAAATGCCCTCCCGGGGCCGGAGGGAGCCCCTGGAGAGATTCCCCAGGGGAAGGTGACATGTCCTGCCCCCCTTGTCCCCTCCCAGCAGACCTGAGTATCCCAGAGATAGAGGTTATTCCAGCTGGGAAAGCTCTGCCCCATGCAATGGGGCACATTGGGGCGCAGAGTGGTCCCCTTGAGCCCTTCCCCAGCCCCACACCCCACAACTGACAGCAGGGACCCCCCCCGGGCTCTCCCTGCACCAACAGGCATCATCACGAAGGGCTCCTCCGAGCAGTATGACTACTACGTGATGTCCTACCGGGTCTCCTCCAGCCGTGATGGGAAGAACTGGAGACCCTACAGAGGCAGCGGTGGCCAGGAGGACAAGGTGGGCATAGAGGGGACAAAGGGTGGGGGGCAAAGACCCCCTGCCCAGGGATGTGTGGCCATCGGTGCCCTCTTCGCCCCCTCTGGCAGGTCTTTGAAGGAAATGCTGACAGCTACCGGGAGGTCTCCAACGCTTTCATCCCCCCCATCATAGCCCGCTACATTCGTGTCACACCCCAGAGCTGGCACCAGCGCATGGCCTTGAAGGTGGCCCTGGTGGGCTGCCAGCCAGCACGGGTCCGCGCACCCCGGCCCTATGGTGAGCCCCTCGGCGAGAGCTGTCACCCGCACTCCCCTACATTCCAAACGGCCCCTGGGGATCTCCATCTCCCCATGCACTGGGCGGTGGTCCCATGCTCACAGTCCCTGCTCTGCCCTGCAGTACCCAGCATCCCCAAGGAGGTCCCCGTCCCCACCAGCTGCCCGGCCAGCCGCACCCCCATCCCCGGTGTCGCCCTGGACCCGGAGAAGGCAGGTGGGTGCCATGGGGGGGCTTGTCCTTGGGGCCCAGCCTTGTCTTGTGAGTGCTCCAGGCACTGATGGACCCACTCGGGCTTTAAGAATTCTCCATGACAACACATTGATTTTCCTTCTCTCGTGGCCGCGGGTGGACTCCTGGCACCCATGGGTGCAGAGGGGTGGGATGGGACACCTGGGGGCTGACGCTGCCCTCCCTCCCCAGGCTCCACACTGCTGGTGATGCTGCTCATTGGTGGCTTCGTGCTCCTCTGCTCCAGCCTCCTGCTGCTGGCATTCCTCTGCCGCAGGAAGAGGTGGGTCCCCATCCTGCCCCCTGCTTCGCCTCGGGGGACCCGGCATTGCAATCCCTCAAAGCCCAGTGGCTCTGTTTGGCTGCTCGCCGGGTACCAAAGGGTGCAGCCCCCTGTGCAGTGGGTGATGATGGGCGCGGGGTGGTCGGGACCCCTCACCCCCATCTCGTTCTCCCCTTGGCAGAAAGCCGGCGGCGGAGCTGAGCTGTGGGATCACAAAAGGTAAAGTGTCCCCAACCCCTCCCCGGGGCCCTGCCATGCTGTGGGACCAAATTCAGGAGGGGTGCAGCTGGTTTAACCGGTGCTGCTGCAGACCCCTGAGCCATCCCCACCCACAGGGCACCAGTCTGCCCCCAGGCATGGCACTGCCTGTCCCCAAGGCACAACGTGTGACAACCAGGGCTTTCTGCTCTCTGCTCAGGGTACCCCAAACTGGAGTCGAGCCCGGTGTGCTCCCTGCAGAGCCTGCCGCCCCCCGGCTCTGCGCTGGCCTCTTTCCCCACGGCAGCAGTGCTGGGGGACCTCAGCCAGACCCATTCACCAGGTAATGGGGACATCGGGGCGCAAAAAAGTCCCTCAGCCCAGAGCTGGAGCCATGACCCCCTCATTGCACCCTGGGGACACCCTGGGGTCCCCATTCTTCCCCCAGCACCACTCTGATCCGACCCCTGTCCTTCATCGTGGTCCTGTGCAACAGGGAGATCCTAGCAGGGTTTATTATTTATCTTTATTATTATTATTCCACCTTAGACACAGCCACAGGCATTGGAAGGTGGCAGAGGGCACTGGGAGCCCTGCTTTGTGCTGGCGCAGAGGGACATGCCCATCCCCGTGGGGTGGGTGTGAAAACCCTGCCCTGGCTGGGTTTTGGCACCTGTCTGCCCAGCTTTTCCCAGCCCCAGGGGTCCAGATGTGCCCGTTTTGTCCACCCATCCCATCCACGGGTGCCCCCATCCCACCCACATCTGGAACAGCACCACAACCGCTGTGGGGACAGTCCCCCCTGTGCTGTCCCCAGCTCAGAGCCCGCCATCCCCTTCGCAGAGTACGCCGAGCCAGACCTGGTGCAGCTGAGCCCCAGCAGCCAGATGGGCCCCTCCACCTTCAAGCCACTGCTGGACGAGGGCTACACATTGCCGCTGGTTGTGAGCCACTATGACGTGCCGGGAAAATACCACGAGTACGCCGAGCCGCTGCCGCCCGAGCCCGAGTACGCCACACCGTTCAGCGAGCCCGATGGCACCCGCGGCAACACAGGGCTCCCCTGCACCTCCCCGGTGCGGTACGACGCACCCACCCCCCGACCTGGGGAGAGGGGCACGGAGTGGACTGCGGGGGATGTCACCTCTCCCGAAGGGGCCCAGCTGGGGGACTGTCCCCTCTCACACGTGTACCACGAAGCCTTGTGAGGAGGGGGAGCACACAGCAGCAGCGCTCGGCCGCGAACCTTCCCCACGGTCCTGGGTGGGGGGGGGGTACGGGATGGCGGGGGGGAAAGAGTGTTTTTAAGATCAATCTTATTTAAATATATATATATATATGTATATTGACCGTTCCCACCCAGCTGTCTGCCCCCTTCGCAACCACGCGCCGTAGACGCCCGCCCCGGTAAACACCCATCCCTCTTGCCTTCTCTCTCTGCCGTTGACCGTTGCCAGGGCGCCGGAACAACCGGTTACCGGCGACCCCCTACTACAAAAATTGTGCTTCCGAAATCTCTTGATGTCGATTCCGCGGGGGCGGCCGTGCGACCCCCCCGTGCCACACACGGCAGAAGCCCTTTTTAAAGGCCGCTGCCTTCCCCCGGCGCCACTGGAAAGCGCCAGGGTTCTATCGAGGTCACGGCGAGCTACGCGTTTCCTCCAGTGCATACTGTCCACATCCCCGTTTTTCCTCTCTTTCTCCTCATATTTCACCGCTCCTTTCCGCCATTTCTACATTTTTTCCCCTCAAAACCGCCGTTTCCCCGCCTCGCTGGCCCCCCGCGCCGTATGCAAATCGCGCGGGGCATGCTGGGGCGTCCCCCCTCCGCCGCGCCTTCACCGAGGAGGCGGGGAGCGCCTTTGGCGGGCGCGGTGGGCTCGCTCCTGATTGGCGGTGCTGAGAAGCGTTTCCGGGTGGCGGCGGGCGGTGCCCCCGGAAAGACTCAGGGGGAGCGCGGCGGAGGGAGAGCAGCCGGCGGTGGTGGTTCAGTCCGCTCGCGGGTCATGGGGAGGTACGGGACGGTGGGAGTGGGCTCGGGAGGGTCCTTCCCCAGGTTGCGGGGGAGGCTCCGGCTGCTTTACACCCGCCTAAAACGCGGAGAGAGCCTGGGGGTGGGCGCGGCAGGCCGTGCCCGCCGCTCCCCGCGCCGGGCCGGGCTGCAGCCGGTGTTTAGAACCCCGGCCCCTGTGGCGATCAGGGCCTGGGGGCCTGAGGGGAGACCCCCGCAACCCTGACAGGCGGGGCCCGCCCTGGCGTGGGATCCGGGCGGCTGTCGGTGACCTTGGCTCTTCCACACGGCTTTGGCCGCGGCTCCCCGGGAATGCTTTGCCACGGGCAGGCTTCGTTCGGCCCCGTAACGGCGTTCCTCGTGGGCAGACGTGGGGCTGGTGGGCTCTTTAAGCTGGTGGCTGGAAGAAAGCCTGTGAGAGTGATGTGTGTGGAGGTGTTGGCTTCCTAGATGCCAAATGTTGGTGCTTCGGGGGTAAAAGGCAAAGCTGGAAGCTGTGGGACGAGGAGAAGGAGGTTGGAGTCACCCTTCAGCATCTAACAAACATATCCAAGGGGGGGAAAAAGGGCTTTCTTATTTGTTTCATTTAAACTAGCGCACCTAAAAGATCAGTGCTTGTAACAGATTCTTCCTTGAGCAGTGTAAGAAAGGGCTTTTTCTCACATTTATAATACTAAGGCAAAACCCAAGAACTTTCCCAGTTTTCTCTCTATTAACAATAAAGAGACACCCAGAGACACTAAAGAACCACCAAATGGTCCTTTGCAAAACTATTTAAATATTTGGTGGAAATCATTATGTCTTAATGGAAGTGGGAGCCCTTTCAGCACTCCAAGGAATGCACCGAAGGTTTGTTTGACTTTAACGTAGACTTTTAATTACAGCTGTAACCCTGCGCTATCAAAGCTAATGAGTTACAGCGGGTCGGTGGCGCTAATTGCGGCCACCAGACCTATTCCTGTTGCGGAGGGAAGCTGCTGGGCTCACCTGCGTGTTGCTGCTGACAGCAGATACCAAGATAATCTGTCTTCTGACAGAAAAATGGAATTTGGCCAAATTTCTGCTCCTGCTTCAGGATCCTGGGAGATGCCTTGTCTTCTGCAGCAGCGCATGCTTGCGATCGTGTAATATCTTCTGACAGATAAACCCTCTCACGACATAGTAAGGACAACGCATCCTCTTTTGCGTGAAAATGTTTCCTCTTGTGATCTTACAATAGAATGGGTGATATGCAAAATATCTGGTGTTCCTGTAGGCATGAGAGTTATACGGAAGAGGAGGAAGCGAGAGTAGGTTATTGCTGACTGCTGACGTACTGGGAAGGCTTTGGGAAATGGCCTCTCCATTCGCTGGCCCCACAGCGGTTGCTGATGTAATTAAAGATCTAGACACTCAGATAGCTGTAAGTAAAGCACCCGGGGCTTGCCACGGGGCCAGCATGTGGGATTTGTCCTGGGAATCTGCGCATCCCATTAGTTTTGCGTTTTGTGATCTTAACGGCACGCAAAGGGTGCGATAAGATCCGCGAATAAACGAACAAAGCAACTTTATGCTAATAAAGTGCTTTCTGCCCAAGGATTTCGGAGCTTTCTCCCCTGCATGGTGGATAAGAATTCCTGCTTTCTGGATTTGTAAAGTGAGGTGTTGGGGTGATCAGCCTGAGCTAAAAGCAAGACTAGCACACTGAATCCTGATCTTGTGCTGAGTTCCTTGTCCAGCAATGCCACCTGAGGGGTTTTAGGGTGTGATTGTAATGATTTTCTATCTTTAATTAGTTAAAATGAGCTAGGAACTTGCTGAGGGCGCTACAGAAATGTGTCTTGGATATAAATTCTCCTAAAAGGGCTCTGTGTCTGTAGGTGCGGCAGTGCATGAGTGTGCCTTGGAATGAAGCACTAAAGCAGCCGCTTCTAAGTATTCCTGTGTGATTTCTGGTTTGTGTTTTGGTATGAATTAATCCAAACTAACAAAGCTTGCTCTGATGAGGGGAAAACGTGTTTGTAGCTCAGGTGGCAGACGCTCTGCTCATCGCTTTGTACGTGAACGTGCTGTAAAGCTGTTTAAACAAACTCTCCCTTTCTCTCATATGTAAGTTCACCCTGGAACGTGTGGGCTTTTCAGAGGAGGCGTCTGCTCTCAGCGGCTGCTTCTCACCCGTCTCTGGGCCCAACAGGAGCTGCTGCAGCTGCTGAATGGGGGGCTTTTACGTCAAACCGTTCCTTAAATGCTCCTTTCACGTGACAGACCTGTCACTGCTGCCCACTCCGCTTGTGGGGGTGGAAGGCCCAGCGTTTGGATGAGCTTCCTTTCAAAGAGCAGTAAAGACAGAGCAAAGCTTCATCAATCATGAGGTTTTAGAGCCTTCCAGCCATGAAATATAGGAGTTACCAGTCAGTCTGTGTGTTAGCTTGGTGGCCAGTAACCTGAACAACTTTGGCACCAAAGGGTGAACCTGGAAGATCTGGGTAACCAGTTAAGCTGCCACAACTCACTTCTGGTTCACCATTAACAGCTCAGTAAACCTGACTTCGTTTACTGTGGCTCTCAGTTGCCTGGTGTGGGAAGAACAAATCGAAGGTGTGGGTGTCTGCTTGTGTTTCTCTGTCACGTTACCTCTGAGTACCCAGACTTGTGCTTAAAACCGAACCCAAACAAGCCACCATTGAGGGATCGCTGTGGGTCAGGCTTGAAGTGTTGCCAAAACCGAGACCTCCACCCTGTGGCGGACACCCAAGGGAGCTTGAACCCTGTCTTCTTCTCAGGCCCATGGAGAGTGGAGATGAGAACCCAAACGCTGTGCCTGCTGTTCCGTTCCCCTCCATTGCTGCCGCAGGAGCAAGCCGTGTCCTTTAGTTAAATTTTCTTTGCGTGGTCTTTTCCTGGAAGCTGTTTGTGGTCCAAGTGAAATGTGTTCCAAAAGGCCCTGACCAGAGGGCGAGGGGTGGACACGCGCATGGGATTCATCCCAAGGAAGGAGGAGGCGGGCCAGTGCACGGCGTGCAGCTGCTGTCCTTCTTGTGGCAAACTTCATATTCCATATAACAGGGAATGTTTTCTCTTCTTCTAAACATTGCTCTTCCCTTCTTGCTGTGTCCAGAGAGACCCAGTCCTCTATAAACCTCTGGGCCCCGTCAGGACACTGCAGTTTTACTCTGGCCAAAGATGTGATCACCCTGTTGAATTCTTTCTGTTTGCTAACTCTGGCTTTTGTTTCCTTTTCCAGTTGATTGGTTTGGGTCCCCACAACCCCAAGAAGAAGCAGGACCTAGACAAGCTTTATGATCTAAAAGCTAAAGCCCAACAGATTATGAACCAGTTTGGCCCCTCTACCTTGATCAATCTCTCCAACTTCTCCTCCATAAAGCCAGAACCAGCCAGCACTCCCCCGCAGAGCTCCATGGCCAACAGCACCACTGTGGCAAAGATGCCAGGGACGCCCAGCGGAGGAGGACGGCTCAGTCCTGAAAGCAACCAGGTAATTTCATCCCCAATTTTAGGACAATGGGGGAGATGCTCAGACCTGCCCGTGGCTTAATTCCTTCCTTAAACTACCGGCAAAAACGTAATGTCTATTAAAGTATCAGTTACTGAGTGAGCAAACGTCTTCATGTGTTTCTTCTCTTCAGGCTGGATGGGGTATGGACACTGTAGGTGTTAGAGGTTTTTTCACTCTCAGGAAAATGTATTTTGGGGGCATAATTGGGAAATTCTTCTTAAACGTGGTTTAGAGAAATATTTTTCACCAGGAGAAATAGAAGTGCAGGTTTGTAGCCTCTGTCTTACTGGGGTGGTGCGAGAGGCAGCGATGCTGTCCTCAGCAACTCAGGAGCTGCTGAGTTGTGTGTTTGCTTATTGGTGTGGAGCCTTTGACGTGTGTAAAATATGCGGCTGCCCAGCAAGTGCTCCAGGAATGCACCCTGGTCTCTCTGTGGGCTTCGTTAGCGCCGTGACCGCTCTGGGAAGAGTACAAATGCCCTGACACAAACACACGCGCAGCAGTTTCACCGTTGGTGTAAGGGCACCAGGAAGGGCAGGAATTTCCCACCTGTGTCTGGTTCATCTCACCAGGCTGAGGGATCAGTGGTGACAACTTTCATCCATACCCAGTAAGACTAACTGGGTCCCCCGCTGCTGTTCGGCAGCAGTAAAATTTCTGCTCCCTGCCATGTTTGGGCTGAGAGGGTGCTGCTTTCTGCCCTAGAATAACCCAGCACTCTCATATCTCGTGTTTTCCATTTGAAACACTAAAGGTGATAAGCGCTAGGGCCATGGAAATACTTCGTTTAGTCACGAGTAGTTTGATGGCACTTGCTGTCTGCCCCTTGAGACTTCTGGTTCTGCCTTTGTCCCCTCTTGCCCGCAGCCTTGTGGTGTTTCAGTGCCAGTTTAGTGCAGGAGACTTAAATTTATCCCGGCCTGCTGCATTCCACTTTCCGGTCAGAGCAACCACTGGGGCTTGAAAATAACTCCTTAACACCTGATATTTCTTATCTCTGCCATTCCTGAGCTGATACGCTGTGTCAACATGTGTGTTTTGGGCCTCGGGGGAGGAGGTCTTTTGTGGCTGTGCTGCGTGAGCGGCTGCTTTGCTAAAATAGGGCAGTAAATTGTTCCTCTTCTCTCCCGCGCTCAGGTTTTAACCAAGAAAAAATTGCAGGACCTGGTGCGTGAGGTCGATCCGAACGAGCAGCTGGATGAAGATGTGGAGGAAGTAAGTATCGACCCATGGCAGGGGCTGCAAAAAGAGCTAATCTGGGATTTTTCACGGACCGACGGTCCTTTGTCCGAGGCAGGGAGGGTTGGTTCATATAACGCAACCGTATTCTCACGTTCGCTGCAGCTTTCAGCCATCTGTGTCTGTTTCTGCGTCTCGGTGTCAAAAAGGGTTTTAAAACAGCAATTGTAGCAACCGCCTTTGAAATAGTAGCTTCTGCGGCTTCATTTTCATACTTTCCGCATAATTTCAGCTGCTCGGTACTGATAAAACTGGTTGTTGTCCTTGTTCTGCCGCAGATGCTGTTGCAGATCGCCGATGATTTCATAGAGAGCGTGGTGACGGCTGCCTGCCAGCTTGCGCGGCATCGCAAGTCGAACACCCTGGAAGTCAAAGACGTCCAGTTGCATCTCGGTGGGTGATTTATATTTTTTTCCCCTTAGCTGAGAGCTGGGCTCATGCCCTGAATTCGGGGCACGGCCGCGGTGTTGGGGTGGAAACCTGTGAGTAGCTACAGCTTTGTTGCTACTGAATAATGCCTTAACGATGAGCGGGTGAATGAGGTGTCTGCTGCCCCTACCCATCCCTTCTCCAAATTTTGCAGTTTTTAGCTGTCCATCACCCGGTGTTGGAAGGTCCCTGCCGCAGGGACTGCGTTTTTACCGTGTTTAATGTTGTGCAGCCCTCTGCTGCTCTGCTTTTGGGAAGCTTTTATAGGTGGTACATGTCTCTAGCACCGGCTCCGGGCAGATGTGCTGCCGATATGGTGATGGGGGATGCTCCTGCGCTGGGCGGTTGGGATGTGCTGACCTGCGCTCTCTCTTCCAGAGCGTCAGTGGAACATGTGGATCCCGGGCTTTGGTTCGGAAGAAATCAGGCCCTACAAAAAAGCCTGCACTACAGAAGCTCATAAACAGGTAAGGAGCCCTCAGTAACACGGAGAATCGCATGGTAGAAGGCTGATACGGGGAGGGTGGCCTTGGACTCCTGGCACGATGTGAATTTGTAGCCTCTTCCAAGTGGTTTGGACTTGGAATAACTTCCAGAGTCTCCTTGTCTGTTTGTGCAGAGAGGATTGAGGTTGCTCTGGCTCCTCTGTGGTGGTGCAGTGCTGGCTGTGCCCTGAGAGCAGCAGCAGCACTCGCTCTCTGAAGGGCAGCCCAGCTTGGAAAGGTTAAAAACCAGCTGAGAGCTGCAGGCAGTCGCTTGTCAGCTGCCCCCTGGCAGATCGTGTGCTCTGTTGTGCAGAAGGGACTGAAAACACACTGCCTGCGACTCTGGACTGCTCACCACCATAAGAATTTAAACAGCTGCAAAAAGGTTAAGGGTCTGGGAAGGTCGTTGTCCTGGGATTGCAGCTGTAGATTGGAGCTGGGCGGCTCTGGGGATTTTTAGCCTTAATTTTGCTTTTGCTGAGTTGGGCCGTCGCTTTTTAAGTGTCCGGTCGGAGCCAGGGAGGAGCTGCCCTGCAGGAGCTGTTGGAGTTTATGGAGGATACTGCATAGAATCACAGAATGGTTTGGGTTGGAAGGGACCTTAAAGCCCACCCAGTGCCACCCCCTGCCCTGTGCAGGGACACCTCCCACCAGCCCAGGTTGCTCCAAGCCCCGTCCAACCTGGCCTTGAACCCCTCCAGGGATGGGGCAGCCACAGCTTCTCTGGGCAACCTGGGCCAGGGGCTCACCCCCCTCACAGCCAAGAATTTCTTCCCGATATCTCATCTAAATCTCCCCCCTTTCAATGTAAAAGCATTCCCCTTCGTCCCATGGCTCCCCTCCCTGATCCAGAGTCCCTCCCCAGCTTTCCTGGAGCCCCTTTAGGGACTGGCAGGGGCTGGAAGGTCTCCCCGGAGCCTTCTCTTCTCCAGGCTGAACCCCCCCAGCTCTCTCAGCCTGTCCCCACAGCAGAGGGGCTCCAGCCCTCCCAGCATCTCCCCTCCTGAAGCTCCTGCAGCAGCTGCTGGGCCGTGTGGGGAGGCCGTGAAGTGGGGTTTGATCCCATGCACTGTTTAGTCCCGTTGCCCCTCTCTCATGTCAGTGTTTCACTTTCAAGCCCCGGGTGCCGAGGAGAGGAGCACAGACGCTTCCTTTTCCTCTGGCTCCGGCTTGGGACCCCATTAAGATTCAAACAGACCTGAAAGACCTGTGTGGAAACAAGTCAGGCAGTGTCCTGAGAGAACCCGACGTCCCTTGTTCCTGCGCGGCTGCAGGCTGTTCTGCAGTAACCTTGTCTGAGATGCTCCGCTTCTCACATTTTTCTCTTTCTTCTTCCAGAGAATGGCACTGATTCGCAAAACTACCAAGAAATAGCCCCTGGGAAGAGCCGGGAGAAGACGCCAGTGCATTTTGGGATATTTGCCTCTCCACTAAAGCCTCCACGATGCCATCCATGGGATATTTTTTTTAATGCTTTACAGAGGAGCATATATTTTTTATTAATGGTGCAGCAATATCTTGACTTTATGAGGAGATCTGCCAAAAACATTCTACGCCCCCTTCCTCATTGCCCCTAAAGAGCGCAACGTATCTCAAAACAAAGACTTTTATTTGTGACTTGAAAGTGGTTTATCGTATAAGTGATTATCCAAGGGACAGAGCATTTTGATCTTGTGTGGGACAGTATTAGAAGCATCTGTAGAGGTTTTTGTTTCCTTCTTCCTGCCCCTACCTGCTCCAGTACTTTGTAATGTCAGTGTTTATATAAATACTTGCGTTTGTTTTACATGAATAAAGAAATTATTAATCTAAACCCGTGGCACGGCCTTGTGCTCTCCGAACGGCGCGGGGAGGGTTTGCGAGTGCCGTGGTCGGCCTCCCTGTTGCCTGGTTTCTGCTGTTTTGCTCCGAGATCTCCTGCCCTGGGCTTTGGAGGGAGTGGAAGGATTTGGCCGCCTCTGCCACGCTCATGGGGCTGGGACGGCACCTTCCCTCCACCTCCGGCCCGGGGTTGAGGAGTTTGCCCATCGCTTGGAGTGGGACAGGGTGACCGAGGACAAGAAATCACGGCAATCCTGGTTTTCTCCTCGCCTGGGACATCAAGAAAGGCCGCGTCGCCCTGCCTGTTCCTGCCTGCTCCTGCCTGCTCTGCTCAAAGCGGTGAACATCAGCTCCAGCTGGGGCTATGGGGGAAACCGCCTTGGCTGTAGTTCAGAAACCAGTACGGGCGCTCTCTCCTCCTCCCTGCGGAGCCCGGGGACTGCGGTAAACGCAGCCGAGGCCCGTCTGGGTGCCCGGGGCCACGCTCGGCTGCTGCTGGGGGGGACGTGGGGCTGTTCAGTGGCTGCTCGGGCATGGGGGAGCCGTAGGAGCCGCTCAGACCAGAGCGCCTTGTGCTCCCCAGCTCTGAGCGAATGGGTCGGGTGGTGAAAGGGGGTTTGGGATCAATGCCGACCTGATGGGGGATGTGGGGTGCTGGGAGGACCCGCAGTTCCTCTCTGGGGGCTGGAGACAGCCTTCCCGAAAGGGGTTTGGAGAGAAAATAGGGGAAAGGGGTGACACAAACCTCTCTGCAGCCCCCGAACCTGTCCTGCCTGGGGACTTCACCCTTCCCCTGGGCAGCCTCAGCGCCAGCCGCTTCCCTTTTTCCCCAGGAAAACACGGGCAGGCGCAGGGGTGAACAGGGGGTGTTTAATGTGCCCCAGCCATCGCCAGCCGCTCCGCCTCCGCCTGACGCCCTGCGCGGAGCCCGGCGTGTCCCAGCCCCGCCGGGGACAGGCCATCGGTGTCCCCAGCTTTAGCACGAACATTTTTTCCGCTTCTCTTCCTTCTCCGGCGCCCGAGCCTTGAGCGACGCCGGCAGCGGGATGCTGCACTTCACCCCGTCCCACGCCTCGGTGGCAGCCAGCCGCCCCGTTTGCAGCGCCTGGTAGATGGCCACGGTCAACATCTGGAAAGCCTGGACCACGTTGCTGGCGTCCTTAGCCGAGGTCTCCACGTACTGTACCCCCAGCGTGGCCGCCAGCTTCTCCGCCTCCCTCCTGCCCACCCGCCGCTGCCCGGCCAGGTCACTCTTGTGCCCCACCAGCAAGAAAACAATGCGGAAGGGCTGGACCGTGTCCGTCACCTCCCGGTGCCACTGCCGGATGCTCTCGAAGGATGCGCGGTTGGTGAGGTCGAAGAGCAGCATTCCCCCGGCTGAGTTGCGGTAGTAGGAGCGAGTCACGGATCTGGGGGAGGGGGGTGGGGGGGCAAAGAGAAACGGGGTGAGCAGCCCCCGGGTCCTGCCCTCCGCAGCCGCGGACTGCGCTCAACCCACCGGAAGAGCGAGGAGAACCGTCCCTTTTGGTGTGCCAGCGAGTGGTCTGAGCATCTCTGCCCCTGCTCGGCCACCAAAGCTCGGCTGGTCCCTGCAGCCATGTCCCCGGAGCTCTCCCATCCTCTGCAGCCACGGCCCTGGACCTCTCCTGTCCCTTGCGCTCTCCTGTCCCCTTTAACCATGTCCCCGGAGCTCTCCCGTCCCCTGCAGCCATGGCCCTGGAACTCTCCCGTCCCCTGCAGCCGTGGCCCTGGAGCTCTGCCATCCTCTGGAGCCGTGGCCCTGGAGCTCTCCTGTCCCCTGCAGCCGTGTCCCCAGAACTCTCCCATCCCCTGCAGCCATGGCCCTGGACCTCTCCTGTCCCTTGTGCTCTCCCGTCCCTGGAATTCTCCCGTCCCCTTTAACCATGTCCCCGGAGCTCTCCTGTCCCCTGCAGCCATGTCCCCAGAACTCTCCCATCCCCTGCAGCCACGGCCCTGGACTTCTCCTGTCCCTTGCGCTCTCCCATCCCTGGAGCTCTCCTGTCCCCTTTAACCATGTCCCCGGAGCTCTCCTGTCCCCTGCAGCCACGGCCCTGGAGCTCTCCCATCCTCTGGAGCTGTGTCCCTGGAGCTCTCCCATCCCCTCCAGCCGTGTCCCCAGTGTTCTCCCATCCCCTTTAACCGTGTTCCTTGAGCTCTCCCGTCCCCGGAACTCTCCCGTCCCCTTTAACCATGTCCCCGGAGCTCTCCTGTCCCCTGCAGCCATGGCCCTGGAACTCTCCTGTCCCCAGAACTCTCCCGTCCCCTTTAACCATGTCCCCGGAGCTCTCCTGTCCCCTGCAGCCACGGCCCTGGAACTCTCCTGTCCCTAGAACTCTCCTGTCCCCTTTAACCATGTCCCCGGAGCTCTCCTGTCCCCTGCAGCCATGGCCCTGGAACTCTCTCATCCCCTTTAGCCATGTCGCCGGTGCTCTCCCATTCCCTGCAGCCATGTCCCCAGAGCTCTCCTGTCCCTTGTGCTCTCCCATCCCTGGAGCTCTCCTGTCCCCTTTAACCACGTCCCCGGAGCTCTCCCATCCCTTTAGCCCCAGGTCTGCCATTCTCCCGTCCCCTGCAGCCACCCCCCCAGAGCCCCCCTGTCCCCAGTGCCCTCCCGGCCGGCGTGGGCAGCCTCGGCGGTGTGGGGCGGTGGGGTGTGAAGGCTCCCGGCAGCCGAGCTGGGGAACCCGCTCTGCCCGGTGGGCTCCGAGCCTCTTCCCCCAGCCCTCTGCAGCCGGGGGGGGGGGGGGGGCAGAGGGGTGCTGGGGGGGGGTCCCATACTCCCTTTGGAGCTGGAGCAAGGGTTTACAAGGCAACCCCGAGGGCTCCTTTCCATGGAGACACCCTTGGCTTTGGCTCATGTGGGTCCCTGCAGCCTGCCCGGTGTGAGGCACTGTGGTTCCTCACCCACAGGGCACGGATGGGGGGGAACACAGCCCCATCCAGGCCCTCCCCAGGGTTGGGAATCACAACATCTCACCATTCAACCCCAAATCTGGGGCGAGGGGATGACACCCATCTCCATCACCCCCTCCCCACCCACCCCATGGCCAGAGCCGGACCCACCTGAACCGCTCCTGCCCGGCCGTGTCCCAGAACTGCAGCTTCACCCGCAGCCCCGGCTCCAGCTCCACGAACTGGACGTAGAAATCCACCCCCACCGTCTGGTTGACGGCGTCCAGGAAGATGCCCTCGGTGTAACGCCGCAGCAGCGAGGATTTCCCCACCGTCGAGTCCCCCAGCATGATCACCCGGAACTGGTACTGCCACCGCGGCTCCATCGGCGCCTCCGCCACCCGCCGCCCCCGCGCCGGGCGCCTGTACGGGCAGGCAGCGCCGGGCTCCTCCACCCAGGAGGCGTTCCCGCCCGCCATGGCTGCCGGGTGGCCCTTCTGGAGGCCCTTTCATCCCTTTTTTCCTTGGCTCCATCCAGCTGGAAGCACTCCAGGAGGGGGTTCCTGGTGCCATTTTCCAAGGGGGTGGCCCTGGGACACGAGGCCCGAGTGACACAGTGATATGGTGGGGGTCTCACGCCATCTGCGACCCCCTCCCCCCCGCCCCAAAGCACCCAACCCATGTCATGAGTTGAGCTGAGCACGGTGGCGTGGCCCCGTCAGGGGTCCGGCGCTCGGCGCAGCCTTTATTTAATGCAGAAAAGCCCCAAGTTTATCAAAAACACTCCTGTGGGGGAGCACTATTTTTTCAGAGCCCCCAAATCAAAGCTTGAAATAAACCTGGGGGGGGGGGGACACAAAGCCCCTCGCATTGCCCAAGGGTGGAGGGACACACACACAAATCCCCAGAGGTGGAGGGTCCCGTGTGTCCCCCCCGCCGTCCCCATCAGCACTGGCAGCGCTGCCGGGGCTCCCCCCGCGCCGGAGGCCGGGGGCGGCTGCGGCTGGGGATGAGCCTGATGCCGCCACAGCCCCGGTGAGGGGTGACCCCCCCCCGTCCCAGCGCCCGCTGGATGCCCCCCGCCAGCGTCTGGAAGGCCAGCTCCACGTTGAGGTTGCCGCGGGCTGAGGTCTCCACGAAGGCCACCATGCCCAGGCTGGCGGCGAGGTGCCCGGCCTCCTCCGCCGACACGGCTCGCTGGGCCGCCAGGTCACACTTGTGTCCCACCAGGACGAAGGCGGGGGGACGGTCCCCGGCGGCTTCGCGGTGCCACTCGGGGACGCGCTCGAAGGACGCGCGGTTGGTGAGGTCGAACACCAGCAGCACCCCCGCCGCGCTCCGGTAGAAGGACCTGGTGATGGACCTGGGCATACCGCAGGGGGGGGGTGGTTGGGGGACACCCTGGCACCCCCCAGCCCCTGCACCCACCGCCCCGGGATGGGACTTGGGGGACTTTTGGGACCTCAGGAGCAGGGAGGGGAGACCTGCCCGGACCATCTGCACCCCAATTTTCCATTCAGCATCCCCCCCCCCCGGCCCCTCCAGACTGGGGGGCTCCAGAGGAGTTTTGTAGGGGCTCAGGGATCCCTCTCACCTCCCCCCCCCCAAGCCCGGGGTGCGGTGGGGGTGGGCAGCACCCAGGCATGGGTGCCGATGGGGCTGAGCACAGGGCACCCCCAGACCAACCTGGTGTCCCCAGGAGGTTCCCAGGGATGGGGGCAGCACGGGACCCCCCCGGCTCCAGCCACAGCTCCCGCCTCGCCAGCCCCTCGCACTCCATTCGAGCCTCTTTCACCCTCCCGGCTCCGGCCTGATGCAATCAGGGAGGAAATCACCCAGCCCAATGGAACCCCAGGACTGGGACTGGGACCCCAGGACCAGCACCCCAGGACCAGGACCATCACCCCAAGACCAGGACCCCAGGACCAGCACTGAGACCCCAAGACTGGGACCCCAGGATTGGTACCCCAGGACCAGAACCATCACCCCAGAACCAGCACCCCAGCACTGGCACCCCATGACCAGGACCCCAGGACTGGGACGCCAGGACCAGCACCCCAGGACCAGGAACATCACCCCAGGATTAGCACCCCAGGACTGGGACCCTAGGACCAGGACCCCAGGACCATCACACCAGGACTGGGACCCCAGGAAGATGACTGGGACCCCAGGATTGGTACCCCACGACCAGGACCAGCACCCCAGAACCAGCACCCCAGCACTGGCACCCCAGGACTGGGACCCCAGGACCATCACCCCAGGACTGGGACCCCAGGACGATGACTGGGACCCCAGGATTGGTACCCCAGGACCAGGACCATCACTCCAGAACCAGCATCCCAGGACTGGGACCCCAGGACTGGGACCCCAGGACCAGCACCCCAAGACTGGGACCCCAGGACCAGGAACATCACCCCAGGATCAGCACCCCAAGAGTGGGACTGCAGGGCTGGGACCCCAAGACCGGGACCACAGGACTGGGATGCCAGGACCAGCACCCCAGGACCAGGACCAGCACCCCAGGACTAGGACCCCAAGACTGGGACCCCAGGACCAGGACCATCACCCCAGGACTGGGACCCTAGGCCCGGGACCCCAGGCCCAGCACCCAGCCCTGCTCCTTTGGCTGCTCCCCAAAACCGGCTCCAGCTTCTCCCCAAGCTCAGCACAAGGTTCCACCATCCCCTAAAGCGTCACCGTCCCAGTGAGCCATGGCTGCTCGACCCCACACGCCCGGCTGGGGACTTCACACCCACCCCGGGGTGGGGGGGGATGAGTCAGTTGGGTGCTGGAGTCCTGTGTGGGGGCTGTGTCCCCCTCCCCTGTGTCCCCACCTCACCTGAACCTCTCCTGGCCGGCCGTGTCCCAGAGCTGCAGCTTGGCCCTGCCGGTGGGTGACAAGGGGACGGTGCGGCTGTAGAAGTCCACGCCAATGGTGGGGCAGGGGGTGGCCGCCCCCCCGGCTGGACCCTCTGCGAAGCAGCGCAGCAGCGACGACTTCCCCACTGCCGCGTCCCCCAGCACGATGATGCGGAACTGGTAGTGTCCCCCGAGGTCGGGGTCCTGGCGGGGACCCGTCCCCATGCTGGTGGCTGCGCTCGGTAGCCAGATCCCGACCTGGCTGGGATTTGCTGTGCTGGCGGCGCTGGGGACAGGTCTCCAGCCTTGTCCCCACCCTGCAGCACCTTCCCCGAGTAGACAAACAAACCGTCACGGGGAGGAGGGAGAAGCTGCTGGCCCCATCCTCGTCCTCCTGTCCCCAGTTTGGCGTTGTCACACACTAGCTCTGTCCCCCTGCCTGGCTTTGGTGACAGACAGGGACAGGCTGGCTGTGGGTGTCCAAACAGGCTGCCGCAGAGGGGCCGGTGCCTCCGGGGGAGACAAAATCATGGTGGGGGGACACAAGCTCTGTGGAAAAGGGGCTCTTGCATCCCCAAGGGGAGAGGGGTCAGAGGAACTGACTGCGTCCCCAGGACAAAGGTTCTCTCTGCAATCAGCCGGCACAGGGACTTTGCCATCGCCCTGCCCTCGCCCTCCGGCAAAGACAAGGAATAACAGCCCCCCCCCCGGCCCCCGGACAGCCCTGGGGCTGCTTTCACCCCCTCTTTGTTCTCCATCAGGAGAAAACAGGCGACTGGAGGCACCAGGGCTGCAGTAGAGGATGTTGGACATGGCGAGACACTTCCCTTGCCCAGGCAGTGGCCACTCCCTGCTCCTGTGACTCCCCAGGAACATTTCCTGCACCCCAGCGACCCACCGCCCCAGAGGGGGGGCTCCAGCAGAAGAGCTGCTGCTGCTCAGGGTGGCTCTGGTGTCCAACGGGCTTTCACACCACCTCCCTCGGGCAGGAACTCCATTTACGATGAGCACTGACATGCACAGAGTCAGAGACACTGATTTCCAAGAGAGCAAAGCACATCCCAGTCATACACCAGTTGCCCACTGGGACAGCCAGGGGAGAACCGGCAGAACCCCACCGTGAAGGGTGGGCGACCTCAGGTGGAACAAGTTGCTCCAGACCAACCCACGCAGCCCAAACACGAGCACAGCAAGACGTTCAAGTGATTGCATTTATTCACCCTCAAAATGCTTTATATCCAAGCTCTTCTCCTGAGAAAACTCCGTAGCAGGGACCACTCTTCCATGCTGAGTGGTTAAACGGGAGCCTGAGCAGCACCCGGAGCAGCTGCTCCCAGCTGGGGGAGCTCCTGGCTCAGGAAGGAGCCAGATCTGGCTTCGGAGAGCTCCCGCTTCTGAGGAGAGAGCTGGGAAAGAACACGGTCTTGCACCAAACCCTCAGGGACTGGCTCATCTCAGCTCCGCGCTCCACTGCCACCTAAAGAGGGAATAAAAAATAATCCAGTGTGAATGATGCTTGACTCCGCATTAACGCAGGTGAAATCCGAAGCAAAGAATTCCCCGCCACCCTCTCTCCATGGGGTGGTTTCAGCTCCCCTGCCTGGCCTCAGCCCCATATCCGCAGGATTCATCCAACAGTCTCCAAAGAGCAGAGTCATCACAGACCAGGCTGCGCTCAGAGGGCTGGCACGGCGCGATTGATTTCACCAACACTCTGCCAACAGGCTGCCCAATTAAAAACCTTACTAATGAAGTTGACCATTCCCACTGGCCACTTCCAGCAGAGGCACAGTCAGCCTGAACTGTCCTCTGTCCTCCGGGACCGGCGAGATCCCACTCACCAAACACCACACGCCAGGCAATTACCCACAAAGGCCACTCACGTGCTCTGTGTCACGGCTTCCCCACCATTCCGGCCCTACGGATGCAACTGAATCCCTTCACCAGGGACAGGGGGTCCATATGCTCTCAGCCTTTTCCATTAAGTGAGGAATTCCTGAAAAAAGCAGAGCCCCAGGTAAGTATCTGAAGTTGATGGGTCGCCGTTCACTGGGAATCAACCGGTTCCAGTGCAAGCGAACCCCAGCAGACCCTCCTGGTCCCTCCGCGCCCCATGTTTATTCACCCCCACCCCAGCCCTCCCGAAGGAGCAAGGCCCACACGGACTGTCTTCCAACCGGCCTCTCTCAGAGCAGGATCGCACCAGCAAAGAGGCCGAGACCAGTTTGAATTTTGTTTTTCCTCCTTTTTCGACCATGAGATCGGTATTCAGATCTGATGGGAAAGGGATCTGGAGGGACAGGCTGAGGGCTCCGAGAAGGGCATGTGTCCTCACCTCGCATTTGCCCATCCAGTGGCGGAGCAAGCTCTGAACACTGAGCAACCCTGGAAAACATCGCAACACCCTCAGCAGCCTGCAGACCCACGAGTACACATCCCTAGCACACCCCACCCAGGAACCACCGGTGCCTTGGAAGCAAGAAATACCCCAATTCCTGAAAATATATAGGAGGGGCGAGTGACAGCAAGAGGCAACAGAGGCCCAGCAGTCAAAGACCTTCCCGTTGCTCTTGCATGTTGTTGGAGACCTGTAGCTACTGCAGGGAGCCACAGCTCTTGGATAAACATGCAGAGTCACAGCTGAGCCTGCAAAACCTGATACAGCTTCAGACAGAGCGAAAGCAGGGTCATCTACTGCCTTTGGATCAGGTTTGAACCCCAGCTGTGCCACAACCCTGGTCCCGTGACGCTGGAGAAAGTCCCCTCTTATGCCACCCATCTCAACAGAGCAAAAAATAAGGGGATTCTGCCTTTCTTAATGGCTGGAGGGATATTTCCAATGGGCTCTGGTCTGCAGGGGCCAACCCCGAGCAGGAGCCCTGCAGAGGATCCAGAGCAGTGGGAACAAGGCCCACACCGGCATTATCTTGCTAGTAGAGGGACAGGAAGTATGGCTGCTTGCTGCTCCGGCCAAGGGAGGCCGTGAGGACAACCAGATTCCCAGTGTAAGGGGAGATTCCAGAGCCTGGATTGCACATCTCACCTGCCCAGCGCTGCCGAGCCGAGGCCGTCACCAGCCATCCTGTGTGCTGGCATCACCCTCCATGCCAGGATGCTGCTGGAGAAGGAAGGAGTCCAGACCGTCAAGCAGATGTTAGGGGAAGTATCATGGATACTCACCCCCTCCCACCAACTCGTGCACCAGCTGGGACCCCAGGAGCGGGTATCTGGGGTATTCGCTTTCTCCTAGCGACAGCCCCGGCCAGGCTCCAGCTCCCGCAAGTGGCCAGCAGCACCCCGATGCTCGCCCTCACCTCGGTAGCCCCCCCGCCAAGACCATGTATTTTCCTGAAATGTTGCCGGACAGTTACGGAGGCTCAAACTGAGCGGCGACCGTCGAGGAAAAAAAACCCCATCGCTCTCGGCTCCTTTTTGACTGCATCTGCCACACCACCCAGACAGACGCAGCTTCGATAGGGCCGGGGCAGGCCTGCAGGCCGCTCACTCACCCGCCGCGCCATCTTCCCCGCAGGCCGGTCCCGGCCTGACCTGGGAGGGAGCAAGGCCCTCCCGCTGCCGCGCTGCCCCTTCACAGCCCATCGGAACGCCGCCGCCCGGACGCGGAGCCCGCCGGGCGCCGATGCGGCGGGGCCGAGCGGCGAGGGAGCTCCGGGGAAGGGCGGATGGCGGCGGATTGTCCCGGCGCCGCGTACACCGTTCCCCTCCGCAGCCGCCATCACAGTAAGAGGCAGAAAGCGCCCCGCGGTGGTGTTTTATAGGGCGGCAGCGCGGGCGCTGATTGGCTGATGGGGCCTGGCCCTCCCGCAAGGCCTTCTGGGAGTTGTAGTTCGCGCCGCCTACAGCCGCCACCCCCTGCCATGCCATCCCCAGGGATAAACCGGCCCCCTCCTCCCGCAGCAGCAGGGAAGGCAGGGGAAATGCCATCCCCAAGCAGCAACGCCATGATCTGCATCCCCCCCTTGCACTAGGGGGTGAGCCACACTCCCCCACCCCACCTAAACAAACCCCCGGGGGTGAGGCATAAAGGCCATTTCTCTCCTCTCCTCCCCGCAATGTGCATTTCTGGGGTTGCTCTTCCAAAAGGTGAAGGCAGCCACCACGTTTTTCCTACTCTTTCCTCCCTTTTGGAAGGCAGGAATGGGGGGGAACAGCCCACCCCAGGGGAATGTAAGGAAGTTTCTCATAAATAACAGCATCTCTACCAAAATACCTCTGTCAGGTTCCTGGCGCGTGGTCCAGAATCAGTGGAAAGGGCTTAAAACGAGAGCATCTGGAAGGGACTCACGGTGAAGCCACAGCCATGCCGAGAGACAAGGCTGAAAAGCCCGAGGCTGCCCCTGAGAAAGTGCAAAAAAGGGTGAGGGAGAGCAATAGTTACTTTTTAATCTGTTCTGAGCAGAATTCACACATCAAAAAAAAAAAAAATCACAGCGCTCAAGAATTGCCCTTTCAAGCTGGTAACCCTGCCACCAGCGTGCCAATTACCAACAAAATAAGCCTGGCCCCCATTTAAAGCCGAAGCGAGGCTGGAAATGAGCCCCAAACCCTGCGTGAGCAAGCTCTTCTAAAAACAGCCCCTTGCGAGAGCTGTCGGGGACAGGGTACAAGCAGCTGGTCCTGTCCCCCTCCTCCTCCAGGGATCCAGCAGCTGCTCTGCCAGGTCACGAGGCCACTCGGGTTTTCCTCGGCGCAGCCACTCCTGCAAAAGCGAACCTAGAAATCTCCCCGCCAAATCCTGGGGCAGGACAGAAACTCGCTCATGGCAGCAAAAACTCAAGCCACCCCCAAAATTCAGACAACCTTGGAAAACATCAAGGGTTTGGGAAGAGAAGCTTCCAAATGCTAAACGGGGAGAATCCCCAAAGGACGATCCCAAAAACCAACGGACGCTCAGTAGACCTCATGAGAAGATGGATGGAGGGAACTTAGGAGAAAAAAAAGGAGGCATTTTCTGTAGGAATGCTCTAAGCAGGTGAAAAGGTAAAGCGAGCTTTGTCAGAGTGACATTTTCTGAAGTAGCTCTATCAGTTTCTAAATGTACCTATTGCATCTTAAAATTCATCCCCTATCCTGACATCGAATTAATTTCATGTCTAAGCAAATCCCAGGTTAAATCCAGAAACTGGTGTATCCAGTACGCTTTACAAGATACACTGGGAGATAGCAAGGCTGGAAGGTAAAAATTCCTCTCGGATCTTGTTTAGCAGAAGCTGGGGATTAACAAGCTGGTAATGAGAAACCCAGTAGGCAAAGATCAGAGACAAATATCTCTGTTCCTCAAAAGGGATTTAGAGAAATACCCGAGGGTGTTCAGTACTCCCCGGTGTGCGGGATATGAACCTGGCTCCTGAAAACGGGCCAAGTAACTGGAATTTTCGCTAGCCAGACTCACACGGAAAACATCATCACAACCCCCGGCCCCGACTCGGGGCTGCGCTGGTTCAGACCCGCATTGGCTAAAGAAATGGTTTTAAAGAAACTCCTCATCCCACTGGAAGCCAGTCAGGATTTCTCACAGGCCACCCCCGATGCTTACTGTCAAGCTTTTAATTAAACACATGTTAATTGGCAACGGGGCACCCCGCAGCTTACACTTTGGAAATCACTACTTCGTACTCAAGAGGAGTAACGCCCACGTCCCTCCACTCTGCAGCTGGTTGAACATTTTCCAGTCTCTCTAACTCAAACAGTAATCCGCGAGTCCCTGCAATTTAGAGTAACGAAATCGGCTCATCTCACCTCCATCAAGTAACACAGTGAGAACGTTCGAGCGTTTTTGCAATTACTACTAAAGGCTGCACGCTGAAAGGCAGCATACTTCATAATCTCAGTCGCAGATTTCGATGCGATTTTCAAGAATTGCATAATCCCAGAGAGCTGTGATACCATCTGCCGTGGATTTCTTGCCTTTAGCACATAAAGATAAAAGCAGAATTTACCTTACTACATGGAGTCCTCGTCTTTCATCTTGTGTTACACTAAATGGTAATTAATCAGGGCTTTTCCTGTAGCCATCCATGATAAACAAAATCCCACACTCTGTTTAACTTGGATTCCAAAACACAAACCCTACAAAATCCAGGTGACCAGCTGTTTTGTAGCTCCACATAAAAGTCTCCTCTGCGCTTCAGATGCTGCAATAATGGCCGGGAGCTGAAAAATGAACATTAAGATGAGTAAGTGATACACAGAAGAAAGCGCAGAGAGATTTAACAGCTCAACATTGGCCGAGATTCCCCCAAACAACCCCAAAAGGCTGGCTCGCACATCAAGGGAACGTAGCCCAAAGCCTCACGTCAACCTCTCTCCTAAAAGGAAACAGTATTTTAAGCTCGGCCGCTGCAGTAAACAGGCTTCAGTGGGAATCTGTGCTGGCCTCTCTACTCCCAAATCGCTCTCTGCGTAAGGGCCCGAGGGTCTGTACACACGCAGCTCTCCTAGAATCCAGGGGAAGCCACTCCTGGTGGCTCAGACCCATCATCACCAACTTTCTTCCCGCCAAGGCAAGTCCAAAAGAGAAGATTCAAGGGTAGCACTCTTGCAGCGCAGTAACAGAACGATCTAGAAAGCGTTTAACAGCAGAACATAAAGAAAACCTTCTTTACATCACCTCCGAAATGCCACTCTCTTGAACGGGCGCTTTTCAAGAAGATGGACATCATCTGAGCGTTCAGCACCGCTGAGCAGCTACGTCAGAAGAAAAAAAAGCCCTCTGCTCTCTTCCACCTCTCTGCTGCCTCTGAAACACTACCGGCACACGCGGGGAACATTCATTGCCTTAAATTCAGGGTAACCGAAGGTTGGGACACTCGTAACAGCCCACAGCACAGACAGATGCGCAGCAGGAGATAAAAATTCACAGCAGATGAGAACGCGGGGGTCCAGTAGTCCTGCAGAAATACGCTAAGTCCAGTATATGTCACCATTCCCCTCATATTCAGAGTGCATTTACCATCGCTGTTGATAAAAAGATCACAGACTGGCAAAGATAGCATAATTATGGACACAAACAAAGGTGTAGTAGAAGTAGGCTTTATGAAAGTATTTAAATTTCGTGGCAAATCTCTGCATCGACATGGGCAGGGAGGCAACTAAACGCTTTGCAGTAGCAATTTCAGTTACCCAAACTATTTCTTGAATAGACATTTATTACAGGTAGTTCATCTGTTCCTATTTCTCAAAGAATTTAAGGCACAAAAGCCTGAAAAGGGCTTATAACACGTACATAAGTGCTATTATGTTCGCTGTCACCTCTAATGCAACATAATATTAGCTTAAATATATTGCTTGTCCATCCAGCTTATACAACATCCAGTAGAAAACTGCTTTCCAAGTTAGCAACAATTTGTTGCACAATATATCCATTAGATTGCTCTGACCCGTTTTTGCTGCAAGATCTTCAGTCTCACCGTATTCACTCTGCCAGGACAGTGGAAGACGCTACGAGATCTTAACGAGACCATCAAGGTGTGCCCACAATGAAAGAAAACGCATGATACACGAAAATAACATTTAGACAAGGCTGCTGGTAAAAGTGTTTGAAACTGCTTGACTGATGGGGAATTATTTCCTCATGCAAATTATTTCTTCAAGCCAAACGAGCGAGAGACCACCGAGTAGAAGGCATTGGTCTGTAGTAGTTTTGTAACACTCCTTTCTGTCTTTACTCTCCAAAATGCTCTTCGGGTAGGCCGCTTAAGAACACCCGGCTATAAAGTGGCTAGCTCAAGATCCCAGCTTAGGTTAAGCAGAACACAAGCTTTCATCTCCATGGTTCTTCCCCGTGCTCAAGTTACAGCAACCTTACCCAGTCACTAGAAAGCTTTTTGAGACATTTTAGTGGCATCCAACAATGATTTTTTTAAAATAACACATTCCCAAGGGCTGGATCAAATGACTGAAGACAATCAAATGGGCAGCAAAACAGAAAGATGGGCAGGAACCAAAATGCAAAGGGTAATTTTACTTAAAAGACCAACTTTTTTATTGTACGTTGGAGTAGAGTCTTTCCCCTGTGCCATCTCCTTGAAAGTTTATAAATTACAATTCCCAAGAAGTATTAAGAGTTCATTTCAAGACAAAAGGAATAAAACTGTCGCAGTTCTAACTTTCATCAGGAATAAAAGTTACCATGGTGCTCCTATGATACTCATTCTCTACAGGAAAGGCCACAGTCCTCTCCCGCACTTGGAGTAACAGACCTGGGGTGGAGAAAGGGCCACCCCTCGCTACCGCAGGATCCGGGTGCAGCAGAACAGTCCGGAGCGCGCTGGCTGTTGTCACACAGACACAGCGCCTCAGCAACGAGGCTATAACACGGCTGGAATCTCTGACGAGACAGTGTCCAAAGGCTGCCAATGACAGTCCATCAAGGCATCGTAGAGCTCTTCGCTCTGTTCCATAAACTGTTTATTTGCTTCGTGGACGTCCAACTGAGGCGTTGGATCTAAAGGAGGAACGACAGACGGACAAATAGGTCACATGCCAAATGTATTAGGAAAAACCCCACACACCATAAACACGTTAGTTTTTTTAAAACAAACACGGAGGGAGTCACAAAACATTCCCAGCACTTGCCCCATCACGAACCTGACTGATTAGCCCTAGTAAATCTTTCTGCAATGGGATAAGAAATAACTACATCCAAATATGTCCCTCTCTCCAGTGGCGATTGCCCCCATAGCAGAGTCAACAGAGAGAACGCATACCTGCACCTCGCAGCCCAGTGTAGCCACTTAAACTGCCAGAGAAGGTGGGCTGGCACTAAGGCACCAGACTGCAAAGTGGGGGAGCGGAGGCGCAGGCACACGTTCCGTTCTGCTCCCTCCACTACAGGGTCAGAGTGGATGGCGGGGGATGGTAGCGTCTTACGCTGCTGCAAGAGTCACCAGAGCTCATCTGCCAAAGCCTCGAACATAGAATCATAGAATGGTTAGAGTTGGAAGGGACCTTAAAGATCATCTAGTTCCAACCCCCTGCCCTGGGCAGGGACACCTCCCACCAGCCCAGGTTGCTCCAAGCCCCGTCCAGCCTGGCCTTGAACCCCGCCAGGGATGGGGCAGCCACAGCTTCTCTGGGCAACCTGGGCCAGGGGCTCACCCCCCTCACAGCAAACAATTTCTGCCCCACATCTCATCTAAATCTCCCCCTTTTCAGTGTAAAACCCTTCCCCCTCGTCCCATGGCTCCCCTCCCTGATCCAGAGTCCCTCCCCAGCTTTCCTGGAGCCCCTTTAGGGACTGGCAGGGACTGGAAGGTCTCCCCGGAGCCTTCTCTTCTCCAGGCTGAACCCCCCCAGCTCTCTCAGCCTGTCCCCACAGCAGAGGGGCTCCAGCCCTCCCAGCATCTCTGGGGCCTCCTCTGGCCCCGCTCCGACACATCCAACAGGTTGTTCTGTTGGTGGCCCCAGAGCTGTACGCAGTAGTCCAGGTGGGGTCTCACAAGAGTAGAGTAGAGGAGCTGGATCCCCTCCCTCACTCTGCTGGCCATGCTTCTTTTGATGCAGCATTTCACAGTTAGTACCCAAAGAAGTGCCAGAGACACCCAGTGAATTACCTATGAACACGTCCCCTATTTTACAGTTGGAAGAAATGTTTGTAAAGCATTTTGGAGCTGGATAGCAACCCAGCGGGTACAACTCTGCTGCTACCAATGCACGCTTAACATTTCACAAAAATCGACTCTACATATTCCCCAAACGACTTGTAGGATGTCATGCTCACCTGGCAACACCCACAATCTAAAGATCAGGTTATCAGATTAGCACAATCACATGGGTTAGTACGCGACTATCAGAGTGCAAAGCAACCGGCCAACAGAATGGAAAAAACTACAAAACACATCGGGAATAAAATGCTTGAAAACATGTTCGATTTTAGCTACATCATGTTGCAACACACAACAGGAGAAGTGAATTAAGAAAAAGGAATGATACCCTGGCAATACATTATTCCAGTTTCCTATAAATTTCAACATATTAATTTAATCATTGAGAAAAAGACACCCCAGAGACATTCTAACTATAGTACCAGTGTGTTAGTTTCAGAGAAAGGAAAGCTCTCCTGTAATGCCTTTAAAAGCCATTAAGGGCTTCCTCATAGACATCATTACTGATACCTATAGATCCTAAAGTAAAGGATCCAGCTGCTCTCTCCTATTACCACCCGATTTCTAAATTTTTTTTAAAGAGAAGAATAAGAGGAAGACAGAAATTTGGAACTGCTAGAATGAAATGATGTTTTTCTTGCATCAATAAATGAATAGTGCTTGTATGTATATCTAAAACACCAGTATGGTTTAGTGGCCCATTCCAGCAATGACTGCTAAAGCAAGTATTTTATCAGTGTGCTAACTGATATTATTTCTTTCTTTAAACTAAAAGCGTGGTCAAGTATCCTGGGCTCTAAATTCCAAGATTTTACAGAAAAACAGAATATCTACATTGTTTTTGTAGCATACCAGAAAAAATACTTAAAAAAAGGATAGAAGTTTGAGTACTATAGAAGATTAAAATCTCAATGCTAGTGAAGTCAACTAATTTCAGTCCTGACAAGGTTCAGACTAGGAACAGGAACTGTAAAATAAGGTTGCAATTGCGCTAGGTGATAGTGACCCACAAATTTTCTCCGACTTCAGATTTACTCAAAGATAAAGGTATATTGTGCATTGAAATAAAGGGCCAATTTGAGAAAGACTTTCTCTAATCACTGCAGATAAAACAGACAACTTCAATATCGAATTCAAGAAACGTACCTTCCAGTGCATCCTCACCAACTTCTTCATATGTCTGCAAGGAAAAACACAAACACCTTAGGACAGCAGATATTTATCGTTTCTTTTATGAACATCACCTGTTGATTACTACTGTCATATACTGGCTTTTATGTCTGATTACAACAGAATCCTTCACACACAAGCCTCATGTTCCACTCCCAACAGACTCCATGGGGGACATCCCACACTAAACTTCTAAGAGTGGCAGCAGTTCTTCATATTCCTGTGGTGAAGCTGGGTGGCCATCCTGATCTGTCCTAGCCTCTAAAACAAGGCTTATGAAGGGTCCCAGAAGGCAGTCTTAGCACTGTGTGTCCAACTGCCCACGTCAAGAGAACCCTTCTACTGTTGACAACCGCATTACGAGACCCTTTGTGTCCTCCAGACATTTTCACCCCTCCAGTCCCAGCAACATCCCCCGCACAAGGCAACGGTACACACCAGGGTCTGCTTAATAGTTTTGCTTCCTCCGTATCTACAGTAAGACCCCAGAGCTTGAAAATAAAACGTGCCCATCACCGTTTTGTAAGCCACCTCGTGTTTCTGTGCTGACAGATCACAGAAGCGTGAGTACGTCGCGCTGTCCTACCTGCATTGTGCTCTGCGTGTAGCCGTACTGGGGATAGCTGTAGCTGTAACTGCCCGTGTTCTGGTCGTAGCCCCACTGGGCGTAGTAGTTGTGATATTGTTGGTAATATTGGTTATAATTATAGTTGTACATCTGATTGTACTCCATTGATTTCACACGGTTACTTAAAAAAATAAAGCAGGAATAAGTTGCAAATAATGCAGAGCAATTACGAAAAAAAAAGCAGTGAAATAGCTTAAGATACAATATGGTACATCGACAAGGCTTAGTCTAACATGCAAATTTCAGTCTTTAAAATATATTCACTATTTACTGCAGCAGTATTTATCATTTGCATACATTTGCAGAAAGAAAGAAGTGCTTGAAACTTAACGCCCTTTCCTGTATTCATATTCATCTTCATTAATAAACATTGCTTTCATTCTTTATGAGTTAATTTAGTAACACTTCCCGGCTTTGGGAAGGGAAGAGTTCAGGACTATGAGCCACAGTTTAGAACAATCCTGAACCATGATGCAGGTTCCTGGGGCCCTTTTTTCCTTCTGATAAAGTAAATAAAGTACTCTGCAGCTTCCTGAGACAAGGTACCGAGTCTTGCTTTACATGAAGAGTTAAAGACTTAGAGCCTTGCAAAAGAACTGGGGTTTTCTTTGGTAAGAATGGACAAAAACCTCTCCCTTCTGCCACTATCGTACAGAAGCCTAAGTGACAACCAGTTGTCCCCACTCCCACTGAACTGTGTGATCTTCAATGCACAGGGTTGGAAGAGCACATGAAGTAAAAAGGACTACAAGTAATTGAAAAAATAAACTTAAATAGCCCGTGAGCTGACTGAAATTCCCATTCCCAAGGAACTGGGAATCCCACCTGATTATCAAGATTTGAAATAATGAGATGACAAATATTGTTTGAAAATGAAAATACGTCACACATAAAGCTATGTCTAATGATGAAATTGGTGAGAAGTGGGAAGAGGGAAACATCAATCTTCTCACCACGATATTTCTCACTTTTTCTGCTTTTCTCTTCCTTATCCCCCCAAGACTTCTGAGGTCACTGAAAATCTAAATATTATTCAAATAGGGAGCAATTACTATTATTCGTATTACCCTAGTGCTACGAGCCCCAAGTCAGACCAGGATCTCATTGTATCAGGTTCTGAACAAACACAGAAAAAAAAGTTAATCCCTGCCCCAAAAGACTTATATTTAGTAGACATTATAATAGAATTAGCAAGGTAATAGAGCTTTGCTATCCAGAAATCAATAAGCAGATTTAGACTATTTCAATTTAATGCAAAGGAACATACACTTTAAAAATAATCATATTTAAATACAGTGTGTGTACTTGTGTGTGTTCACATTTAAATACATGTGTGTGCATTTAATAATGTACACAAATAAAAACAGTGTAAAATGCTTAGTCTTGATCTAATGTTGTAATTTTTTTGAATTCCTGTGCACTTTGATACCCTAGCTACTTTACGATATTCGTGGGTATTCCTTCACTTTGTGATGGAAACATCCAGGAAATGTACCCAAACCACTAAAAGACATTTGAAAATACACATGAATTCACATCACGGTGCTTGTATAGAAACGTCTGGCTGCTCTTATACTCACGCTTTTGGTATAGCCACACTCAAGCGTACAGGTTTAGAGCCCAACCCCACAGCTCCTTGACACTCCGTCAGCGCTCGCTTCTGTTCCAGTTCATCCGTGAATTTCACGAACCCGTAACCTCTGCAGAGATACAGAATAACTCACATCAAACAAAAAAGCCAGGCCACTTTTTTTTTTTTTTTTTTTAAATATTTACAGTGAAGCAAAAATTATTTTTTAAAAACACAGCAAATGAAACACTTTCGCTATGGCTGTCCCTGCTTTTAGTAGTGATAAAATTATTCTGTCTTCCAGTTGCTTTTGCAAAATGCTTGAAACCGTACGTCCAAGCTTCGGCAGTACTTTCAAAGTCTTCACAAAAGTGAAGTAGTTCTTGTGCCAGTGGATTCTGAGGAATTGGAAATAAGCTGACATGAGACATGTCGAAATGCGTGAACAGACGGTAGCAAAGCCTTAAATCTATACTGGGAGGATACAGATAAACTAAACAGTTGCAAGTCAGCACAGGATTGACAAGACATAGGCACTGCTTATATCGAAAACTGCCCCACTGTGAAGGAAAACATTGCTTTTCTGGAGGATTGACTGAGATATGCTTTCCAACCAAGTCCTTTTTTCAACAGGAAAATATTCAAATAGGCTTCCTGTCATTCCTAAGAACCGCATGGCCCCGTCAACATTCCCAACAGTGGACCCAAAAATGAGTTCTTAACGTTAAATTGCTAAAACTTGCTCTGACAGCGTGACTTGAACAGGGATAGCACACAGCCAGCAAGCCCTCAACCCTGCGGCAAGCCTTCGCTGTGGTGCTAGCAGTGCTGTAAGTCAGCCAGACACAAAACAGTAATTCCCCTCCAACCCCAAAGGTCCTTTGCGTGAGATTCTGATGCTGTAGTGAGTCAGAAGCAATGCAACAGCATCCAGGAGGGCAGTGCCAGGATCCCAAGATGGGATGGGCTGCCTCACGCAGCAGAAAGATCAAAGACTTAGGTGTGGGAGGGAAAGAGGAATCCATCTAGGCAAAGGAAGGAGTTTGGGAGGGAAAGGGCTTGCCTACCTGGGGAGAACGAGCCGTAAGCAAGGGTGTAAATTTACAGCATATTATCTATTCTGTGGGAACACTTAAACACCAAATAACACACTATTTTGAAAGCAGCATCACCTATTACTTGTGGTAGGTCCACACTGGAAGCTATTACAGAGCAGTTAGTGCCCCATAAAATGCAGTATCTTGCATAGCGAGCTATGCACACAAGTCCAAATATATATTTTTATACATATATGCATGTATGTATGTGTACTCTTCACATACAGAAGACCAAATCAAAGCTCAGGCTTATCTATATACAAACTGGATAATCAAGCAAAAGCAAAACTCTACACGGGTACACAGTCTGTTTAATTTGCCCTCTGTGAAAAGACTCTGGCAAATTAAACCAGTGCAAGTCAACTTTTAAGTCAGTTTAAGGTGTCTGCACACAAAAGCCTGTAAGTTTCTAAGCTGCTACAAAGACTCTTGTAGCCTTTTGGGTGGGACCAGGAGTGTGTAAGTGAAGCTGGGAATACTGGAGTTCCGAAATAGAGATGGACAGATAAAGCGTGGACGTGGTATATAGGAATGGATGTTGGGTGCAGCAAAGGAGACAGTGAATCTTCCAACTTTTCCAGTTTTTTCACACCAATGGCTAAACCAGGTTTCAGTACAGAAGAAAACCCACCAAGAAATCGTTTCTTCGTGGCCAGGACCTCCCTGGCAGACATTCTGTCCTGTCCCTGCAGTTATAAGCCCCCCAGCCTGCACCCTCAGCAGAAAGCAAAGAAGCAGGCCCAGCACTACAGCGTCAGGCTCTGAGCTCCTCTCTTGCCTGGACAAGAGGTGCAGGGAGGAGACCTTCCTGATCTACCTGCCCTGGCTGGAAGGGACAGGGCTTCACTAGGCACGTCCACAAGCCCCACGTTCCTCTCTCGCATCACACTGACACTTGCAGTTGCCTCAGCTTTGAGTAACTGCACAAGTCACAACAAAGCCCCTGGCAGCAACACCCCAGCACTGCTAGGGGAGACAGCTGTGCTCTTCCCAGCAACAGGCCCTTCCGTCCCTGCTCCTTCCTCACTTCCCAAACTACCCCAGATTCCCTTTCCCTGAGGACTGCACTTAGGAACAGTTCCCAAAGCCCAACTAATGGCCCAACCTCCATCATCCAACGCCTATTTTGTAGGCAGAGATTGAAGCAGGTGCAGCAAAACAAGAACTGCTGGGTTTACACCTCCGAGGAGGAGGAGGCACCCGGAGCCCACTCCAGCAGTGCCAGTCTCAGGTGAGGTGACAGTAAGATCATGAGAGTGACTTAACAGCCAGAGAGTGACTGAGCAGCTCTGCAAGAGGTTCAGGTTGCAGATGAAGAAGAACTTCATTACTAGGGAGGCAGCGCAGCTCTGGAACAGGCTGCCCAGACAGGTTGTATTATCTCCATCCTGGGAGGTTTTCCAGGCTACACAATGCATGGCTGACCTGATCTAGCACTGGCAGCAGTCCTGCTCAGTGGGAAGTTGGCCCAGAGACCTCCAGAGGTTCCTTCAAACCAACATGTCTAAGACTGAGAAACCTTACGTGAGAAAGAGAGGAGATCTACAGGAGTGATCTCTTATCACAACATTCTCGTAGGTATTATATCAGAATATTGTGTTTCATTGAAGGCGTGTTCTGTATTGAAAACAAGGATGCTCACCAACTGGTCTCTCTTCTAGGAAAAAAAAAGTTTCGTTTTCTGCTATTTAGAAAATGTTTTAATCACATTAAGAAACCTGACTTTTTGACATCTGTTTTTGGCAAGACGTTGCCAGTAAAGACAAACAAGGCGGCTACTAACAATGAATCATAGCTTTGTTTGCCCTACCCTATTTGAAACAAAAACCTGTAAAGCTTTCACAGGAATACACGCTCAATAGCCTAAAGACTGTAAAAGCACAATTCCATCTGAAAGTCCAAGGAAATGGTGTTTCAAGATTACTCAGACAGTTTTCAGCATTTTCAGAAGTGCAATAGCATACCGCCAACAGGAGTGACAACACGCTGCGGTGACTATCAAAACCCAAGCATACTGTCGACCGAACGTCCAAGAATATTGTATTTTAAGGTTACTAAAATCTAGGCTGATAGAACTATTCTTTTCCCCTTGCTGTATTATATCTTTCCTGTTGCTACATGTGAAGTGAAAGAAAAGAACGAGTAAAAGATGACTTACTTGGATACTCCGGCCTGGTCCAAAACAACTTTTCCACCTCTACACGATGGATAAACTTTAACAAAAAATTCATATAACATGCCATCATCCACATCAGGAGTCAGGTCTCCCACAAAAAGTGAATATTCTGGACTAAAGAAATGAAAAGAAAACTTCTTAAGTACAATTACACAGAAGAAGAGGCGTGCTGAGTGACAGCTAACATTTAGCCTGAACATTTGAAAAGTGATATTAAAGGACTATTTAATATATAAAGTGTCACCTGTTAAGTTGCTTAGGTGACTAAAAATTTTATTGATGCAGCACAACTAATCTACTCAATACTGCTTTTTATTTAAAAAGAGTTTCATTTTTTAGTTCTCAGGAGACATCTCTGGATTTCTAGTACGGCAAGAAAACATTAACGTTTCATTTACAGATTTGCTATTTCTGATATACTGATCTTAAATTATAACATATGAATTAAGATACTTTGATACTAGAAAGTTTTAAATATCTTCGAACACTCCTGACAAATCTGCGGTGCTACACAAAAGGCAAAGTATAAAACTGCCAGGCAGTTTAAGCCATCCTCCCTCTGCTAAAGACTCACGGGGCAAGTAGCTGGAATGAGAAAGGCTCTGTGATCCACCTCTAGCTCCAGAGCAAATGGAACCATAAGAATTAGTTACCAGACGTCAGTCTCATTCTTGGCCCTATCTGTCATGCCTGGATTCTAATCTAAAAAGTTGGGTTTTTTTAAAAAGGTTCATAAATAATCATTTAAAATAAAAATATAATTGCTGAGATATGAGCTAATACTCCACTAATAAATTGCAGGACTCTGTTGCTTTCACCCTCGTACACACCTCCCTGAACAACTCCTTTGTGTTATTATTACTTCGACTGCGTAAGTGTTTCTGGGCAGGCGTTATGAAAGGTACCCACAACCCCCAAACCTCAGGAGCCTAATTCAGCCCGTTTGCCTCCTTTGGCACCTTTCCCTGTCCATGGAGAAAGATGGGATCCTCCAGAGGGCAATTCGGAGCACCTCTCTCTCTCTCTCTCGCTTTGCTGACTGTTGTGGGACTCCAGTCCGTTAAGCCAGGTGGTGTGAAACCAACACATTTACCTTCAGATGCTAAACACGTTCGTGGCATCGTACAGTACTGTGATGGGATGCATCCGCAGAAAGTGCTAATGTGCTACAGCATCACCAATACCTACAGCATGTGCCAAGGCAGTTTAATATAATCTACATTTTTAAGTATGGGATTGAGTTATCTGGCACTGCTAGACAAAATGGTACAAATATTAGTTGTACGCATCTCAGAAATGCTCCCCTATCCAAATTTACTAGCTGTACATCTCATCCGGCAATGATGAACTTGTGGGTTTATGTATTTTGAATACTCTTTGCAAGGCAATTAACAGAGACATTGAGCAGGCAAAACTAACATTTGAATATTGAGCATTTACCTGTTATCGGGCTGTTTTCCATACGTTGCATAATTCAATTTAAATCGCTTTGCCTGAAACAAGGCAAAAATGAATCCAAACGATTAGGAAAAAATACAATAAGCTTATTATATACAACTTTCTAAATGCTGACAGGTCTTCAATGCTGTCAGGCCAGCCAGTTAAGGTATCAAGGACAACATTTTTAATTGATGTCAATACAGCTATAATAACAAAAAATCAGCAAAGAACCTGCACCAAGAGGTCTGGCCTATCTTTATTTCACCAGTTCATAAGGTTAGTGAAAGAGAGGTGAACATTACATAGAATCAAATTTCTGTATCTTTAAGCAAGACAGGAAAACAGAGGTACTAATAACTAATATTAAATGATATCTAATTTTAAGGTCTTGAAATGAAATGACAGCACAGACTGTTGGACACTTGTGATTTACAAGAATACCGGCAGACCAGAGTCTGCCACATTGGAAAATGGAATCAGTCCTGAGTCTGGAAGTATGGCTAAATACTTTGCTCTGGATGATGTGCTGATTTACAAAGATTCCAAACTAAGTTTTTCATGAAAGCCTTACCTGTCATTGTTCACTGGAGGCCTCACAAAACTTTGCACCTGATTTTCTTTCTAAACAAGTTTCCCAGAAGCCCAGATTTGTGCCCGCTGGTACATCTAGAACTCCTTGTCTGCATCCTACCAGGGTTCCGCAACTTGTGCCCAACTCACATTTAAGTTAAGACCAAGATCTAAGGAGTTGGTCTTCTGCCTCAAAATCCCGAGGGCCTCAATCCCATGGGCATTCTTACATGACGCTTAGCACACAACGATCCAAGCAGGCGCACCACAGAGCGCAATGGTAATTGCTGTTTTCTTCTGAACCATGTCTGACAGAGGCAGAAGCAAAGGACTGCACTCCTTTGCAAGAACACTGGTGTCCGAACTCACCCAGACAGTGGAAGACCTAAGCTGGATTCCCTCATCAGCTTGAGGGGCTTCAAAACCATTTTCCCATCTCCCAACAGGCTTCCAAAGCAGATATCCCTCTGCACTACACAGTGGCACAGCAACAACTCAAGGGGAACTTGGCCAAAGAAAGCAAGCCTACTGCGAGCCCATAACCTAGAGATCAGGACGTTTGTTTAGTACAGCGGAGGACCTAGTGTGCTCCTGCACCTTGGATGACGTACTTTCTTCCCTCAAAGACAGCGTAAATAATTCTTGGGAAATAGAGCAAAGACTTAACTCTAGGCTATAATCGTGTTCCTTGCATGCTTGCATTCACTGGTGCACAGTGGTAAGAACTCTTTCTGTGGACCACTTACAAGCTAACACAAAATTTAGATTCCACTGTGAAGCACTTTCATCTTTTGTTTGGATTTCGCTCTTCACAATATTTTGGGTTTAAAATCAATGAGAGACCTGAGAGTACTTCCACTCAAATGGCAACTGAGGACACTAATTCTGTAAATAAAGAGACAGCAACAGCACCATGGCTCGCTGTTATTCCTTTGGCTGATTCAGTATTTAAAAATAAATAAAAGAGTGAGCCACATTCAGTTTTCTGCAAACAAGAGAAAAAGTATCTCAACGCAAGAGATGAGCCGGACAGTTGCCTGCTGAGTGCGCTGATTTAGGATCTCTGTCTGACATCTGTAATTCTCTCCATGTGTTATGTAAATCATCCCTCTACACAACAGCGCATTTTGAACTAAATTGTGGATAAAGGCGGGTATTCCTGAAACCAAACTTTAATTATTATATTACTCCTCGCAAGAGCTGCTCTCTTTCTCTCTCTAGTGACTATAGAAGGCATCTAGGAATATCACCTTCCCTTAATTGGGGGCTGTGATTTGCAGTATAAGGGCATATTAAACATGACAAGTGAAACAGATACCTCTGGGCCTCTCATCTACCCCTGTTAACAGGGAGCTCCATCCTCTCAGGAAGGTTGACTAAATAGTTAAAAGAACAACACCTGAACTTCCCAGTTTCCTGCTCAAGGCATTAACTACACTGAAATAGGCAACAATTTAATATCACGCAGTAACTCAGGTGATTCTAGAGCGCCTTTATGAACCAGTCATCCCAGCTACCGCAGCCAACTTCTGTGCGTACAACGGGCAGCTGTGTCAGCCATCCCCTTTTAATCTACTACACATTCGAGTCAACATCCTAAAATTAGCCTCTGTGACTATGATTCCTCCTCTTCTTCCAAACTACCTAGCTTTTATGGATCTGAGACATGCGTTACGTATTGCAGTTGTACAATGGACTAGCTCTTTCTCCACTGTAAATAGGTTTGAATGACTTTCATTTGCTAAGGGCCGAGAATAATGCAAGGCTTAAAAGTCATGTTACTCTTGCAAATCAAAGGTACTCAAAACTCAGTGCAAACTTGAGAGTTCGTCTTGCACATATGTATCTCAGAAATACAGCATTTCTATACCTGTATTTTATCCAGACATTCACATAGAAATTAGTATTTTTCCAACAATTTTCTGAGCAAGAACACTGATAGTCTTATGCTCATTAATTTAACTCTAAAGAAAAGAAGAATCCCAGTTTGCTAACTATGAATTTGTCTGTAGTGATTCAAAATACAGATTCTACACTATCTATTCCTTCCCAGTTTTGCTTCCCAACTGGCTGATTTCATTTACTTACCGGTGTAGCACCAGGAAGCGGTTTTCCATTGATTTTGTGTAAACATTTCTCTGCAGTAGCTAGATCTGCAAATTCTACAAAGCAATAGCCTGCTGGAATTCTGAACATACGACACAGGAGAGGAGAGAGAGAGATTTCAGATTTAAAATACATTTGAGAAGGAATATTACATTTTTAGATAACTGGTAGGAAATTTGCTAGAGGTGCAATACTTAGAACAATTTCTTTTTCAATTCATAAATATTAGCTACCAAAAAGAAGCTAGCAAAGTAATCTGGATCTCAAGTGGTGATAGCCCCTACTTACCAGTAAGTCATGTCAACATAAGTACATAGAAAATAGTTTTGCTTGCAATTAGTTTGCTTCTTTCTTTGGCTGACTATGAATTTTCCCACCCAAGTTTAAACAACTGAAAACTGGAATTCCAACATTTACAAGAATAGGAAACTACTTTGTCCTGTGTACAGCCACTCATTTTATTCCAAATGAACTCAAAAGCTTCTCCTATTGCTCTTTCTAAATCAGACTTCCCACCTCTGCCAGCATCATGTAGCTGCACTAGCGCAACGACTGACACAGACTAGTCACTGGAGCCTTCATCCCAGGAGGTGTAATTCCCATGAGGACTGCATGGTGTACATAGGCCACTCTGAATGAGTGCTGAAGCACTGCAGGATGAGGGCCAAACTGTGGTTTGTTGATGGTCGAAGAGCCAGCGATTGTCCTCTCCATTGCTATCATCAATATACCCATATTGTTGGCAGCAATGGTGAAAAGCTCAAAGGGAAAATCACTGTAATACGGACAGGACCACAGTGATGGGCAGAGGGCAAACGGTTCAATCCAAATGCACTGGTAGGACAAACTGAGAACAAGCATAAACAGTTACCCTGTCAACCTGTTTCGAATGATTTTTACACTCAGTACAAGCTCTCCCATGGTGGCAAAGGCTCTTGAAACAAAGTTTTCATCCATATATGGCTCCAGCTATAAAAGCAAAAAAAAAAATAGTTAGACCAAGGCATCTACAAAAAGGAGAATATATGTGTCAATGTCACCCTAAGCAGTTAAAACATTATTGAGAAGTATTTTACCCTTACACTTCAAAAAGAAGACTCATTTAAGAGGGTCGATGCCACTCAAAACCAGCAGGCATGCATGAACCAGGCTCAACAGTCTGCAAAGTGGAACCCAAGAGACAGCATGAATTTCAGAGAACAGGGAGCTTTCACAGAAGGACAAAAGCCACTCAGAAACATACAGCAACAAAGTGAGCGTTCACTACATGGAGCAGGGGATAAGGAGATGGCAGGCTCCTGCTCTGTATGCCAGCGCGATCAGTACACAGGCGCGGCGCAGCAAAGGGTGCTATGATGAACGGGTGGCAACCCACCAAGCTGGGGTAGGGGTTCACAGAGCCATGTCTACCTCGCATAACCATGGAGATACGCAGGGCAGCACTTGGAGGGGAGACTCCAATCGCGTCCTGCAGTAGGTCTGCACTTTGTACTGCACAGGGGTGCACTGACCGTATTTATGTCACAGGTGAGAGGGTGGCACCGTGTATGTCAGCGTGTGTGTGAAGTGCAGGGCAGTGGCACTGTGTGAGTGAACACGCTGGAGAGCAGGTGTCTGTATGGTGTGAGCGTCTGAAAAGTTTGAAATGGCACTGCAATTTGGACCAAATATGTGATGAAGGACTGAGGGAAAAGGATGCCTCTGTGCAATAGAAAGCGGAGGAGGGAACTAACTGAAATTCAGGTTTTGTTCAATATGCATACTGACGGGGAGCACTGCATCTGAGAGGTAACATGGGGTCAGGGTCTGGGGGGAACATATATAGCTCCATATAAGTATATATACCTGCATGAGTATGACAGATGGCCTCGTGGTAACTGACAGCCCTCGAGTGCGTTTGTGTGTCTGTCAGGTACCAGGTGGCTCCGTCACCTGTGTGCGTGACAGAAGGTGCAGTATCTGACAGTGGGTGACCATATTGCACTCACACGTGCAAAAGGTGGCAGATGCCCTGCGGAGGTGAGAGTGTAAAGCTGAAAGGACTCCGTTATGTGTGCCAGAAGCAGGAGGCAGCACTATTCTGTACAGACATGGCATGCAGAGGGTGATCCGGTGGTGTGTGTGCACAGGAAAGCCAGGCTCATAAAGGCAACAGGTGACTGTTGCTTGGATGTGTACATGTGTTTTTCATAGAGCCGTGGCTTGCTTGTGAGAGAGGTGACTGAAAAAGAAGATGGCCTCATGGTGGAGAGGTGGTAGATAACCCTTTGTGTGGGTAAAAGGAAGAGACAGCAGACTCCGTGGAGTCTGACTGCAGCAGTGGCAAGCAGTGGCAGGCTCCCTGATGTGTCACTGTATGTGTGCAATGCAACGGCAAACTTGGTGTGTGTGTGAGTGTGCGCATGAGAGAAGCATCCAGTGGGATCCTCAGTGAGGTGCTGCGTTGTGTGTACACACACACACATGAGAAAGACTGAGGAAGACTACAGGGTGCACAAGTGTGTGCAAGCAGGACTACACAATGCGCTGCTGTGTGCTGTGAGTCTGGAAGAAAGAGGCAGGAGAAAGATGTGCGTGCAAGTAGCAGGCAACATGGAAATCGTGATACGCTGGTGTAGCTGCATACGCATGTCTATATGGATATGCAGGTGTATAAAAGCATGTGGCAGGCAGCAAGGACACTACAATGCAGCGGTGGGATTGTATACGTGAGTGTAAAAGTGAGACAGTGCAGACGCTACAATACAACGTGAGCACATACATACAGGCATGTGTGTCTGGGTGGCAAAGTGCTACAATACTCTGGGCGTGAGTACGCCGCCGTGAGCGCGTATGAAAGCGTGTGTGGTCGGTGGCAAGCGGTGAGGGACAGAGGAGCACGAGTATGGTGATCCTTACAAGCGCGAGTGCACCCACAGGCGTGCAAGTGTGGGGCAGGTAGTGAGGCAGACTCTTGGACAGGCGCATACAAGCAGGCGAGTGCAAGTAAGCATTAAGTGGCTACAAATGTGAGCACAAGCGTGTGACCCCAGCAGTGAGAGTGAGTGTGTAAGTGCCTTAAGTGCCTACAAGCACCTAAGCATATAAGCCAGTGTACAAACCCTCGAAACACGCAAGTGTACAGGCTTTTGAGTATGCGAGTGAGTGTGTAAGTGCCTAATAAGAGTGAGCATGAAAGTGTGAGAACCTGTCAGTGCCCACGAGTGTGCCTGCCCACCAGCGGGAGCACAGGCAGCACCGGACACTGGTGTGAGTGCCACCAGCATGCCTGTGACCCTGGCCGCGGGCAGGTCACTCTGAGGGGTGTGCGTGTCTGTCTAACTCTGTCCATGAGTGTGGAAGTGCCCATGAACGTGCCTGCCAGGCTGGGGTTTGCGTCTCTGAGAGTGTTTTCATGTGTCAGCCTGTGTGAGTGTGCGTGTCAGCCTGTGTGAGCCTGCCAGTGTGCACAGGAGTGAGTGTGTGTGAGAGTGTCAGCCAACTCGAGAGTTTGGTGTGGGTGTCAAGAGTATGTGAGAGTTTGTGAGGCTGTGTCAGTGCGTGAGGGTGCCGGTGCAAGGGTGTCAGTCAGTGCGAGGGTATCAGTCAGTCAGTCAGTGTGAGGGTGTCAGTCAGTCAGTCAGTCAGTGTGAGGGTGTCAGTCAGTCAGTCAGTCAGTCAGTGTGAGGGTGTCAGTCAGTTAGTCGGTCGGTCGGTGTGAGGGTGTCAGTCGGTCGGTGTGAGGTGTCAGTCAGTCAGGGAGTGAGTGAGTGTGAGGGTGTCAGTCCGTCAGTGCGCCCCAGCCCGCGGTCGCCCCGGCCGCCCCACCGCCCTCCCGCCGGCCCGGCCACCCCGCTGCCCGCCTCACAAAGCCCCGCGCGGGTCCCGGCCGGACACTCACGTCCCCCATCCACAGGCTGGCGGCCATGCTGCTCCCCCCAGGCCCCGCGGCGGGCTCAGCGGGGCCGCGGCTTTGGCCTCCCGGCTCGGCTCGACCCCGCCACTGCTGCCGCCGGCGCCGCCTCACGCCGAGCCCGCGGCCCGCTCCGCCGCCGCGCTGCCCCGCCGCCTCCTCCGCGGCGCCCGGCGGGCGGAGAGAGCGGCGCCCCCGCCGCCACAGGCGCCCCCGCCCCGCGGCAGCGCCCCCTGCCGGCAGGAGGAGCGCCACGGGCGGTGGGGGGGGGGCCCGCAAGATGGACGCGGGTGTGAGGAGAGGGGAGAGGGCTGGGGGACAGCACACTTCCCCCGGGGTAGGAGCGCTGGGTGGTGGGGCAGGGAGGCGATGTCCGCCCCCGGAGAAGGTCTGTGTGGTAAAATGGAGGGAAAAGCAAGCGGGCAGGCTGCCTACCCCGATGGAGAGGGGCAGGGGGCCCAGCGCTGCGGCCTCCATTGGTGCGGCCGTTCCTGGAGACGCTTCACGCCCGAGGATCTCGGCTCTTTCTGAGAAGGCACAGTGAGTTTCCAGCCCCTTTAACGGGGCAAGAAAATGGGGTCTGTTGCGTGCTCCAAAGTTTCACGTGTGAGAAGACAAATACAACAAACCCCAAATTTCCTAATTAAAAGATCTTTGTGTTTTCTGAGGCGGGGGTTGAATTCATTTTAGCACTCCAAGCTGACAGCCCAGGCCCCCACGCATCATGGGATTGCCTTAAAAAAATCATGAGGCTTTTAAATGAAGAAAAGATTTAATTACTTCGTATCGGAGTACACAGGACTGTGCCGTGCTCTGCGTAAGTGTCGTGAAAACAAATGGCGTATCCCATATAATTTGGTGTAGTTAAAGGGATAACATTCCTGACACTGAGGTGTTTTAAAAGCCCTTCGGTCATGTCTTCAAGGTGTCCTCGCAGGAGTTGGAGGTGCTGGAATAAACTGTGTGGAAGTTTTTTGCTCTCTGCTGTGAACATGCAGCTCGGACACTGCTGTCGGTGCTGGCACGTGGTTTACAAGGTCAGATACTTGTTGGCAGCATCAGCAGAAGGCCAAAGGCTCAGTGTGGTTTACTGGGTTGAGGAATAGAATCTTCGAATGGTTTTTGTTGGAAGGGACCTTAAAGCCCATCCAGTGCCACCCCCTGCCCTGGGCAGGGACACCTCCCACCAGCCCAGGTTGCTCCAAGCCCCGTCCAACCTGGCCTTGAACCCCTCCAGGGATGGGGCAGCCACAGCTTCTCTGGGCAACCTGGGCCAGGGGCTCACCCCCCTCACACCAAAGAATTTCTTCCCAATCTCTCATCTCAATCTCCCCCCTTTCAGTGTAAAACCCTTCCCCCTCGTCCCATGGCTCCCCTCCCTGATCCAGAGTCCCTCTCCAGCTTTCCTGGAGCTCCTTGAGGGACTGGCAGGGGCTGGAAGGTCTCCCTGGAGCCTTCTTCAGAATCTGTGCTCCAAATCCCAGCCAAAATGGGGCTGCCCCTAGCTCTGGGGTTTCACCACTTGGCAGGCAGGAGATCCAGTCTTTGGGGTCGTCAGCAGCACATGGGGCTGGATTGGGAATGGTGTAATCCTCCCTTTTCTCCTTTTTACTGCCTCAGGCCTTTGACAGCAAGGGTGGCAGTTCCTGGAGCAAATAAGACCCCTAGTTACAATGGAGCAGAGACAAGAGGACCTGGAGCATATAAGACCCCTAGTTACGATGGAGCAGAGACAAGAGGACCTGGAGCACTGAGAGCCGCGTACTTGTGAGCTGGTTGGTATTTCGGCGTCACCCAACAGTCTGTGAGCCCTGTACCCTCTTATGGAAGGCCAGGCGGAGCTGCTAAAGCACCGGCTGTGGTTGTGCAGTCACTGCGGCATGCCATAAATCCAGCCGATGATGACAGGGACACTCCAAACCCTCTGTACTATTTATTGCCTCAGTGGCTGCTGGGTCTCGGCGAGCAGAGGTGTTGCTGCTCTGCTGTTTGCAGCCCGTGAGAGGGCAGCACACGGCCGCTGGTTGTTGGCTGGGGGTTTTCAGGTGGTGAAATTGGGCATGGTTGTAGTGCGAGGAGAGCGGCACCGGGCGATGGAGCCATCCCTCTGAAACTTCTTCTGAATGTTGGATTAAATCTTGCCCCAGAGCATCCTCATTCCAGTGACTAATGTGTGAAACCACCCAGCAGTAGAACAAAAAGTTACTCGCTCTGCTTTTCCCTGCAGACAAAAAGTGTAATGAACACTGACCCTTACTACATTTTTGCAGGAAACACTGAAAATCCTTCATCTTCGTACTGGGCAGGATCTGTATGTCCATCATCGTTCTGCAGCATGGCCAGTACTGATTGCTCTTAGAATATCAACTCTTCAGCAGTCATGGATGTGCAAGAATCATGAGATTAAAAACATATTTACAGTTTAATTTATTTGTTTTCTCATTTTTGAGTCCCTAGGGCACCCTCAGGTCATTTTTCCATGCTCTTCCCTACAGCATTGCAAAATCTGGCATAAAATCAAGACAGCTGGCAAGACCCACAGCTGATAACTCTGTTGAATAAAGATGTTTGGTTGTCAAGTAGCAGTTTTTGTGTCTCGGGGTCACTGCCAACCTGGTCTTTTGCAAATTCACCCTCTTTGGAGTCCGTGCTGAGACTGCCTTTCAGGTGTCAAATCTCAGGATGGGGTGTTTTTTGCAGCATGGCAATTCATCCACTGGTCAGCACTGAGCTTTGCATTGCAGAGCCCACAAAGCTGTCGCTCATTCTCCGTTAATACCTTACAACTGCTCAAAGCCAGTAGTTTGTCATTTGATGAAGTGAGTCCAGTATCTTTAATAACTCCTTTCCATTTTTCCTTCCAGCTGAGTAATACAGAACTTGCTTTTCCTGGGATAATCCACAGAGATGGATGTTGGGCAATGAAAATGCAAAAGGAAGCCAGGATCATGTGATTGTGTTGGACCAGGAGAAGGTAAGAATTTTATATTCAGTGGTATATCTGAAGTGAGTGCTGTTTATGCACCTAAGCTTGTGACAGAGCAAAAAGACTGCCAGAAGAATGTTGTTACCTGAAAAACTGTTTATTCCTCCTTGAAAATTTGTGAACTGGCAAGGAGGCAGCAGCTCATAATAGGAAAACACGGGGATTCCTCTGTCCTGTGTGGATGTCAGTAGGCAGCAGCTGAAATGTCTGTATGTCTTGTCACCTCTGCTGGGACAGTAGTGATTTCTTGGTCTAGGAGCTTGGTCCTGAAAACTGCTGAGTAAATTCTAATGGACATTTACTGGAATCCACTGGAGGGGTGATCCTTGAGCTGGCAGGCTGTTTCTTAGCTGGTCACTAGGAGTGTAGCCTGCTGAAGGACCCAATCCTGTGACCTTCAGAGCTCTTTCAAATCTCAGTAACTTTCATCGGAGTTAAGGGTCACTCAGTACATCCTGGAAGGAGGCCCTGAGTGGTCTCAGCTTTTAAAATTAATGGTTTTGAGCCTGAGAATCTGGCCTGGGAGATTTTAATTTGAATTTGCTATTTTTAGCTTGAGCTTGAAACTGACTCAACTCATTTTTCTGTCTTCGGTACTGTGTGTTACTTTGTTAGAGCCTTCCCTGTTGTTGGTCTTGCAGGTGCCAAGTCCGTCCTCCATCTCAGACAACTGTAGCCAATGGACTGAGATCAGGGATGAATTTGGGCAGGGATAATTGAAATAATAAATAAAATTGAATAAAATGAAGATACATGACGAAAAACTTTGAGGTTGGAATGGCTTCTGAGATTCTGAAAGTAATTGAAGTAATCCAGGAGAAAATATGCAATGAAATCTGTTTTCCATTATTGCATGAGATGGTATGTCTTAAAATTTCATCAAAACCATTTTTTTATATGATGAAGATAATGCAGCTTAAAGTGATACAGAGGTCTGGGATCTTTTTTTTCCAATGTATTATTTGCAAATCGTTGTAGACTTGCCATTCTTACTTATTTATTGGTAAGACTTGCTATTCCTATCTTGATCTCACAGCATGTAAAAATAATTTCTGAGAGAGTTCTACCTACCGGTGGTATTTTTGAAGGAAGTGGTAGTAAAAGCTCATTACTGATACATACATTCCTGCTAGTTTTCTTATCCAGACCCAGTTTGTTGTATATCAGTACAGTGCAGTGGTAGAGACCTGATGTTCTCTCTTGCCTTGTATTAAAGAAAAAGTGAAGATGCTTATATGATAGTCTCCTGTTCGTATTTCTGTGGTACTGTGGGTTTTGTAAGATTCCCCAACAAAGTCAAGATCAAATAGGACAAGGACACTCCACTCCTGTTCCTTTAAAGGAGTATCTTTCAAGCTTGAGTGGCTTCTGAGCTGAATGACGGTGAGCATCGACATACAGAGTTCAGTGTGGAGAATACCTATGCACATCAGCGAGCGAGCAGGGCTAGAGGAGTTTATTCTCGAGTCTCTCAGTTTTCCCCTCTATGAGCATACGTGCTCCCCTTGCTGGTTTTGCATTCCTGTTCCCACACCATCAGTCAATCCCTGTGCCGCTGTAGTTTTTACCCACTTCATCTCTTTGCTGAGGGATGTCCTTACTCACTCCTCTGAGGGAATTTCTTTGGAGGCCTCATCTATCCCCACGGGGATCAAATAATAGACCGCTGTGTCTCACCAAGCCGGGATTCGACAAGGGCCATCTCGGATTGTGGATGTCATTTACCAGGAATGAGGTCAAAAAAGAAGTCTGTTTCTTATTTTCGTCTTTGGTACTACAGGGAATTCACCCTCAGAGAGTTTATGGAAATGTCAGTGGGTCAAATAAGAGTGTTCCGGATGTTCACAGTAATAATTTACAAGCTGGTAGGGCTCATTAGTTTACATCCTCCGTAAGGATCCCATGGGACAGACTTAATCCTGGTTTTGGATATTGGATGGAGAGTAGCTCTTGGGGTATCTGCCAGGATGTTGGTAGTCCATACACTGTCAGTTGTGGGATCTTATGCCAATGATGTTTTAAGGTAAAATAAATAGGCTTTTTCACCCCATCGATGAGCATACTGTGTAACTCCAAAAGCGCTTCAGCTGTCTTGGATACAGCATGGCTGGAAGGTGGCAGTGCCGGCTGAGCAGTCATCACAACAGCAGCTTGCACATGTCTCCGCCGCACTCCACAGCACGCAGCTGGGCACATCTATGTGTATGTGGAGCAGTGCAGCACGCGTGGGAGAAGATCCACCCTTCACTTTAGGCTTCTAATTGAAGCACTTCAAGCAGGTGCCTGGAGTTAATGGGCTAAATCAGGGTTTGTTTCTCTTAATCCCTTCTGTAAAATGCAGATAACAACACTTCCTGTGGGTTTCAGCTCCAAGCAGTGTGTGAAGTATTCCGTTTAATCTTCATTGAGCATGTGTCTTTTGCACTCTTTTGCTGTAAATTAAAATCTGGAATTGGGTGGAGCATCACGCCCGCATCTAGAAGAAATGGTGAAGCTGGGCATTGGGTGGAAGAGCAGAGGCGTGTGGTGATTTGGTCCCAGGTATGTGACATCTGGCTCTACTCGGTGCTGTCCGCTACCTGCAGCCTGAAAACTAAACTGAAAACGTAGCAGCAATTGGGAATGGCTGGAAACGTCTTTTGCGCAGCCCCACAAATGGTCATTGATCAGAAAAATGAACATGCAGGTAGTTGTGACATGTGAGGGACTCATGGGTTAATTTCTGGAGCAGTTACAAATCGTATCCTTGCTCAGATGCTGGTGGGGAACCAACAAGGAGGCTTCTCGGGGAAGTACCAGGGCTCACTCATCTTTTTTGTCTCTCCAGGAGCTTGTGCAGTCGAATTAGCATTTACTGTTGGTACATGTCTTCCTACAAGTCTGGAAAAGGTATATCAGGTTCTCCTAGACAACTGTTCCCACAGCAAGGAAAACCAGAGCGGGTTTATAAATAAAGGGTGGGAAATAGCTCAGTAGTGGCATAGCAGAGAAGGATGCGGAGGTTTCAGTGGACCACAAGCTGCATATGATTCAACAGTTGGTGCTTTGTAAAAAAAGACTAATTTTATTCTGGCATGTATTAGCAGGAAAGTCACGTGAGACACAGGGGTAATTAATCATGCCACTCTGGTAGGCATTGGTGCTCCCAGCTTTGAGCACAGAGGAAGAGGGGAGCACACTGGAGACCAAAGCAAGAACAACCACCAGAGGTCTAAAACTCTGGTGCTGGGGAGGAAGCTGAAGGAACTGGATTTATTTAATCCAGAAATCGAAGATGGAGGGTAAGGTTTGCTAACGACAGTCTTCCAACAAGTGAAAGGTAAGAGGGCTGTATCTGTTCTCCTCTAACTCTGCTGTAGGCAGGATGGGAGGGCTGTTTAACTTCCAGCAAAACACATTTCAATGAGGTTTTTGCAGAACGTTTCTTCTTATTAGGCAGTAGGCTTCATATGGGAATTTTTATGTGGTTTTTATAAGTACATCAGAGAACCCCCTGAATATGGTACCCATATGCTTACTAATGCATGGGGGGGGTTTGGATCAGTTCTTTGGGGGTGGGAAAGATTGTTCTTCCTCTCTGCTTGGAACAAGATTCAGTGACATTGAGGAGCAGCAGCAAATGTGAATGGGTGGGAGAGGTGTATTTGCATACGAGGAGTTGGCTTTCAGAAATCTCCATGCCATGTGCAAATCTCCCATTGAATCCAGTAATTTTTCAGGTTTACTGGAACCCACTATGCAGAATAAACCAGAATAACCCAAACCTGGACCATTTCTGTGAACGAGACCATCACAGTTACAATTAGATGGTCTCAAGGGAATTTTCTAAGGATCTAAACCTTAAAAAAACCAACCCAACAGTCCTAATGAATGAGGAAGGGGAGGGGAGATAAGATGATATTCACACCTCTTCCAGGATGGGATACCTGTGTTTTTGCATGCTGCAGGGTATATTAAATCTGTAAGGCTGATCTGAGGGTATCTGTGTGTAGTACATGCTGTAAATGTCTGAAATTCTCTGGATTTGATGGACCAGTACCCATTTGGGGGGGCAGAGGGGGAATATTCTCTTCCAAAGAGGCCAACTGAACAGATTCTTTCAGTGAGCAGAGAGCCTGTAGCCACTCGTATCTTTTCTTGGTTGCCAAAGGTACAGTTTACCAAGAGCTTCTTTCTTGGAGATGGTTGATGGCTGAAAATTTCAGAGAAATCAGTCAAACATTTCGATTGCTTCTCTGATTCCAACAGACATGGATCTGGGAATTAGGTTGGGAATCTTGAAGAGTTTTCTCCTAAGTTTAAAGAGGATAAAGCCTTGCTATCTGAACTCTTTGGCTTGGGGTAGCAGGTTCCAGAAGTAAACTGTAGTTTACTTATTCCTGTTCGCAAAGTTTTCAGCAGGTCTTGGTATAGGGACAGAAATTCAATGAGAAAGTTTTTGAGCTTGCTCTTGGTTTAGTGAATGCTGACAAATTTAAGGGAAGGTAGAAGTTCCCTCTTTTTGAGCCGAAAAGCTCAATAGGTGAGGGTTTTCATAGGCTTGAGTTTTGCAGTGAAGTTTTTGTGTGGTTTTTTGATTTTTAAATTTCAACCCAACCAGTTTCTCCTATTTTATTGTTCTTCATATTGAAGATAAATTGAGATAATTTAAAATCCTCTGAAGCAGTTTTCCAGGTATTCTTTGGCTTTGATGAAAGAGAGCTAGTGTCCATATCAGAAGCATCCAGGAAAAAATGATTAATTTCCTTCTTTTGTGTGGCAGAGAGGCTAACGGTGCCATCACCGCTGCAGCTGGCACGCGGTGAACAACTTTGATCTCCTCGCTTGCCTCTGAACTGCTTGCAAGCCCTAAAGCTCTTTGGTTCTCCATTAAGTGGTGCTGCTTTCAGAGCTTCTGCCTGTTGGCTCAGCACAAGGCTCTAGACCTAAGGAAATACAACCGAAAGGCCCATAAAGGTATCTAGTTTTAAAGTTATCACTACTCATGGTGAAGCCCTGTCGCCTCTTCTTGTTGTACTGGAAAATTAACTGTGGACAACCCCATCTTATGAGGTGAAGGAGAATATGCGGGTCATGTCACTCTGCAGGGTGGTGCTGACAGTGTTCTTTTTATAAAACAAATAGTTCTATAGTCTTATAAAATAAATAGTTTTTCTTCTAAAGAACTGCAAATCTTGGTCGATCGTTTCCGCCGCTTTGAGCATCACAGATTATTATTGAAAGATGCGTCTGAGAAGGTTGACCAGTGAGTTGATCTTTGATTTGTCAGCAGATACAGCTCCACAGGGGGAGCAGAGATAAAAGGCAGATGGATTCAGTCATTTTAACTACCCTGTTGTTCTCCTGTTTATAGTGAGTTACTTGTTCTTGGACAAGGTGTAAAGATTTTGTTGGATTTAGTTCTTTAACAAAAGCATCCTTTCTCCACAAGTTAATTACTCATTTGTGCCAAACAGGGAATGAGAAACAGAGTTTAAGGATCTAATTAACGTTTTCTTCTCCTTTCAACAGATCAGTCCTTACACTCATAAACTCTGTGATAAAACTATTTTCATTTACTTTCTACTCATCTGAGAATTTTCCAGCCTCCACAGAATCTGAATTTTTGGGTTAGGAAAACAAATAAATAAAAAAGCAAAGCTAGAAATAATGTCCTGCTACTTTTAAAAAAGGCTAAAAGTCATTCTTTTGTGCATGTATCTTCTTTTTAGCCCAGCAGTGATTACTGTATGTGCTGGGAGAAGTACCTGTTAACATTAAAGCTTCTTCACGAATCTTTTGTTTTGACATACCTAGAGTGGGCACAGTTTAAAAAAATATATATTTTATCTTGATTTGGCTTATTTCCATACAGGAATAGGTAACATGAGGTACCATTATAACAATCTGACTGTGTCTAAGTAAGGCAGTATTATCTTTACCACTGTAGACCGGTATAATTAAAATAGTGTTGAAAAGCTGTAGGTTAATGTTACTGCTCTGGACATACACCAAGGAATGTTACAATTTTTTTAAAAAGCGTTGCTTCTCAGAAATAAGGGCTACAGGATTGGATTCAAAGTTCTTAATTTTGGAAAGCATTTTGAGGTTTGCTAAAGGTGCCATATTTAGTCATAAAAATAACAAAATGAAAAATGCAGAAGTGTATTTATAGTAAGAATAATGAAGATTTATAGGGTAATGATAGTTGCACTGCTTCTAGCCTAGGATCTCTGTATTGAACAGGGTGATTGAATGTTTGGCTTTTTAAAAGAGAGAGAAAAAAACAAAAAACAGATGAATAATGAAAAACAAATCCTTTCTCTGGTAAAAAGCCAAACCTGTGTTTTGAAAATTAAATGTTTTTTTGGGTTAAGCGGTGAAAAAATGGACTTGATCTTTGCAACAGCTTGGATTTATTATTGAAACCAGTTGGCTGTGCCATAGAGGAGAGGAATTTTCTGGTAATTAGAGCAAGAAACTGGGAGTCAGCAGCAGTAGGGTCTGTTTCTGGCTCGGGCATTAGCACGCTATGTAGCCTTGGGAAACATGCTGCCTCATTTGTACCTTGGCTTTCCCATCTATAAAATGGGGCTAAGGAAATAATTCAACCTCACAAATTGCATGCGCTAATTACAGAACAGTTCCACAGCACCTTGAGGTCTTTACTGCTGGAGGCCGGATTTTCACAGGCATGTGCTTCAGATGCTTTTGAAAAATCCTGCCCTAAACATTTACAAACCTGATTGCCCGGATTCCTAACTTCACGTGTGGGGGTCTGATTTCCAGAAGTTTGTCTGCTGATGAAAAAGAACGTGATGGGGGTGTGTTTTCTCCCTGGACTATGAAAATGGAGGGATCATGGGACTCCCTCCTGCTGGGATCCTGCCATTTAGCTTGGCCAATTTCCCGGCCCCAGCTCTGCTCCCCAGCAGTACCGTGTAATCCCCGCGGGCTGCCATGCTCTGGGTGCTAGGGCTCCGTTGCAGCCCTCCGAGAGACAGCTGCAAAGAGGCAGGTGGGGAATGACCAGCTTCGTTAGTACGTGCAATTGGTGGTCTCTGGGGGGGTGCAGAAATGCTCCTCGCCCTACTGGATGCAGCTTCCTTAGGAAACCAGGAGTCAGAATTAATTTGAGTAATAGCTGCACATCCTCACTGGAATTACCACCAGCATCCTCGAGGCCCCATATCCGATTTGGCTTGGGTCTCCCAGTGGTTCGGTTTCTAAACCACCATCTGTCAGCGTTAGAGCTACTCGGCCGTCCCTTCCTTCGGACGATGCCGTGGTCGGTGAGTAAAAGGAATGCCGTTTGCCTTGGACGCCATCCCTCCCCGAAGCAGAGGAAACGCGCCCTGACAAGGCAGGAAATTCTCGTGAACCACAAGGACCTGGAGCTTGCCTCTCGCCTTCCTGTGGGCCTTACCCAAGTTTCAGCCTGGGTGTTTAAAGATTATTAATAGCAATAGCTACATTAACAGGTTTATGTTTTTCTTCTTCTGTCAACAAAGTTATTTCTTCAGTTGAGACTTTCTGGTTGTTTTTATTCAAAGTAGCCGGAGACAGACCCAAGAATGTGGCGGTATTGCAGGACAATGATCCCTTCGAGCTAATGGGCAGCCAAGCGGGGATTTCGCTTTATGGAAGGCTCTCGGTCAGAAGTGGACAGGCTCTCAAGCCTCCAGTGCAAGATGAATAGCTCCGAACTGGGGCAGGCTTAGCACAGTGAAAGATTTTGTTTCACAAGTATTTCTTTTCAGCAGCAGCGCGCTTCCAGAAGGCAGTCACTTTCTTCTTGCTATGGCTGAGCCTTCCTGCACCTGCACTGTTCCCCTCTCTCATCCCATTGTACCTTTTGCATGGCCGTGTGATGGCCTAGCTAGGGAATTACCTCAATTCAAAAAGAAAAAAGTATGAAATGCCCCCCTTTCTTGGTTTTCTTTCTGTTAGGTTATTTTTATTTGAGGTCAATTCCCTAATCCATATTTCAGCTGCAGAAACAAGCTCTAGAGACAGTGAGAGGGTGACAAGGGGCGGAAATATGGGAGCTGCTTGAGCTAGCACTTCTGAAATGAACGCTTGTGCAACTGGAGGCTAAGCCTGAACCAAAAGAAGCTCTGTTTTGCCCTGCTTTGAGTCATGAGGACCTCAAAGTAGTCTTGGCAGCAGGAGTGAGCAAGATGTATGTGTGTGGTTGGGTGTTTGTGTCCAAGGAGACAGTTTGCGTCTTCAGTGTTTGGTCACTGGGTAGAAAGCTCTGCTGTTCGTTGGGCATGGAAGCTCTGCCATGGTCAACAAGTTCACAGACTGGCTCTAGGTTTGCAGGGAAATAAAGGTCATATGGAGATTGGAAAGTGCTAAGTTCTCCACATTTCAGGAGGGGTGTGACTTTTTAAAGTCCTGCATGTTCCAAAATCAGTGCAGTACTTTTCACTCTTTAAAGTGTACCTCTTTGTGTAACATGACAATGTGTGCTAATGTAGGAGAGGAACTGGTCATCATCCTGGACAGAATATAGGATGTATCTGACTCACGGTCCAACAGGTGACAGCATTTTGGTGGTTACTGGGGAACTCATAAAGGTGTTCTCATAAAATCTCTGGGGTACAAGCATTCAGATACAGGGAAGAGAAGACCTAGTTTTTACACGTGCTAAGCACTTCCTTCAGACTGATGGTTTCATCTTCTGCGTTTTGCTGGAGTGGCTGGTGCTTGGCACCTGCCAGAAGAGATCTGTAGCTGCCATACAGGCAAGCTGTTTTGCTCTCTTTGGAGAAAGGTGTATTTTGTCTAGCAAAGCAAGGGAAGGAGGTTTGGAAACACTAACACAGCTTAAGTGGTGTGCAGGGTGAGGAGAGGACCCTCCTCCGCATCTGCGTTGATCTTCACAAAGAGTTAAACAGGGCTTATGGGTTGAGTAGATGGTGGGCTGGTTCTCTCTTGAAAAGACTTTTTCACGGGAAGAAGGACAGAGATGAGTAAGAGTTCAACTTTGTTTATCCCAGATTTATTCTGGAGCGTAATAAATATTGTAAACAACTTCCTTCATAGAAAAGTATGTGCATGAAGCCTGTTCTGATTTATTTTCTCTGTTGTTCAGATTTAGCCCAAAGTGGTATGAGTTCCTAGTTTTCGCTAAATGTTAATACTTTTAAAAATAAGCCCAACATGTAATTTCACTTACCCTAGGCTTTGTGTTTGTCACGCAGAACAATTCCCGCGGCAGAACATGAACTCTGAATGGCCACCCTGAATACAAGCTAGCGTTGTTTCCAGAGCAGAGTCAGAGCGAGAACCCATACCCCTGAACAATGTGAACAGACCTGAGGTTGCTCTCTTGGTCTGGACCCACCGATTCCCTTTACTGGGCGCCTGGGCCATGAGCTGGCTTTACTCATCCTCCCTCTCTGTTGTGTGGGGTGGCGCATCGCCGCCGAGGAGGGGGAGATCAGAGACATTCTTTTCGTATGATCAGGCTGAATCTCTCTTTTTGTTGATTTCAGGATGCCTGGGAGAGCAACTGCAGCTCCCTCCTGGGACCAAACTCAACCCCTTTCAAGGCTTCCTTTCTCCTGACGTCTCTGCTGACCTTCGTTTCACTCTTAACTGCTGTGTCAACTTGACAGCCCTGGAGCGTGCCCTGACCTTGCAGCATCGCTGCAGAAGTCGCTAAGAGTGACTGGGAAGTCTGTTGGTAATGAATTGGCAGCACCAAAGCCTGCAGCATGTGAGTGTTCCTTAGAGGTCAGATTTTATGTCCAAGTGTTGGTTGCTTAGCCCCAGTTAACTGTTGATATCAGCTAAGGTCCCACCCAATGTGATAAGGCTTAGAGCTGCAAAAAACCTGCTGGAATATATCTAAATGCAGCCAGCCTTCTCGTATTGAGTGCTGGACAAAGTCTTGCAGAAATACTGCACGTGTTCGTTCAATGAGTTGGAGATATTTGGAATTCATCTTCAGCACCTCGGGACACCCCCAGGTCTCCAAGACAGGCTGTTCTAGGAGCAAATGAACTAAACCTCTGAACTAGAAGGGTTTGGTTGTGAATATGAATGGATCAGTTTTAAACTGGTGAACAGATTGGAGGGAAGCGGGGCTCTTGAGTTCCCTGAAGACCCATGAACTGACCCTTTGAGTTTTCTTTATTTGTCAGAGGAAACAAAATCTCACAGAACTATGTTTTCTCCTTTGCCATTTAACTAATTCCTTTGCTGGTAACTGTAGCAGCAAAGGGCTAAGTGCGCCAGAGAGAGCTTTGGAGCAGAATAAAAACATAGAGGAGGAAGACAGGCAGGGCGGTGGTCACTTCTTCTATATGAATCATCTCCTTTAGCCAGATGTAGCCTTGTGTGCTCTCATTGATTTCTGTCTGAGCCTTGTCCTACATTACTGTATGTGAAAGGAGAACTGGATCCTGTAATGGACTGATAAACAGGGCTGGCAGTCCAGCACGCTTATAAGCATCCTGCCTCTAAGTGCCTTTAAAGGATAATAGTGTTCACACCGTTCAGCACAGAACAGATCCTGTGCGATGCCTGCATTGAACTTTCACCTCTTGAGCAGATCCTAGTTCTGGGGCTTTTCCAACATCCTGCAACGTCTTTGAATCTGGGTCTTCGCTCTCTGAGGTCCATGTGGAAGCTCAAGAGCTCATTCAACTCTGAGCACATCACCTTGGCTCTCTCTGAAACCAGTATTTGGAGACTTTTGGGACACAACTGGACAGCAGGAGCTCAGATTTTCCTGTTTTATTGGCTGCGTGGAAAGGAAGTCTTTATCTGTGCACTGCAACAGGCCTTGCATGGCTGGTGAGGTGCATCCGCGAGGTGCGGAAGGGGGAATGGCATTCCTCTAACGCATGGAGGGTAGGTGGTTGCTTCCGGGAGGAGGATGCTGGGTTTATCAGGCCGACGGTCTGACTGGGGACAGCAATCCCTGTGTTCCCCAGCCCGACTGATGGGTGAGATCTTTTGTCTGATCTCAGCATTGCTTTTAGCAGCTGGCTGCAGGGAGAAGGGAGGAACGGCCTCCTGCAGAGCCGGGCTTTACAAAGCAGCCTGTGTGGGATGGAAGGTCCCCTGCTCTCTGGCTCGAAAGCACGTGTGGGGGTGTGTATGTGTGTGCAGTGTTGGGGGGGGGCCCTTCTGGCAAGCAACGAACTTGTCCAAATAAACAAAAAGCTAAAAACAGCCCGTCCTCAGCCCCGTGAGGAACCCTGCAGCAGATGTTGCCAGTGACTGTGGGTCCTTGTTGGGAATCCCATGGATAATCATTGACAGCAGGAAAACACATGGCAGCATACGGCAGCTCAGAGAGGGCCCCCTTTGTTCGCTGAAATCACTAGAATATCTGTCTTGTGAGTGCTGATGAAAAAGCACCGGCTTGTTGAAGCTCTGCGCGGGGAGCGAGCAGAGCTGCCTTTTGCTCTTGGCTCGGCTGTGGGCTTGCTGTGTGGGCTCCAGCAAGTTGCCTCTCTCCTCTGTGCTGTAGTTCCTCCTGTTGCGCATTGAGGTCAGGGATAGAAAGCTGCTTCCCTGGGGATTTGCGGCCAAGCTTTTAAACTGTGCAAGGTGCTTTGTGCATGGAAGGCACTGCGTCCAGAGCAGGTAAATGTTCAATAGTAGTATAATTATTTACATATGATTCAAAAGATGAGGAGGGGCTGAGAAGTTCAGCTGAAAGGTCAGCTTGTTACAAGACAGATTTCTTTTTGCTACCAGTGAAAATGAGAAATGAAGCAAAGAGAGAAAGAAGATGGCTGGGTATGAACAGAGATAACACTGCAGCAGGCTTGGCCTCTCTCACATGAAATACTTTTATCTCTTTTTCCTGCATTGTGAGTTCAACTTTGTGGCTCTGTTACTCAGAGATTTATATTTCAGGCACAGTGAGGTGGCTTGGGCTAGAGGAGTGAGGGGCTGAAGACCTGAGTGTGGTTCCAGTGTGAGAGTGACAGCAGGCAGGGGACTCGGGATTCAAGTAGTAACAGGAGGAGTCGGATCAGGCCACGGTGCATTGGCTGGGCTGGGTAAGATGCCCCCTTCATGCTCCATTCTGCACACTGCTGTCAAGTCTCACGGCACGCAGATAGGAAAGAAATACATATTCTTTTGGATTGACAGACTTCTTTCCTTTGTCAGAAGTTAAATTGAGGAATGAGGGGGAGATAACTGAGAGACACTTGAACCTAAGGGCATGCTGTTATTTTCTCCCACTGTAAATACGGAAACCACTTTCAGATTTCTCTGTATCACAAACGCCAATTCATTATCCTGTGATAAAAATGAAAACACTAAGCAAAGCCTAAATCTAGAAAAACCTGGGATGTAGTTCTCAGCGGGACTACGCAAAGTAACCATATCATTCCTGTTACACCTGAACACCGCATAGCCTGGGAAGTGGCAAGATTTTCTAGCCATGCTCTGAAATCGTGTTTTATGGGTTAGGGGCATCCTAGGGACACAGCAAAGCATTTTGCATGCAGCTGTGAATGAGCGTGTCCGTGGAAATTTCCTGTGGAGGGAGCATCTACAAGGAGGGATGCATCTTGGGCAGGTGCTGATGTAAAAATATACAGATTCACATATGGGCTCCAGAAACGCCACAAGCTGGCACCAGCACTTTCTCAAAACACGTTTTTCTCTTCTGCTTCATTTTTTATTCCCTCTTCAGGCTTTTCCAGCATCCCTTGTTGGAGCTTATAATCCGTCTACCTTATCATTTATCATGCCTTCTAGTCTCAGACTCGCATCCCTCCTAATGAAGTAGCAGCAGATTGTTCCCATCTGATCCCATTCCTGCTAATCCTGAGAAGTTACAATTGAGTTAAAAGTCACGTATGTAGTTAACATGTCAAGAAGCACCGAAAGGAGATTATGTGAGGCCAAGGTGAAGTGACCGGACCATTTTTTTTGTGATTTTGTGATTGGAAATCAAGCTCAAATGTTCAGTAGGAATCAAACCAATGTTCAGTGGGAATTATCTCCCGATACCCTGTTCACTGTAGCGTAGCTATGTTGTCTTCTGAGTCTTCTCGTTTGTATCAGCACACGTGAAAGGACATTTGGAGTCTCTGTCTGCTCAGGGTGGCAGTATGTCCTTAGTGGTCTAGAATAAAGAAAGGAGTAGGATATAAAAGACTTGAGATTCAGTTTTTAAAAGAGTGGTTTTAAATTGAGGGTGATTCTTCACTAAATAGTTTAAAAAATCATGTAGCACAAGATTGGAAAATACCCGAGGTCACCATCTGCTAGTGGAAATGGAGGGATGTGGGTCAAATCTTGTCTTCACAGCTTCTGCTGAATAGTTGTTTATCTCTCATCTCTAAAAAGGAGGATATTTACTTGCCTTTGAGATTCTTGGCTGTGGCCATTTCATGTTTCTGGGAAAGCCTGGCAGCTCCCTTTATTTGGATAGTGCTGGTCACAGAAATCCATCGTTCAGAGACGCGGTGTCAGTGCAGCGGGAACTAGGCACCTGGAGGAGTGGAATGTCAAATAGCTGCTGCTTTTCTACGGGGAAAGAAAATATGTGCTCTCAGGCTGTGGAAAAGCTTCTTAAGAAACCCTGTGATACTGTAAAACTTGCCAGAAGATCTCCAAATAGATACTTATCAGTTTATGTGAAATTAGTTCTCCTTTGGGCCATAAGGTTTTAAATACCTGAATCTTGCCTGAAGAAGGCAAGGGAAATATAGGGAAGTGACTGATTCTACAGAAAATCCTTTGCTTCTCTCTCTTCTCTGTCACACAAGTTTTTATTGATGAGATCTGAATGATTTTAGTGGTGCAAATAGGCTCCTGCAGCATTTAAACACTTTAGAAAGCCTCACCTGTACCTTTTTGTAAGCTCTTTTCATAAGAGTGCGTTAGCAAACAGTCTGTTCTAACTCTCCCACTGCACAAACTTTCTTCTCCTAAAAAGAGGAGCGGGAACTGATTCTCTCTTAATTTGCTTTGGCCAGGTAACACCGCAGATCTGTCAATGCAAGGAAGTTATTCTTTCTTTACTCTAACCAAAAGCAGGATTGGCCTAAAAAAAATCTAGAATCCACTTTTTCCGCTAGATTCCCTGCTGTCTTGGTAATCCCCGTGACTAGTTAGAAACTTTGGCGGTGGGGTATTTGGGAGGAGAGATACCACTCCGGTACAACCCGTGTTTTGAAATATCTTGGCTCTCGTTTGCCTAGGAAGGTTATAAATACTGTTCCCAGGACAAACATTCTCCATGTCTGCGAGCTAATGAGCCAAACAGCTGCTCTGAGGCTATCCACCTCTGACACCAGTAAACACTAAGCCATGTGAAAAAGATTTTAACATGCCCAGACACTCCGATATAAGAGGTTGTGTCTAAAATGCAGTTTTCTTGGCACATCCATGTTGTACCTTCAAAGGGAAAAGTCCTTTACTGACCATCTTTGACACCTGAAATTGTCAGAACAAGACCAGCACAGACCATAATCTCTTTGACACTGGTGCGAATCCAGCTGTTTTCAATAAAATGCACTATGTTTACAGAAGGAAGAGAGCATAAAGTGTCACAAACATCTCTCTTAGGGAAGTATGTGCTTTTTGTAAGGATCCATCTGAAATGTGCCACATGCAGACAGTATTCACTGATATCCTCTGGCTGTCTGAGCAGCTTCAAGTTCAAAGCACCAGTAAATCCACTTTAACTGGCTGACTAAACTGGCCTTATGGCTGCTTTGCGCTACCAGAACAATGAAAGGTGTCCTGGCTCATGCTGATGCATCTGATCTAAAGTATAAAAGAATTCGTAAACAGGATCTGGGAACCATTTGAAGAATCAAATATCTTTGTCCGTAAATTTGTATCAGCACACCACAAATGTCCATGATTCTCTTCAGAAGTGACATAAACCAGGAGATTTAACTGTATGTCAAACCTAAACGAGTCAGAAAAAGCGTGCAAGTGATCTCGCAGTGTATCTTGCAGTTGTGAGAAGCTGGATGAGCGTGCAAACATGAGCATTTTGCATGGAGATCTCTGCTTCTCCACCATCCTTTAGGAGAATCACAAGGCCTTTCTTGCAAGACTTTTTCCTGTGCTCCTGAGATCCCAAACTCTAACCTGGGTTACAACTGAAACCACATTAAAATGCAGTTGCAACTCATTGTACACAATCACGAGAGCGAAAGCTGTGTTATGTGGTGGATCTCAAAACTACACCTGATTCTGCAGTAACTGCGTCGATCTAGGAAAGCTCCTTTGACCCTGCCTGGATTCCTGGCACCACTGAGAGCAGATGCAGTTGTATTAAAGGGCACTGATTCCTGATCTGGGGCTCTGGGAATCCTTCTTTTCACCTGATGCCTGACTCATGTTGACTTAAACTCAAATGGCATTTAGTTCAGGCAATGTCAAGGTGAAGTTGTGAACAGGCCCTTTCCATTAATGTTCCCAGTAAGCGCGTATCTTCTTAAAAAGAAAAAAAACCCACCAAAGTAGGTCAGTTGAGCACAGTAAATAGTTTTGTCTCTCTTGTTTTGGGCTTTAAAAAATGTCTCGGTTGCTTAAGTGAAAATTGCTGCGACTTAGAGAAATGTGTCCCGAGGCCCCTCTTTTGTTTGTCGGTCATTAATCATTGTAACAGTCTTTCTCTAAGAAATGCAGTTGGCCAGTTTGCTTTTAGTATCTCGGGGTTGGGTGCTGATCTTAGTTCCTCTGCTTGCATCTGGCATGGGGCTGCTGAAGTAAGTGGAGTGACTCAGGATTTATAGCTGTGTAAATGAGAGCAGAGGCGATCATCTGAAGCCTGCTTGGTTCTTTAGCATCTGGAGAACATCATATATTTATTAAAAAAAAAAACACCAAACATCTAGTGATAACTGCTCTTTGACATCCCAGTCATGACATTCTTTCTAACGGGGAGACAGGGCAAGGGTGGGAAGAGAACAAAAGCAGTGGGGGGTAAAGGAATTAAGAAATCTGGCCTTCATATGCTCATAGAAATGGGCAGGATACACTTTTCATGCTGGATTATCCCTGCTCCTGGCCCCTTGGATTCAGTGGAATGACTTCTGATTTACACCCATTCAAGTGGAACAGGATCACTCCCTTTTTCTTCAGCAAAACAAACATTTGTTACTTGGAAAGAAAAACAGAGGAATCTTAAAATGTGACCCACAGCTGAGCGGAAATTCTCGGTAACGCAAGAATTTGGGTTTCTTTAGTTTGTAAACAAAGAAGGAACCCTTAGAGGGAGCATGTTGATTGATGCCACTGTTGATTAATGCCATGGGGGACTACAGCGGGGCAGTTCCTGCGGCCGTATAACTGGGGATTCATCCTGCCACAGTCACAGCAGTTCCAGGTATGTGCCAGGAGAGCATGGAGGAGCAGGATGCTCTAACAGAGGAGGGGGTTGAGCTTTGGGGATGCTGACAGCAGGTTCTCTGCTCGCTCTCAGCCCTCAGGCAGGCCAAAACCTTGATCAAAACAACCCCAGCTGCCAGAAGAAATTGAGATCCAGTGCTGGACTGAAGGTAGTTGGGGGTCTACAGATGCAGGCAAATGCTTAGAATTATTTCCCGAAGCATCCTAGCAGTCTGAGTGCCAAAAGCCCAAAGGGAATTGACGTCAGATGCTCAACTGGTGTGGGTCCTGCCAGGCCCTACCTTTAATCAATGTTTTCTAGCTCTCTACAGATCTCAAGTTCCTGTAGCTCTCATGAAGAAACTCCATATTCACTGATACTGGATGGTTTTGCCTTCCTTTCCTTCCTTAAATACAGTAGCACTATTTTGAAATGTCAGTTTAGCCCAAGGAGAGCTGCAGAGCTCCCTGACTCAGGAGCTGTCAGTCAGGTAAGGAGAACCCAGAATAGCTTCCCTCCAGCAGGAGAGAAGGAATACAGATGCACACTCACACGCACGCTGCTGGCTTAGCACAGTCCATTGAACTCAGCATGAACTCCAGGCCCAGCCATGACCCATGATATTTACGGGGTGAATATCACAGAATGGTTCAGGTTGGAAGGGACCTTAAAGCCCACCCAGTGCCACCCCCTGCCCTGGGCAGGGACACCTCCCACCAGCCCAGGTTGCTCCAAGCCCCGTCCAACCTGGCCTTGGACCCCTCCAGGGATGGGGCAGCCACAGCTTCTCTGGGCAACCTGGGCCAGGGGCTCACCACCCTCAGAGTAAACAATTTCTTCCTGATATCTAATCAAAATCTCCCCTCTTGCAGTTTGAAGCCATTACCCCTCATCCTATCACTACATGCCCTTGGCTCATATCTCATACTTATGCTTTTATGACTATTTCACTTACTGGGAACAGGAAGAGCAGGGTCAAGTCCTGGCTGCTTCTCCATTCTACATAGGAAAGGAAAGGACAGGAGAAATAATTTCACCCTCCCTCCTATGCCCTGGGGAAAGCGCAGATCCTGCTAGGAGAATACCAGCTTTCCCCCTAAAGCCTGGCTGAGCGGAGCCAGTACGGGCTGTAGCCATGCTAGGTGCTGGCTCTAGGAGATGTTGTGGGACATGTATGCTGTATATCCACAGAGCAGGGGTAAGATTTGCAGCTGGACCTGCTCCTGCCCCTGGCACTGAAGATGCTCTTTGTTTTCTAGCAGCCGCTAAGCAGACTGCTGTGGTGCAAGGGCTGTGGTTGTTCAATGCCTTCTACACCCTTTTTCCCTAAGAAAAGGCCAAGCACATGAGACCTGGGAAGAGCTGTTACTATAGAGGAGCCTATCAGCCTGCATGGCACAAGCAGGCTCCCTCCAGTTTAACTTTGAAAACTTTTAACTTTTGAAAATAGACCTTCCTTTGTATCTGGTCCCTCTTGTCATGTGACAAGAGCGTCTGATAGAGAAGAAACGTGGGGATTGATGATTGCTGACTGTTCCTGCTGTGGCTTCGCTGATGCCCTCCAAAATCCAGAGGTTCACATTCCACGTTGAGCTCTCATCTGGGGCAGAACAACCCCAGATACTCCAGAATTAGGAACTCCTTCTTTAAAAGCTGTACATGGAATCATCAGCCCAGGAGCCCCAGTGCAGGTGCGTCTCTGTCCCAGGAAATAGAAAGGACCTGTTCTGATCTTGTGTGCAGGAGAAGACTTGACTAGTGCAGAGGCTTAGGTGACGGTGGCACCAAAGAGATGGGAAACAGACCTGTTGTTCACTTGCAGCTTCACTCTGCCATGAATTGATGGGAGGTGTTGCTGAATGTGCAAATGGGAGCACCTGCACTCAGAACAGAACTGAACCACAACCAAATAAAACAATAAACCTTCCAAGAAGACGGGAATCGCCGTTCCTCAAGCTCGTTTCATGGCCTCACCTGAGAGGCTCAAGTGACAAGATTATTTTAAGGTGCCTTTTCCTGAGCTGCTCTGTTCTGTCTTCCAGCTACAAGTCAGCCACCTCTCACCAAGCACGCTGTGTGCATGTCCTACACCACTGCCTCCCCCCGTGCCAGTCACCTTCCTGAGTGCTATTCACAGGGCACAATGACTTGAGGAGGCAACTCAAGGGGAGAAGACGGAAAACCCTTTCACGCTGTCTCCTTCCCACCCCTGCTGTGCCCCACGTCGCTTCGGAGTCGCTGGCACAGATCGAGGGCTCTCCCTTTTGTCCGATAAGTCATTAGGTGGGAAGACTTGGAACAGCAACAATCCCTCTGTAGGGAAGCGGTAAAACCGAAGGGTCTGCTCGCTCTCCCTCCTTTTGAATGAGCTGGAAAGAGCTTTAGAGCTGTCCAATTAAAACAGCCCCGGGACAAAAATAGGATGAGAGTGTGCTACTTTAAAAACAAAACAATTAAGCAAAGCCTATCCCTTCCCCTCCCCGGAGGCTCCTATGGAAGTGGCAGCTTTTGAGCCAGAAATCTCTGCTGAGTTGGGTATTTCTGGTGCTTGAGCCCAAGGCGAGCGATGACCTCCCAGTGCTGGCTTTGGAGGAGAGGCTGTACCGAGCTCATGGCAGCAGATGAGACCGAGCTTGCAGGCACTGACACGTCTCCCCTAAAGCCTAGTTGTGCTGTAGCCCGTGGAACAGCAGAAACGAGATTTCTGAGTGTGGGAAAGAGCTGAGCAGACACTGGCACAAGCTGCGCCAGCAGCCAGCCAAGCCCGGTGGGGGGCCGTGCGGTAAACACCATTTCAGGCCTTAAGTCTCAGAAGGGAGAAAATTGGTCTTGAGCTCACAGATCTGAGTCCAGCACCAGGTCCCCAAACCCTGGTGCTGCCATGGCTCCGTGGACTGGGGTTGTGGGAACCCCTCTCCAGAAAGGGCCGGGCGCTCTGCCTGCTGTTTGCGTGGCTGCACTCCTAGCAGCGATCTTTACGTCTCCTTTTGAAGACCATCTGCTGCTGATGAAAAGGCACACGGCCAGTAGCTACACTGACCAGGCAGAATGTTTCAGGAATCTTTTTGGAACATAAAAGCCTTGCCGATCACAACAATGCTGCTTTAAACGTTCTTCTGTACCTCGTAACACTTTGTTTGAGCTGTGGAATGACTATCCATAAAGTTAGTCTCAAAACGACTGCCAGCGCTGTGTATATAACCTCAGAAGTTCGTCCTGCAGTGAACACATCACTTGAGCCCCACTGCCAGCTGAAATCATTCTCCAGTGAAACCAGGGACTAGCATAATCACTGTGCGGTTGCCACAGGAATGCGAGGGGTAAAGTTCTGGCTTTCGTTATATCAGTGCAGTGTCAAATTGACCTCGTGCTTCTGTTCCTGAGGTCCCTTTGTTGCGGGCAATTCTTCTGCCACAAGATTCTTTCTTTCAACTCTAATTTTAGTTCATGTGAAGGACGAAAAAGGGTCTTACATCCTTGTCATGAGGCTGGTTCATGGGATTCCCCTCTGACTCAGCACAGCCTGCACTCTTCAGCTGAGATCCCCTTGAAATACACCTAAGACTTAAAATAGCAGCAAGCTCTTTCCCACGTATATTCTGCTGAAGCCCCAGTGTGAGCATGGGAATTGGTCTAATTCCTTTTGTTTCTCCAAATTCTTTTACCAGGCCAGCAGCAGAGACCAAGCTGACATACTATTTTGAGAAGAATTTGAGAAGCTGGAAGTACTTTTGTTTGTTTCCTTTGTTCTAGGAAAGGGATCCACGCGGCCCTGCCAGCCCTCCTTGTTTGGGGCAGAATGAACAGGCTTCCAGGGCTTGCAGGCGTTTGAGCTGTGTCCTGGCCCTCGCTGTTTCCTCTGAAGATGAGCATAGCAGAGGAGGAACTTCACCGATCCAGGGGACTTGCCCATGGAGAGGGCGAGTTTCACTGTTTCAGCAGAAAGGCAGTGACACCGGTGAGTGTGTGCAGCTGGTTAGTTATTTCCCCACTTGGAACATCAGGGGCACACAGAGTTCTAACGGTTAATGCCAGAGTCAAGAACGTTTCTGTGGTTTTTGAAGGTGTTGAGTGCCAAGCGACCAAGAGCTGCCCTGGCAGGAAAAGCCTTTTTTTCCTTACCTCCTGGAAACATAGCCAGGCTCCATAGTTTTCATTTTACCTATTCCCTGTTTTGAGGTCAGAACATCTTGGGCTCAAAATTGTAATAATTTGAGAATTCCCAATAACTGTATTTTAACGAAGTCTTTTGACCTAACGGATTGGCCTATCTCTGCCAGGCAGGTCATTAGTTTCCAGTCTGATGCACCAGGGAGAACATTGTGAAATGACTGCATAAAGAGGCATTAAAGATGATTTTGGACTATTTGCCTGGCAAAGAAATTGAACCGGCTACAGCTCTTCTTTTACCTGACTCATGGCTGTATTGCAGGGATCAGATTGGAAAAAAACAAGTGAGTATTATTCACCTAAAGTCTGCTTTCAAACCCATCTCTGCGCACCTCTGTTGCCAAATGACATCATGCTTCTGAGGGTGAAACAATTTAAACTATAGAGATGAAAATTACTGGTTCGAATAACGTCCTTAAAACAGCAACAACAGCAGCAGGCTGAGGCTTTGTAAAACTGATTTGAAAACATCTGTTGTTGCTGCGTCTGTGGGCTAAAATGGCCTAAACTGTGAAAGCTTTAGTAGTCTGACTGTCAGAGTGGTCGCTTTACCAGCAACAGCGTATTGTAAAGACAGTATGGCAAAAGCCATACTGAAAATAAAGGCTCTGGACTTAAAGTGGTTTAAGCAGGTTTGTAACACTGACGCTGTTGTACCTATACATAAAACGGTATGAAAAAATGCAGCATTTGTAGGCAGAACTAATAACGTTCCACTGCTAGCTAATCAAACAGTCACTTCTAAATATATCAAGAAGGTTTCTAACATTACACGAGTTTCTGAGGAGGAGAACTAGGGCAGTTTCTTAGGACGAGGGGCTAGGGGAGGAGAGAAGCACCAGCCCCCACCATCCAGCGTACAGACAGGAGCGGGTGACGGCTGCTGGGGCCCAGGAGCGCAGCACTGACTCTGCTGACATGGAAGTCCCACTACAGACCTCACTCAGGTTGCAGCCTGCTGAAATATTTCGTCTTCCTCAGCTTGTGTGAGTTTGGTCTGTCTGAAGGCAATGGCGGCTGCACATACGGGCTATTTCCTCATTAATGTTGTGTAAAAGGATGCCATTCTTATAAGAAGGCTACTCATGGGGCTTGGGACTTGTCTTTTCTTAAACATTTGTGATGTGAAACTTCTAAAAAATCTATTAGTAAGGAAACAAATGAAAAAAACATGTATGAAAGATCAACCTCATAGAGGTGTGCTTGTAACAAAAATAAAGAACATGTAAGCGAAAGTCTCACGCTTAACAATTCGCACATTATTTTTCATCGGTAAATTACAGCAGTTTGTGCAGACCTTCGGAGGAAGATCGTGTTCTTTAATCAGCAGTGAAGCAGTTGGCTTACAGCTAATTTCGAAGGTGTCTGCGTTACATTCTGAGGTTAACGCTCCCTTCAGCTGAGAGAGGTCCCTGCCTCTCTAAAGGTGCGAGCCCTCTGTTAAGGCTGGCTCACAATTACAGCCCCGGGGGCTAGAAAGCTAATCAAAGATTCATGTGCTGAGATTTGTTTGTGCCATACAGGAACAGGCTGGCGAGAGCGCTGCCTTGCTGAACTCACAGACCCCATTGAGCTGCGCTTCTCTTTGACCTCTGAAGTCTACCCCTCTTCTCTGTCCTCTGCATTGTGATCGGCTGCAGGAAGAACCAGATGACCTAAGGGTCCTTCCAACCGAAATTATTCACTGATTCCGTGTAATGAGCTGGATTTTTTCCAAGCCCTGAATGGGAAAGGTGTGGGCAGGCTCCTGTTGGAATCCCAAATCCCTAATGAGAGATACACACAAGTCCTGGTAGGCCACCCACCCCTCCAGGTCCTACCGGCCTGGCAGAGCTCAGGGACCTGTTGCTGCCTGTTGAGGCTGTGTGAGATGTGCAGCTGGGATAAATTAGAGAAGACCTATAGATTTCAGCAGAGCTATTTTGACTGAGGGGTTGAGTCTTTGATTTTTAGGGCAAAGAGCCTTTGTGCTTAGGTGATGCCAGAGGTCTTTGGAAAGATGGAATCCGGTGGAGAATTTTACCTTGCAGCCTTTCAGATATGGCTGTATGGACACAGCGGTGCCTGGGTTATGCACTACAAAAAAAGCTCCTGATAATTATGGCAGAATGTCTGCTTATTCAGGGGGTGGCAGAGCCCAGTGGTTAAATGCAATAGCCCATAATGAGAGACCTCATGTTAGTCCCTTCTCTTTCTCAACCTTGTGCACATCCTTTTGTGCCTCGTCTGTGCAGGTGTTGTGAGGACCAAATCCCATAGAAGACAGACTGCTATTCAGATGCATCAGAGCTGTGCACCAAAGGACTCCTGTAGATCAGGAGGCCTCCTTAAATGAGCCTGCCCAAGGCCACCTTAAACATACCCTCCCTCCCTGCAGTTTTCCTTCAGGATAATTAAGCATGCAGTAAGTTAAGAAGTGGAAAAAACCCAAGGAAGCATCCGTTTCACAGGTGGGTGCAGTTGACTGTTTCCTCCCAGGGCCTGTTCCTCCTGCAGTTCTGTGCAAGCCAGTGCCTCCGCACAAATGCTCCTGGCTGTGATGGTGACTCAGTCTTATATCCAAATTTTGCAGTCGTGAAGGGTCCCAGAAGATCCCCTGCTGTTACACTACCAGCAGAGACCTGTGCTGGTCTGTGGGTAACAAGTACTTTTTTATTACACCTTGACAAACCTTGAGGCACAAAGTGATTGCCTGCGTTTTGTCTGCATTGCCTTCTAGGTCTGATGTTCCGCATGGACCAGTCACCTGGATGCTGAGCCCCAGGGATCCTGGGGTACATGCCACAAGCACTCCCTGGGCAGAGCGTGCCCTCCGACAGCTCTGCACAGCCCGCACTGCCTCCAGGCACGGCCAGGTTGGGGAACAAGCTGTTTTTGCAGCCCTTTTTCTTGACAGTTCTTTGAAGGGGTTGTAGCTACAGCGTGCCCAGGGTTGCGCAGGGGGTCTGTGGCAGGGCTGGGTGTGGGGTCAGGCTCCCCAGAGCTCTAGAGCCAGGTCTGTGCATGAAATTCTGCCTCTTGGCCCCGTTCGGAGCTGGTTGTAACCTGCCAGGAGACAGAATACAGGAGCTGGTCACAGAAGCCCTTGTTGCAGGATTTTGCGCGTTATTTAAGCAAACTCCTCCAGCCTGTGTGTGTTAGGCAAGAAGCCAGGTTAGATAATTAAGAATGGTCCTAGCTGGTCTGAAAGCCGCCCGGCTGGCTATGCCCTGGGCTGGGGTGAAAGGCCAGATTTCTCACAACACCAGAAACAGGGCAGAAGAGAGGGAGAAGACTGTCAAGCGCTCTGCTTCCAAAACAGAGGCCTGTTTTTCACAAAGAGCTCAACACCTGCAGCACTCTGCGTGGGGAAGGCTTCTGGTTGCACGTATGTCCTTACAAGTGTTGACTTTCTTACTGCTCACCCCTTCTGAAACGGATATCCTGAGCATTGATAAATGAGGTTTAGTGCTTTAGTGTCTTTCCTGGTGGCCCCTCCAGGTGCCCTTGGTAGCACAGTCTTTGGTAACCTGTAGAACTGGCTTTTTGCCTCCTGCCAAGATCAGGCTCCAGGGGGGCATTTATTTATTTTTTTTTTCCAGAGAATGTGTGCTTTTGCTGGCAAGCTGTGTGTCTAAGCACTGGCTCTTTCCGAACTCATGATGCCAAGAGTGTTTTTATATATTTACTTCCTTTAAGAGGACATCAGCAGGCACCCCACCCATCCCAAGTTTTGCATCCCTTGCTAGGCTTTGATTTCACAATAAATCCTCAAGTACAGTGGAGCATTCCTCCCAGAACTAAAATAACTGTAGACTTCATTTGGGAACACTGCAGCCAGGGATGAGATTTGTTCCCTGCTTGACTCCCTTAAAGGATGGGCATAGCAGCGTGCCCTCAGGGCTGCGGAATCTGGCAAGGCAGGCGGAGAGGGGGGAGAGGGGAATCCTGGCTCTGCCGCAGCCATCGGTTGTTTCCCTGGAGTCAGGATTTCATCCCAAGGCTGTGCTGAAGTGGGGAGGGGTGGCTTTTCCTGCCCTTTCCGTCCTTAGGGCAGGGTAGCCTTTCCCACCCCTTTCCCACCCCTTTCCCACCCCTTTCCCACCCTGATTGCAGTGAGATAACGCTGTAGCATTTTAGCCTTTGCTGAGCTCTGGTGCTGCATTTACGTGGCACTTTCTCGTGACAATTTGCAGCAATTAACGTCATGATACAGCTGATGCATACGCAGCAACGGAGACGGGGACCGTCAGAAGGCAGTTCAGGAAATTCGGTCCTTCACTGATTATAAAGAGAGCCTAGAGAGATTAGGCTTCTAATGTAGATGCCTTAATTAAGTGCCTAAGGATTAGATGGCATGAATCTGACCCCAAATGTCCCTCTAGGCAGCTGCTGAATTAGAATTGAACGTGAACTGGAAGAGAGCTTCTCAGCTGTTAAGTCTCTGGGAACCATGTTTAGCCCAAAAGCATTCAGCGACTGCTCACCTGTCCTACCCCAAAGCACACAGACCCGCAGAACTCCTTCCACACCTCGCAGCAAACTTACAGCCTTGGTAGGCATTGATGGGTTTTGTTCTTTTATTAGCAATACACCGCAGATGGAGAAATCAACGGTGTCACTTATGTCTTGCAGCCTTGTATCATCATCACCTTGGACCTCACCATCTCTGCTGGGCCAAATTTATGTTTAACATAATTTCAGCAGGCTCGTAAAGTTAAGAGTGCCAACTTAGAGTCATTGCCTGTCAACGGTGACTTTTGCTAAGACCGGCGAGCTGTGAGAATGGAAACCTTCGCGTGAGGAGCAGTCCTGAGAGCCACCAGCATGTCCTGTGCACAACTGTGCGGCTTTGAGACAGGGGACAACTTTGAAGTCACTGAGGACCAGGTGAGCACGATTCCCCTTACCGTGCTGCTCGTACCGCCTTTTTATTTTGGCTTCTGCAGGGAGAGATTACACTGAGACAAAAAACTGTGTGTGTGCTTGCCTTAATTTTATTCTTTAGCCTTACATGATTTTTAGCAATTATCTAAATGTCTTCTCTTTCTAATTACTGTAAATTCAGGAAAGCCACTGGTTGGGATGGTGAGTGAACCCAGAAGAACGTAACAAGGTGAATTAAACACCCACTATTCTTTGCTTGGGGGAGATTTTAAGCAGGGTTGACATCTTTATCCCTTCACTTGAGGCAACTCAGGCCAAAAGGAGAGACGCAAATTGGTGTTAACTTGGGTGTTTCCTCCCTTTGATCATTCTGAGTCACTCAGCCTTCATGTTCTTCTCTTGCTTCTTGGCAAGCGGCATGTCCAGTGGGGTGAACAGTTCAGCTGTGAGCATTAGGGGTAGTTTGGGTCATCGCAGCGCCCTAAGAAAATCTTGGACTGTAGGTGTAGGGAGCTCCCAAAATCCAGGGATCTCCAGCTGAGACTTGTCCTTCACGTCCTGCTGCTCCTCTACTTTTTTTTCAGCTTATGGTAAAAACGTGCCTTAGTGGCAGACTTGCTCTGAGAGGCTCCGAGAGGCAAAGTGGGCTCCTCTGTCCCCAGCAGCCCGCATTCGGAGGATTCGTCACTGCTTCTGCCACTTTGCGGTGAAGATACTGGTGCAAGGTGTTGGTTCTGTCACCCAGTAAAGGGGCCAGAGTGGACCCAGACACTCGTCTCTTGGCAAGGCAGGGGAGAGAGCTGGCTGGCCATGGCAGAGCTAAGGTGGCTCAAAGGATGAGCAGGATTGCAACTCGGTACGTTTTCCTTCCGCCGCGGTTCTGGGAAGATGAAAGCATTCAGGTGGATGATGCTGAGCAGCTGGGTAGGGATGTTTTATAATCGAATTATTCTTTGTTTTTGTTGTAGGTTGAAAACTTAATCAGCCGTCGTAATGCGGGTTTAGTGCTGAGTACGCCCCACAAATCTCCTGACAGGTGAGTGAGTGCAGTGATTTTGGTTCAACAGTTCATTCGAGGTCATGCAGCAGGCTAAAAGAAATTCTGAGAGCAGAATTTGGAAGATCGCGGCTCAAGGTGCAATGGACAAGGAGCAGTGTATGAATCGAGCCATACATTATGCACTGTCCTTTTAAAAAGGCACAAATATAACACCTTCAAATGCCCCATACGGCTTGAAATTCAACTGCGGTTTATATTCTTGCTGTGTGAGAAAATGAGAACAGAGGTGTGTAGCACTTTATCCCTGTCTTATTTACGAGCAGTGGGAGAATGTCCTGTGAAATGTGAGCAGCTAATTTTAGGTGACAACATAGTTTAAGGTGCCAAGCCTTCCAAAAGGGGAAGGAATGTATATCCAGCTAGACTGCCTTTAGCTCCAAGCTGCTCTAGGGCACTGGATGTTTACGCCACCTCCAGTACGTTAAATCTTTTGTGTGGAGACATAATCCTTTGTTGTGACATTAGTAGAGGTAGCTGTTACGGAAATGATTGTGAAATCTGTCATCTTATTGAAGAGGAGAAGAAGGAGGTGCATCTGCGGTGGTTTGCACCGTGCTAATGCTCTCCAGCCCTAAATCCCAAGGGGCTTTCCAAGTGCTAATTTAATTAAGAGTCGGAGTTGTATGTTTTCAGCAGTGGACAAACAGCTGCATAGCGAGTGTGGAGGCTAATCTGGTGTTGCAGAGGGACCTGAAAGAACCTGAGTAAAATCCAGGGCTTGATTCCCCACTAAGATGCCCTACGCTTGGAGGCAGGAAGGAAGGAGGCTGAATTTAAACGACCCACTACACACTCCCTCTATTTTTCTTCGTCTTCTGTCCTACTGCCCAGCACACTCTGCTGGGATGTGGTAGGACTGTATGGCGCAGGCCATTCTGCGTATGCTCCTGCCCCCTGCTTTATGTTGGCCCAAAGTAAGTACACAGATCTTGCACCACCTCTCCTCTGAAAAGATCCCGGATTCAAAAGCATAGCTCCATCTTTTTAAGGCCACTTCACATGCAGCACAGAGGATTCCTGTCCGGTACCCAGCCTGCTCTGTCACACCCCAGGCCAGCGAGGACTAAGAGTGCCCTCTGCTGCACTCCTTCTCCTCATCTTCCCATGGCAGCAGTCCACTTGCTGTTTGGGAATAAACAAAACAACTCTTTTAATACACAAAACAACTCTTTCATATTCTAAAGGTCTTTTTGCGTGGGCTGTGCAGAAACCTGGTTCTGTAGTTCAGCAGCAAACAGAAACTATCATGCCCTGAGATAAAAATGTGTGATATCCTGCATCAATCCCCAGGCGCAAATAAAGCACTGCAGGAAACTCTTGTCCTTTATCAATAACCTTCACCCCGTAGCTTTTCGTTGCCTCGTAAAACAAGCAGTTCCTCGTTGCAGGAGTTCAGACAGCAGTTTTTATACTCCTGAAACTTTCATTTCTCAGAGCTGGCAGCCTCCAGCGCTGGTGATGCACTGTCAGTTCTGGTACCTCATTGCACCCAGCAGCGCTGAACTTTCCATCTCTCCCTCCCGTTCAAAGGAAAAACATTGAGCACCACAAAGCTCTGCTTATTTAAGTCCTCAGCTCTTGCAGCCAAAAAGGAATGGCTGTAGGTAGGGAAAGGGGGGTTGTGTCAAGAAAGCTGTCCCAGGCTTCATACTTTTGGAGTTAAAAAGAGGAAAAATTAAAAAATAATAATCCTGCTTTTACTGGGATTTGATTTACCCACGTGGAAAGTAACCAAGCTGCAGGCTGTGCCGGCAGCCCCGTAACCGCCAGGGCCACAGGAATCTGCTCATGTTCCCTGGAATTTGGACATTTTTTTGTTGCACCCATTTCAGCTTGCTTTCCAGATTGTCACTCAAGTGCGGGGCACGCCCCCTCCAGGAGGCTATTTAAAGAGGAGCTGGTGAGCAACTTTCTCTGAAGAGAGCGGAGAAACTCCGAAGGAGAAGGAGTGAGTCAGTCGGCAGCCTGAGCCCCCTCCCTTCCCTTTACTCGGGATGTCTGGCACCTTGGGGACAATGACCTGGACCCTGTTCCTCCTCCTCCTTGCACCTGGCTGGGTATGTATTGCACCGCAGCAGCTCCCGTCGCTGGCTGGGCATTGCAGCTTCTCGCTTTGATGCATGCGAATGCTTTAGGCTGAATAATTCTTCCCAGCTGCCACCTGCCTCCGAAAGTTTCCGAGAGGAGGTTGGCTGTTAGCAGAGCAATGCAAATGCGCTGTGTAACTAAAACCGTGCTCGGAGCTGCACCGCGCCTAACGCCTGCCACCTGCGGATCTCAGAGCTCTTGGCAAATGTGAATGGATTTTGTTTCACTCTTGCGAGCTAGAAGCCAGCCCTGGTTTGCAAGGGGGAAGAAGAGAACAGAGAGAGATGAAGTCACTGGGTTTATGTCACTGCAATGAATAAAAGTCTCGTATCTCAGTTCCTTACCGTCACCATCCTTCCCCAGTTGCCACTAAATCCACCCATGTGTTCCCAAAAACGGTGGTCCCGATGGGAGAAATTAGACTGCAGCCTCTCCAGAGCAGGATTTGTGCCTGGTTTTGCGTTAATACAAGTGCTTGATAAAGCATCTGATTCTGCTTAGGACTTTTTGTGTGCTATTACAGTGCCAGTAATAGCAGGAACATTGCCACAGTTATTAATGTATCTAAATTGCCGTAAGTGCCTTTTGGATCGGTGAAGAAAGCAGGTTCCCAGAGCCGCTGTGCCTTGCACGGCTTACTGTGCTTATAGACGCAATAAACTTTGGGTTCATACGGTCTCTTTGATTGCTCCTGGCAGCACCCAGCGTGTGCCAGCCCCTTTCCTGTCAGGAAAGGTGTCCTGTGCACCTCATGCCACTGTGATCTAAGGATAACTCCTGCAATTCGGGATGGTCATCTTGATTCTTGCACTGCCCCGGCTTCGGCAGCATCATATTGGTCATATAAACGCTAGCGGTGAACCCCACCGCTGTGACACTTTATTATTACTCTGAAATGATGTAATTTTCCCTAAACCTGCCGACTGCCTTGGCAATGTGACTTTTTCTTTGAGCTCGGAGAGTGACGTTTAGTGGATTGAGCAAGGAAACGAGAGCTGTTGCTCCTGAATCTGCCTCCTGTGTTGTTCAGAGGTGAGAGCAGAAGCAGGATTGCTGGCAGTGATGTTTAGCTCTGCCAGGCTCAGCCTGGGCAAGCCTCCGAGCCTCCGCTCTGCCTGTGAAATGGGGGTACTGGTTCTTGTCTCTCGTAGTCGGCTGTTTTACAATGTGCTGCAGCACCCTGGGGAAGGTGCCTTGAGAGCCTGTGATGGAGGGGGAGCAGGTATGATCCATGATAACTTGGTGTTTGGAGTGCGAGAATAGCTGTGTTTTGGCTGCTTTACCTACTGCCAGTCTTAGAGCATGAAAGAGAACCAGTTACGTGTTTGTTATGTTAGTGTTTGTTACGTGTTTGTTATATTACATATATATGTTTGCAAATAGCTAGCCCAGCTTCAAAACGCTCCTTTCCCAGCCCTTTGAATGCAGTCATGAGCCCAAATGCATTTTAAAAATCCCTTTTAGTTTGGCCCTCATCGCTGGCTCCCTGGGCTCACGTGGACGTTGACTGATGAGGAATGAGAAGTCCTGACCATGCCACAGAACTGCTGGTGGGAGCCCGTGTCCCCCAAGTCATGCCTTCCTGAGGGCGCAGGGGGAAGAGTTTTTATGTGAGTAGGAAGCAGGAAGAACACTCTCACTTTTTCTTTCCCCCCCAGGTAACTGGGTTCGGTGCTGGCAGTTGGGAGGAAGCTTGTTCTGGCTTGTCAGCTGAGCAGATGGGACCTGGGAGTCAGTGGTGGAGAACAGGAATGGAGCAGAGGCAAGGGAATCCTCGAGTCAGGGTGGTTGTACTCCCGCTGCGGCTGGGCCATCGCTCGGGGCTCCTGGGGGTGGCAGAGTCACACACGGCATTTGTGATGGATATCAGAGCTGCCAGCAAAGCCAGGAGCAGGGAGAGCCGATATTCCAGGCTTTAGCACTTTCTTAAATCTATAGCCTTCATCTCCAGTCCTGGTTCTGTTCTGCTGCTCTCGAAGTTCAGAGAAGCGCTCTGCTACCCCATCAGAAACACGGTCAGGGCTGTAGTCCACATGAAGTTAGGATCCTGCTCAGCGAAGGTAAAAGTGTCATTTTGGGGACAGACCCTTCCGCAGAGGGGAAGAAAATTAAATGTTCTCTAAGCTGAATCCCTCTGCACCTGGGTCGGAGGCATATTACGTGGAAGTGCTGGTCTTTGTGGGACGTATGGGCCTGTAGCAAAGCCCTGAATGCGAGTCCTTGCCGTTCTTAGGGACAGTTTGGGCAGTTCTCACGCTGTACTGAAACACCTAGAAGCAGTCCTTGAAAATAATGCAGCATGGAGGGTGCTCCATGCCAATCCTATACAATCTATTATTTAGCCTATCTGAAATTGCTGTGAAAGCAAATTTTAAGTCATGGAGAACTCTAGGAAGTTGGTTCCAGGTTGACTTTCTACCAGCTGTTCCCAACTCGAGCAGTTCCCCTCACCAGCCAGTCATTCCCTGCGCACTGTTGAGTGTGCATGAGCCAAAAAAGATTTCAGCCCATTCTCTCCTCTCCTGGGCTCATGAGAGGAGCAAGAGGAATAAATAGCATGAGCTGACTTTGCTCAGTAATAAAACGAGCAAACAGGAGCCCCAGCACACCCCGGGGCCAGGTGCAGTGGGTGATGGAAAGGCATGTCTGAGCTGACCGATTGGAAAAATCTCGAATTATTGAAAAGAGCCCTGCAAATCCCGATGAACTGGGCTTTTTAAGCCGTGCTTGTGCTCACAGGTGGGGGAAATGAGGCACGGCAGAAGTAGGGGTGCAGAATCACCCCGCAGGTCTCCGGTACGTCGGAATCCAGATGTTCTTCTGCTGAAAAGCAGCCGTAATATGATGAGGAAGCGGAGCTGATTGTAAACAGAAGGTAAAACCAGGTGGTCTAGTTTCTTTGGGTGAGTTATTAAAGGAAATAAACAGCACCAACAATGATTAATGAAGGCAAGAAGGAAAACTCGGTTGGGTTTAATTCCTTTGCGTCCTCTGTTATCCTGAAAGAGGTTGTTTTGGTTTGTTTTTCAGTAGGAGAGCTATTTTGAGAGCGTTTCTTTATATGGCCTGTGGCTGACACTGCATTGGAAAATGCTTGTTGTCATTACTTTTTTTTTAAGTGCATGGATTGCATCTCAATATAGGCCCCGTGTTAGGAATGCTTTGCCTCTTTTATGATCTCATGTACCCCCCACCCACTCATCCATGGTTGAATAACACGTCCTTTTGGCAGCCGCAGCGGTTGCATCCATGAAAAACAGTAGGAAAGCGTTTCTGTATTTTTAGCGTCTTTTAATGCACTGCAGCAGGCGGGAGGAGATCCCTGGGACACGCCAGCTCCCAGCTGGTGGCTTGAAGGCCGCTGTCTCAGAACAGCTGGGCCACAGGCGGGAGAGGCTTCTTTACAAAATACTTTGCGGGAGGAGTTTTCAAGAAGAATTACGCTGATTCCTGCTGAGCAGGGTGAGATGGGGAGGGCTTGCGAGTTAAGATTTAGGCTGATCCCTGTCCTACGCCATGCCGTGGCGATTGTTACAGAAATACGAAGCAGTTGGCATCTTCTGAGCCCACGTGAGCTCAAGGCAGAGCAGCTGTTTTGAGCAACAGTCAAAACAGCTGGAAAAGTTTTACTACTGTTATTGGTGACAAACACAATATCCAAGGAAGCTGTTTCACAAGCGAGGGCTGGATGGGATATAACAAGTGTGAACAGAGCTGCAGCAGGATATTTTTTTGGCCTCTATTCCAGGTGTTCCCCCCTCCCGCCGCCCCCCAGGCTCTTCCCGGCTGCTGCAGCCCCTCTCCCTGGGTGGCAGTGGCCGGGTCTGGCAGCCGAGCTGTGAGGGGTCTGGTCCTGGAGCGTGCTTTCCTCCTCCTCACCCCAGTGCAGGATCCCAAAGCGTTTCGGTGGCATCATCTACCTGCAAGGGTTGTCTCAGCCCCGCGGCAGAGCTGCCCTGGGGCGGGAGCTGCCCCGTGTCCAGCAGCGCAGCATCTGAGCACTGCGAATGGGGTGCTCTTGCATCCCTCTGAACCACCTGGAGAATTTTAGTGGGCGGAAGCTGAACAGAAAACCAGAGTTAGCACACTGATGTTTCTGAGGAGGTATCAGAGGATCTTTCCAGACCCTTTCACAGTCACGCTTCGACATCTTGCCCAAATCTGGGCACATCCACAGCTGAGTCTCGTGTATCTGCTCCAAGCTGATTCAGGACAAGGATGCCACAGACTGAGTTATTGGAGCGTCATGGTTTTTCTGGAGAAGGTGTAACCCTCCTTCAGACATAGCCTCGTTTAGCATCTGAAGTGGCATAAAAGCCGAGGATGGGTTTCAAAAGGTGGCCAGCGCTTCTGAAATGCTGCCAAGCTGCTGAGGTTAGCCATTAGGGAGAAGTTCTTTCCACTGAGGGTGGTGAGACACTGGCCCAGGTTGCCCAGAGAGGGGGTGGAGGCCCCATCCCTGGAGACATCCAAGGCCAGGCTGGATGAGGCTCTGAGCAACCTGATCTAGTTACAGATGTCCCTGCTGACTGCAGGGGGTTGGACTAATGGCCTTTAGAGGTCCCTTCCCACCCAACACAGGCTGTGATTCTATGATTCACAAGGTCCTGAGGAAGGTTGGTTACACTGCATTCCCTGGAAAGGGGAGAAGAGAGGGCCCATCTCTGGGAATAACAAATAAAGTGTGAGATCCAGGGGACAAAATGGGACTCAGGAGCCTTTGGGTCAGTTTTCAGCGCTGGCCGACTTCAGGCAGGTCCTTTTGCTACATGCCTCACTTTTTCCGTTTTCGGACAGGGTCTAATGACGCAGCTGCAGAGTGCTTTGATGTTTTCTCCTGAGCAGTGCTATGTAAGAGCTGGAAATTGCTTACTGTTAATAATTACTATTTTATTGCTTCCAGGGAAGTGGGGAGCTGAGCCTGGGACTCCAAGCTACTGCTTGTCCTGTTTGTTTTGGCCCTGCTTCCCAGAGGCATCTTTTTTTTTTTTTTTTTCCCTTGAGCTCCAGATGAGTTAGGGATGGGAAAGAGCTGAGTCTTGCGCGTCCACGCACCTCCTCTGCAGCAGGGCCCGCCGGCGGAGGACAAAGTGGGTCTTCCCTCCTCTTGGTGGGGTGTCTGTGCTTGAAGCAGAATCTTGTTTTTCATTTCTCTGCCCGGCTGGTTTGCGGGAGACTCATTTTCTCCATGGTTTGTCTGCCCTCCAGGTAGAACCGCAGGCCTGCACGTATCCATGCCAGTGTCCCTCCCAGCCTCTGCAGTGCCCCGCTGGCACCAGCCAGGTGTTGGATGCCTGTGGTTGCTGCAAGGTGTGTGCCAGGCAGCTCGGCGAGCTCTGTTCCCTGCAGAAACCCTGCGATCATCACAAGGGACTCTACTGCGACTTCTCCAAAATCCACAGAGGCAGCGGGATCTGCTTAGGTGAGAGCTGTATGTTCTGTTATGGTGCGGTTTTCTTGTGGCCCCTTCAGCCCTCTGCAGCCTGCAGACCTCCCAGAAAACCCGCGGCGTCGTCAGAATTTCCTCTGGAGCTTCATCCAGCGTCACGTTGCGAGATCTGTGCCAGCCCCTGCGAACCAACAGATCTACTGGTACCGACACACACGCAGCCTGCTTCCTCCTGCAGTGAGGGATGGTCCCAAAGGCACGAGTCGGGGTTTGGGACTCTCCTTTGTTCCCGTGATGTTGTTAGGTGACATCCTCCAGCCCTGTAGTGCCCGTGGGTAAATATCAGCAATCTGGACTTTGACTGGAAAGTACAGTTGCTTGGAAAATCTCACCCCAAATCTCCCTGCCTTGCACTGGAGATTGGCATTTTGCACTCGAGTGCTTACGTGCAAGAGGCAAAGCGCGTTTCTGGCTTCAGCACGTGGGTGGAAAGAGCTGAACGGCTTGTTTGCAAAATAGCGTGTATGTAGAACATGAAAATTACTGAGCCAGGTAAATACAAATGCAGACCTGTTTTCTCTCCTGGTGCCTCTTTGCAGCCAGAAAAGAAAACTCTTTTTGATTTTTTTTGTTTTGTTTAGTAGCTATTTTTAAAACATGTAAAAAATATTTTAGTGTACAGGGGAAAAAGAAAGTATTTCCTCAGTCTCCTGTTCTTTGTTTAAATACAAGACTCCTCTGCCCTTGTCTCTGCCAGGAGCTGACCATTTTTTTTTTTTTTTTTTTTTTTAATTCAAGCTTTTCAAAACAGTCAGGAAGACCTGAGGGCTGGAAAGCTGGTGTGAACGCTTTGGGAATTGTTCAGCTACTGCACGGGGGCACCTCTGGAACCACTCGCACCACCCCGAGACAGGGCCGTTCGGGGTAGAACTGCACCATTTTGCGGTGCCAGTGTCACGTACAATTTCTTTTTTTACTCTAAATAATAAATTTAACTTGTAGAAGGTGTTTTCCCCTTTCTTTTGAGACGTTTTTATAAGTTACTTAATTTTCCTTCCCCAGTTAGTGTGATCTTTAGAAGCCGCATGAGCTCCCTAGCACTTTCTGTAGGCATTGATAGACCCGAGAGCTGATGGTTGAAGCTTAATAAGGTAAACGTGGGCGTAATAACTTCCAGCGGGTGTAAGCTGTAAACTGCCTAATTCAGACTGGAAATGAGGTGTATGTTTGGAGAGTAAAGGTAGCTAAATCCCTGGAACAATTTACTCAGGAGCGTGGAGGAGTCTCCATCTCACAGACTTCGCGTGAAGACTGGAAACTTTGTCAAGGAAGTGCTTCGTATTCACCGTGACGTTTGGGTTTGATCCAAAGATTTTGGAGTGAGAGTCCCTGCTCTGTAGAAAATCAGACTCGAAGACCACAACTGTCCTTCCTGCCTTTAAATGAGAAATGTAAGATTTCCATGGCAAAAATCCCGGATGAACATAGATCAGCATATCTCCCTAAACTGGATGGAGGATTTGGGACGTAACATCCTTGGGGGGTACCTTTGGGATGTCCGCACTGATCTCTTGGAAGATGGGGGGTTTTGGAGGCAGTGAAGGAAGCTGAACGTGGAGTGATGAACCGAATGAAGGGAAAGATCCATGTTTGTGACTAGAGAAGACGGGACTTAGAGGGATCCAAACAAGACAGATGTGATGGGAGCAGAAAGGAGCAGCGAGGTGTTCAGGTGTGATGGGAAAAGCTTCTAGGTTGGGTACCAGCCTGAAGGCCATCTCAGAAGAGGCAGGGAGGGAACCATCGGAGTGAAAATTGCTGTATATTTTTAGTTTTATCACAGTATGGAGCACTTCACGTGTTGCAGAGGAATTCATCCCTTCCTGCAGAGACCTCGGCGTAACATGAGCCAGCAATGTGTGCTCACAGCCCAGAAGGCCCATTGCATCTTGGGCTGCATCAAAAGAAGCGTGGCCAGCAGATCCAGAGAGGTGATTCTCCCCCTCTGCTCTGCTCTGGTGAGACCCCACGTGGAGTCCTGCGTCCAGCTCTGGAGCCCTCAGCACAAGAAGGACATGGACCTGCTGGAGCGGGGCCAGAGGAGGCCCCGGAGATGCTGGGAGGGCTGGAGCCCCTCTGCTGTGAGGACAGGCTGAGAGAGCTGGGGGGGTTCAGCCTGGAGAAGAGAAGGCTCCGGGGAGACCTTCCAGCCCCTGCCAGTCCCTCAAGGGGCTCCAGGAAAGCTGGGGAGGGGCTGTTTGCAAGGGCACGTAGCGACAGGACGAGGGGCAATGGTTTAAACTAGAGCAGGGTGGGTTTAGATCAGCCATTAGGGAGAAGTTCTTTCCACTGAGGGTGGTGAGACACTGGCCCAGGTTGCCCAGAGAGGGGGTGGAGGCCCCATCCCTGGAGACATCCAAGGCCAGGCTGGATGAGGCTCTGAGCAACCTGATCTAGTTACAGATGTCCCTGCTGACTGCAGGGGGTTGGACTAATGGCCTTTAGAGGTCCCTTCCCACCCAACACAGGCTGTGATTCTATCCTGTAGAAGGTCTGGAGCGGGAGAGCCTAAGGGTGGTGGGTGGCTGGGTGGGTGCAGGGGGCTGAGCTGTAGCCACTGGAGCGACTGACTTGGGCTTTGCCATATTCCCTGCAGAAAAGGGCAAAAGTCTCCTTGGCTGGGCTTGGTGTTTGGAGGCGGGAGGTGGTGGCGGTGCCAAGCGGAGCTGGTAAATAAAGAGTCCTCTCACTGCGCCGGCGCAATCCGTTTGGGTGCTTTAATTGGATCAGGTCAAGGGGAAAGTGAGGTCATTGTAGGGTAATGAAGGGCACAACAAAACAATTGAGTTTTGAAAACATAATAAAAGCCCGGAGCGGGCTGCCATTCCTTGGGTGGGGAGGAGCGCTGCCGAGGGAACAGCACGATCAGTTCATCGGGAAGGGAGAGGGCTGAAAAACAGCGAAAGAGGATTTAAAAATAAGCGTGAATGGTTGTGTAGAGGGAAAGCGGATGGCTTCCGCTTTGATGGAAAAAGTGAGGGTTTTGAAACTTCTAAGTAGGAGCAACAGGAGTATTTTTATCCCGGTGGCACGGAGAAGAGTTGCAGGTTGAGATCCAGCGCTGGTTAGGAACACAGCATGAGCAGCCCGGAAGGATTTGTGTCCCCTGGAGGACTAGGTGGGATGGAAAGAGGCTCTCGCTCCTTCTTTGGTCCAAACACTTTGTGTCTGAGACAACATTCCGCGGGCGAGCGGGACTAAGGGGAAAATAGATCAGGTTTCCTGGTAAGCCTCCGCAAGCAGCCAAGAATCCTTCATTTTGGTAACTTCCCAATAGAGGTTTGCATGGATTTTTTTTTGTTTTTTAAGGGTCAGGATTGCAGAAAACAGCAGCTGACGAGAAGCGTCCAAAAGCAGGATTTCTGTCCTGTGAACAACTCTTGAGATTTCAGCATTTCATTTCAGGCTGAAAGAAACAAACAAAAAAAAAATTAAAAAAAAAATCTCAAACCTTTCCATGAGTTATTTGGAACACTCGTCGGGCTGTGTCAAAACTTTCCACTTCCGTTGTATCAAAATGTTTCATCTTGATTTTTATAGTATCTAAAATAATTACCCGAGCAAAATGCTTCCCCCCCCGGGGATACGGTCCAACAAGTATTTTGGCTGAGCTGTTGTGAGAGCACAAGGGAAATCTCTGATATCGAATTGAAATGCTTCAGTTGTTTCTCACTGAAAACATTCCTGACATTGATCTGTGCCTGCAAAATCCGTAATCACATGAGAGTTTTCTGCTGGAAAACTTACACTGGGAAAAATTTTGGCTAATTCAGGCGTAAGAACTCGCGAGCGTTGCTTGCACCCACAGGCTGAATATTGCTCCTGCGTGTCAGATATTGTGGCGTTTCCCTTTTTCCTCATTTAAGTTTTATCGGGAAGGAGCGAAGGACTCGTAGGAGGGCTGGAGACGAGAGATCGGGAGATCAGAACAGAGAGAAATAGCAAAAGTTGTGGCTGGAAGGAAGAAGAGATGGATGCATCACAGAGGAGCCAAAAAGGTCATAAACCCGAAGTGTTATTTTCCTTTTTGTAGGTGCCTTTAGACGCGTAGGGAACTGGCTGCTCTTAGGGGAATGTTGCCTTTTGGTCTCCTAGGAGTAAGGAGGAGGGAAGCGGCTGGCTCACCTGTGGTGTCGGGAATGCATCTTGCACACCACCACTGACGGGGGCACTCTTTGCGCCCGACGGGCGACCACTCTCCGGCTGGAGAACGGGCTGTTCGGGAGCTGTAACGACACAGTTCCCACTCAGAACCTTGTCCAAGCGGAGATTTTTTTCCTAGAGAACTTTGGGAGGTCTGGCACAGCTGGAGCCAACTTCCAAATATCCGTGTCGGGAATAGCCTTGGGTCCAGGGTGCCAAATGTGAAACGTGCCAACTTCTGCTGCATCCAGCACTGGGATGGCAGAGCAGGGGAGAGTCCGCGCGTGGGCACTTGTCCCTCACCGGGAGCCCTGTCACCCCCTGAGGCAGCGACTGTGCTGCCAGCCCTGCGCCGTCTGCTCAGCTTCTCCTCTCCCTCCATCCCACAGCTCACGAGGGAGCCACTTGTGACCTGCTGGGCAAGATCTACCACAACGGGGAGAGCTTCCAGCCCACCTGCAAGCTGCAGTGCATCTGCATGGATGGGGCCATCGGCTGCATCCCCCTCTGCTCCGACGACCTGCGGCTGCCGTCCCCCGAGTGCCCCAACCCCCGGCGGGTGAAGTTTCGCAATAAGTGCTGCGAAGAGTGGATCTGTGAGGAAGGCGGTGAGGAAAACCGCTTCGAAACGGCCATGGCGGGTGAGTGGTGGGCAGAGGTGACAGGGCCGGGAGCTGCCTGGTGGGGGATGGGGGTGGATCCAAACTGCCTTTGGACCGGGGGGGGGGCCCTAAGTCCCATCTGGTTGGAACTGGTGGTGACTCTCACTTTGTGCACCGTCGTGTGGGTATCAAGCGTTGAACACCATTACGGTGAGACCTTCGTGATGCTGCGGGGAGGTTTGCACCCCATCTGATATCAGAGCAGAACTGGCTGGAGCTGGGCTGCGGTAGGAAATGGCCCCGTGTCCTCCTCCTGCTGGGAGGCTGAGTAGCCCACGGGAAGGATCAGACCTTTGCTACTGTTCCTGAAGAGTCAGACCGAGTTGGGAGCAGCCATGGAGCTGCCACACTTTGTCCCAAGCCCTGAACCTTGCCCTGTGTCTCTTCCACGCGTGGCTCAGTTTTCAGGGAGGATCCAGCACGCAAACCGGAGCTGAATAACCTGCAGGAGAACTGCTTGGTGCAGACCACCGAGTGGAGCGCGTGCTCCAAGAGCTGCGGCATGGGCATCTCTGCCCGGGTGACCAACGACAACCCCCAGTGCCGCCTGGAGAAGGAAACCCGGCTCTGCATGGTCCGGCCCTGCGACTTCCCCATGGAGAAAACCAAGGTACTGGGGCTTGGGGAGGGGGAACACGACACCGGGAATGCCAGGGACAACCTAGTTAGGTACGTGTCGGGGATGAGCCTGTCTCACAGGGTTTGCTCCGTGCTTCCACTTTTTCTGTGTCCTACTGCCCAGTGATGGAGATGGAGCGCAGGGCGAGGTGGACCTTTCCGTCATGTCCTTGTTAACCCATCTGCTCTCTCCCTAGAAGGGGAAGAAGTGTGTGCGGACCCCAAAGCCACGCCAGAGCCTCCACTTTGAGTTTTCGGGCTGCACCAGCACCCATTCCTACCGGCCCAAGTTCTGCGGCAGCTGCACCGATGGCCGCTGCTGCACCCCGTACGTCACCAGCACCGTGGAGGTGGAGTTCCGCTGCCCCGAGGGGGACTTCTTCCAGCGGAAGATGATGTTCATCAAGATGTGCTCCTGCCACTACGACTGCCCGCGAGACAACGACATCTTCCTGGCCACGTATCACCGGAGGATGATTGGAGACCACGTCAAGACAGAGAGGCAGTAGCCCTCTCCGTGCCAGATCCACGGGCCAAGGTGTCAAGAGGGCTCTGCAGCGCTTTCGTGGCTGTGTCCCAGGACGATGCAGCCTCTTCCCCCTCTGTGAGGGGCTGTGCTCTTCAGAACAGCACCGTTCGCCACCAGTGGTCCCAGTGGCCTTGCCAACAAGCCGGGGTGCAGGGGGGGAACAGCCCCATCTGCCCCAGGCTCCCGACCCTCACCCGCGGTGGTGCAACGGTCAGTGAAGGAACCAGAAACAGGCTTGAGCTGCAAACTTGATCCATGTTCCCGCTGACCAGATGGGAGAGTGGATCAAAGCCGCGTGGCTCCAGCCTGTCTCCAGCTGAGAGCACAGCGGCTACGAGTCCCTGTGGCCACTGGCCTGCCAAAACCACATGGAGAACCCAGAGCAGGAGAGAGGGGAAGCCCAGGAGGCCGGAGCTCTGCAGCCGCTTCCCAGCAGAGCGGGGCTCTGCTGCATGTGGATGCAAACCTCGGTGAGGAAAGCGGTCCTGGCCCCGTGCTGGGCTCCTGCTGAGCTTTTCAATTTTTTTTTGGCTAGTTGGATCCAAGAAGTTGGCAAAAGCTCTTCCCCATCCTTGTGCCCACCTTTCACCCTCCCACGTGCTTTCCCGTCAGCGGCTTTGTTCCAGACCAGTTGGCACCTGGAGAGCAAGGAGCATCTCCTGGGTGACCTGTTCTCCGCGGCAGCTCAAAGCTGGGCTGTCTTTTTTTTTCCCCATTAAATTCCTTTCAGCCTGGTGTGCCAGGGAGGGGGACAGTGAAGACACGGAAACAGCGAGTTGTGTGGTGTCACTGCAGGAGACGGAGCCTCCTGCAGAAGATCTGAGCCCAGGAAGGGGGTTCTTGATAATGGAAAGGATCCGGCCAGGCTGTCGCTTTGCCTCGGGTTCCCTGGGGCCTCTTCCAGACCCGAGGGGTTTTTCCAGTGTGAACTGGGGGCGAGCCAGGCTGAAACCTGTCCCCTGTGGTACTGCTCCTGGCAGTTCGTAGCGCCGTGATGTCCTGTTGTCCCTTTGGGTAACGTCTTCAGAAATGGCTCCGGGGTGGGAGAGGGGCTGGACCCACTGTCTCACACATCCACAGTGGGGCTGCAGCTTCGGGGGCTTTGCTGGTGGGTCGTGGGTTGGAGGGACGCGGCTCAGCTCGGGTCTCCGTCACTGCCAAGAAAAACGCCCGTATTTGTAACTGGAGCAGCTCTGGAGTGACCGAGGCAGCGGCACGGAGAGCTGCGTGGTGCCGGGGTCTCCAGCGGTGGGGTTCCCTTCTTCCCCGAGCGGAGTCTCTCTGCCGTTAAGGACGTGCCGGTTGCCGGCCCGTAGCTCTGGGAGAGGCCACCAGCCCGTAAGCCCCCAGCCTGGCTGGCGCAGCAGCGGTGCAGCCCCCACCTCGGCAGCTCCGTGAAGCCTTATCAGTCGTGTGTAGTCTCTGCTGATTTTGGCACAAACATCCAGGTAAAGGCCGGATCTCGTTCCTTAAACCCTTCCTGCCTTTCACCGCTGGAAATCACGGTGAATTCCTGTCCCGGCCGGGCAGGAGCAGGGGCCACCCTGCAGCACCCTGCAGCACCCCACCGCAGCTTGCAGCACCCCACCGCAGCTCCCACCCCGAAGCCGGAGGGACCTCCTGGTGCCGGAGGACAATCCCAGCCCTCAATAAACGCTGTCCCACGGCCCCTGACGCTGCAGAAACACCCGCTCGGTGCCAGTCCCGTCTCAGCCCCTCTTTTCTTTCTCTCTCAGCCTGCGGAAGCTCGTGAGCCTTCAGCCTCCTGTTCCCTGTAATCAATTTGAACTGTAAATAATTTATCTGATGTTGTTTCTTTTGGTTTTTTTAAGGGCCTTTGTACAGTTCCTGTACCCTGATTTCAGCCCAGCCTCGCTCGGGGCCTCTTCTCCCCCTGCCCCCAGCTCTGCTCTGAGCTTTTCTCCTTTTGCCTGGCTTCCCAGTGTAAAACGACGCCGAGGTTGCACTTTACTCCGCGCTAATAAATATCTCTATTTTTTACATCCCTGGCAGCATCCCTCTGTGCGAGGCTCCTGCTCCGGCCTTTCCCCAGTGCCACCAGCTTGCTGGGACCAGTGCTGGGACACCCTGCAAACCTGGTGGCTGGGTGGGAAGGGGTGTGGGGGGGGTCCCATTCCCCCTCCCGAATAGCAGCGGGGCGGGTGTCGGTGTCGCACGGGCACCTCTGCAACCCACAGACCTTGGCTCCTGCCCGGGGTGGGGGGACACAAAAGCGGAGCACCCCACACCCCCCCCCGGCTCTGCCTGCTCCAGGACCCAGGAGTCCTTAATACCCGATAAAAATAACCGCGGCAGCAGATGTGAGCGGGAGTTGGTGATAACGGGGCCAGAACGCGAGGGGCTTTGCGGTGGCTTAACGGCTTACGGACTCATCCCCCCTCACGTGAGCCAGGGGCTCCCCCCTCTCCCGGCGCCGCCGCGGGGCACCAGGGGCTCTTCCCCCCCCCCCCCAAAATCATCCTCCTTCCCCCCAAAACCTTCCTCTTGCCCCCCAAACCCTTCCTCCTCCCCTGGGGCGAGGCAGGGGATGGGGGGACAGGCCCCGTCCCTCTCTGGGGGCTGGGGAGGCCGCGGGAGGGGACAGGGTGACGGCCCTCGCCAGTGTCCCCGGGGCGGTGGCCGTTAGGTGGCACCAGGCCCCTCCCTTGGGGGACACCCTGTCCCCAAGGCGGGGTGCCGTGGGGCCACCGGGGCGGCACACACCTCCTCCAGCCCAGCCCCGGGCCACCACTCTTAGCCTGGGGCCACCACCGTCACCTTGGGGCCACCTCCACGCCCCCCAGGGCCACCACCGCCACCCTGGGGACGCTGCCGTCACCCTGGGGCCACCTCCGTGACCGAATTCCATCCCACCGCCCCCTCCGTGCCCGTCCCAGCCGCCGGGAAGCCCCGCTCCCCTCTTATCGCCCGCGGCCGCCGCCTGCGTCGCCCCGATAGCCCGGGCGTGTCCCCGCGGGGACCCGGGGGGGTCCGGCCCAGCCTCGGACCCCCCCCGCCCTTATCAGCCCCGACCACGCCGCAGCCCCCCCCCCCCCCCCCCCCCCCGCGGCGAGGGCAGGACGGGGGCTCCCCCGGGGCAGGGGGGGCTTTTTGCCCTAAAAAAAGGTTAAAACCAAAAGGTTAAAAAAAGGAGGCGGGTGAAAATGAGTTTAAAAATCTACAAAAGACCCAATTCTGCCGGTTTTTGGGGGGGGGATAGCTGGGGCTCCTGCCCGGCAGCAGCGGGCGACCCGGCCCGGGGGTGGCTGGAGAACCCCCGCGGCACTTTCTCCTTATATGGGGTGGTGACGTCACGGCGGCGCTGGGAGGTCACGCGCCCCCACGCCGCGCTGGGGCGGGGTCTCTTCCGTGACGGCCCCCGTCACCTGCTTGCCCCGCCCACTGCAGCGCCGCGCGCCGCCCGGCCCCGCCCCCCCGCCGCGGGGGCGGGGCCAACGTGCTGACGTCACGGGGGGGCGGGGCTCCGCGGTGCAGGTGGAGGCAGCGCGGTGTGGAGCGGAGCGGCGGCCCCGGGCTGGGTACGCGGCGGGGGGCCGGGGGCACGGGGTCTGGGGCGGTTTTGGGGGTCACGGGGGGGATCTGGGGGGCCCATGGCAGGGTCCCTATGGCTGAGTCAGGCTGGTTATGGGGCTGGGGGGGCTAAAGGGGGGACTGGGGTGCACTGGGGGTCCACAGTGGGGTTAGGGGGATTATGGGGGGATTTGGGGCTCCCTGGAGGGACCTCTAGTGGGTCAGTCCGGTTATGGGGTGGGGGTTATAGGGGGGTTTGGGGTGCAGGGGGTCAGGCTGGTGATGGGTGGGGGGTTATAGCGAGCTTGGGGCGCTCTGGGGGCACAGGGGCGGTCAGGCTGGTGATGGGGTGGGGGGGCTAGGGAGGGGCGCAGAGTGCTGTGGGGTGGGGGGGACCCACAGTGGGGCTGGTCTGGGGGAGCCGAGGAGACCCGTGGAGGTCAAGGGAGGTGTGGGGTGGTCTGGGGTCTGGGGGGGTCAAGCTAGGTGTGGGGGACCCGCAGGGAGTGAGGTGTGGGGCAGGGGGGTTATGGGGAAACAGGGGGGGTTCTGGAGCGGGGGGAGACCAAGGAGGTGCCGCAGTGGGGCAGAAGGGGGGTTGCGGGGTGGGGGGCCCCCAGTGGGGTCAGGCTGGGTGTGGGGGCGCTCTGGAGCTGCACAGGGACCCCAGTGGGGCTGGGGGGTGCATGGGGCAGAGGGGAGGGTGGGGTGCTCGGGGTGGGTCCGCAGTAGGCTGAGGCTTGGGAGGTGGATGGGACATGGGGGCCCTGCCCCACGGGGGGCTGCCAGCTCCGGGAATGGGGTGTTTCCCCCCCCCATAGTGGTGTTCCCGCGGAGGGGACTCGCGTCCCCCCACCGCCATCCCGGTGACAGTGTGGTTGTCCCTCCCTGGGAGGTGGCAGCTCCTGCAGTGGCACCTGGGTCCGGCTCTGATTCCCTGGCGGCGTTTGGTGCCCGCTGAGGTTGTGCCTGAGCCGCAGCCTGGGGACTGGGGGCGGCCGCGCTCCTTCCCCTCTCCCCACGACGCCGTCTGCACCCGCTGAGACAGTTCCCGAAGCCGGTGGTGGCCGAGCTGCGGAGCGCCGGGAGCCTCCTCCTCCTCCTCCTCCCATCGATACCTGTCCCAGCATGGATCGATGCCGCGCTCAGCCGAGCAGTGCTAAAACCTCGCCATCGACTTTCCGTGCTGTTCCCCCGTTTTGTGTCGGTGGGAGCGGGGATTTCTCTCCCCACATCCCCTTTTAGACGGGGGCTCTTGGCGCTGGTGTGGCCACCACAGCAGCGTGCGGCGGGATGCGATGGTTCCTGCAATCTCCTCCCTTCCTCAGTTTCACCCTCCGGCAGCCGTAGCGGGACAAGGGGTGGGTGAACCTGCTCCCAGAGCCGTGCCGTGGGCTGCGCCGGGGGGGATTCTGCCTTCCCCGCTTCCCGGTGGGCTCGGCAGGTGCCGCGGGGTCCGAGCCGCTGGCCGGAGCGGCAGGGGACAGTGGCTATCTTTAGGGCTGTGTTGCAATGGAGGGGTGTGTCTTGGCTCGGTGCTGCCGGCAGCCGCCTCCTCGCCCAAGGGTTGACTTTACGCTGAGGCTCCCGCGTGGGGGAAAATCAACATTGGCTCTGTGGTTTGCCGGAGCCGGGTATCGGGGTGCCCCGTCCTCCGTGGGTTCCCCAGTGGGGCTGTGGGGCTGAAGCGTGGGTCCGTGTTGGCAGCCAGCTCGGGCGGGCGGCAGGCGGGGGCTGACGGCCGGCGATGGACGCCCTGCGCAGGGTCAGGCCGTGCGCAGTGGGGACAGGGTTCGGTGTGGGGGGCACCAACAGCCCCCCGGCACCCTCACCTGGCAGCGGGACTGGGTGAGCCGGAGCAAACGGCTGGGAATGGGGAAGTGGGAGGGAACCTCTGCTGCCCCGCGGGAGAGGAGCCGCCTTGGGGTGCGGGAGCAAGTTAGGTTCTTGCAACCCCAAAACCCTCCCCATCCCTCTCTGCTCCCTTCCTGAGGCTCTAACGAAGGCACGGATGCAGTTCCAGGAGAGCCAAGGTCAGGGCTGCCAACGGCAGCGCGGGCTCCCCTCCGTGTCCTCGTTCTGCCGGAGTAACCCGGTTAGTCTGTGGGAGGAACGTGCACCCGCGCCAGGGCTCCGGGTGCCGTGGGACTGAAGTTCGGCTTAATCCTCCCTCCGCAGCCGTCTCCCTGCTCATATGAAATGTGGGTGACGCAGCTGCGCCGTGCCCGTCCTCGAAAGGAGGCGGCCAAAACTTGCGGAACAGTTTGTGTCCCTCCAGGTGCACGGCTCCTCTCGGAGCGTCGGGGCGCACGTGGACGTGGGTCTCCCCCAGCTCGTGGCGGCGCTGGCAGCCCCTCCTGTTCCTCGCCCGAAGCGGGGCACGTGTCGCTTCTGCGTGTCGCGATGGTAACGGCGAGTCAGCGGCAGCAAAAAGTTCCTCCCCGCATCAAACTGCGTCCCCGCGGTCGCGCTCAAGCGGTTCTGTGGGTGGCGGGGGCCTCCCCCGTCCCTTCCCTTGGCTTTGCCTGGCAATGAAGAGAAACTTCGGGCCTTCTCCAGAGGGTTTGAAACCCTGCCGAGGAGAGAAAGTGCCTTCTCATCCGCGGCGGTGCTGCTCTGGCGAGGCTCTCTCCTCCCGGCGCGCAGCCTGGCAGCTGCCGGAATTGCCTGCAGCCGCATCTCTCTGCACCGCCGGGTCCTTTCGCAGCCGCCGGCGGGTGAAGGCGGCTCGGAGGGTAAGCACAACGTCGGCCGTTCTCCGAGCGTGGGGGCTTGGAGGCTATATCACTAATTTAATATATAACGGAGGTTTTTCTGAGCTCCATGCGCAGCCATGCCCCGGGGAGGAGAGCAGGCTGCAGGTCCCTGTCCCGGAGGGCAGATATCTTCCCTTCTGTGCCCAGCGGCGTTTTACCTTTGCTGCCTCTTCCCAGCTGCGGGAAGAGGCTCAGGGCGCTGGTGGCTGGAAGTTGGGGGTCAAAATTGTCTCTCGGCCACGCTGGGTGCCGCAGGTTGGAGGTGCGGGAGCTGTGGGGTGCGGTTCGGGTGGTGGGGATGGACTCGCCCACAGATTTCTCTTTGAAGGCGCTGCCCGGGAAGGATTTGGGTGTTTCGGTTGTCCCTTTTATGCGTTTTTCTCCGCCTAGGGATTTGCGCGAGCTCTGCGTCAGGCTGCACAGGGAGGTGCTGTGGCCGGCTCCCCGTGCTTAGCCCGGGACCAGCGCTGGGTGCGAGACCACAGATGACCCCCCCCCAAGCTGTCTCCCACGCTGGACGCTCCGCCGAGGCCGTGGTGGTTCGGTCCATGGCTCTGGGGGTCCCTGACACCACAAGCAGCAGGGCCGTGCTGTGCCATCCCGGCTGGGCTGGCGGGGGCAGCCAGGGTGGGCTCGGTGGGGCTGGTGGGGTCCGTCCGAAGCGGCCGGCCCATCTGCGGCTTCTCCCCGCTAGAGGCTGCTGATGAACAGAGCATTTTTCTTTCCCTGGCTGTGACGGAGCAGCAGGGTCTTGAATTCGCAGGGCTGAGCATCCCGGCCGGAGCTTTTTCCTGCTGATTCACCCTGGAGACAGCGGCGAGATTCCCCCGGCAGCGGCCGGGTTCAGGGGGCACATCTGCTCCCCCGCCAGGCCCACAATATGTCTCCCCACTTCATTAGGTCTTAATTAGGCAAATGCACTGGCACCGTGTGCGAGGCCATTGCCAGGGGACACGGATCGTGTGCCGTACCGGGGATGCCGGCTCCCATCCCGCCTGCCTCGGGGGTGCCGACAGGGTTTTTCCAGCCAGGAGCTGAATGCGGGATGAGTTCAGCCTCTCCTGTTGTATTCCCAGAGGGTGCGTGTGCAGCGATAACTGCTTCATCCCTCCGGCGTCTCCCAACTGGCAGGAAAGCCAAGGATTAGTTAAGTGATGGAAGGGATACTGCACCGCCGGGCACGGGAAAGCCGCCTTGTAGAGCCAAAGGAGACTCTTCTACATCCTGGGCAAGGTGGTGGCCTGGAAAACAAACCCAGACCCCGGGAAAATGATTAATCCCATAACAATTAGGTGTCAAACGAAAAGTTTTCGTGGTAATCGCTGCAGTGGAAGGTGGCTGGGAAGGAATTGGTGGTGTCGCACAAGGCCTCGGCGAGGTGCGGGCGCTGCCGGGAGGGCAGCGCGGTGCCAGCTGGCTCCGGCGCCGAGCAGCCAGCGCGGCTTCCCCGACAATGGCAGAGCGGCGCTTTACATAATCCGGGACTTGCAAAACAAGCTCGAAGGTCTGGAAAATCCTCCCGCTATTGTTTGCGCTCAAAGTTTGCTGAATTTCCTGGTTCGATCTGCGGGTCTGGTTTTTGTGTGGGGACCGCAATGGCTGGGGGGGGGGGAATGCACATATTGCACAGAGAAAAGGGCGTTTGGGGGGGTTTAATCCACGCCTGCTCCTTAGATGAAACTGGTTTTTTTGTGGTTCACAAGAGGTTTTGAGCAGCTGTTCGCAGCTTTATAGGGCTCTGGAGGACTCTTCGTCTATCCAATTAGCATGGTTTGTCTCTGGTCCCCTTCCTGATGCCCCCCGAGATAAATCCTGAAATACCGGCCGGGCGGGCACGGGGCGCCGTGGGCAGCGCACGCAGGCACCGGCTGCGCTCCCAGCCCCAGGGTCTGCTCAGGGGCAGAAAACACCGGGTCAAAATGGCTTTGTGTTGTCTGAGCCTCACGCGAGTCGGCCCCCGCTGCTCTGGGGAGGCTCTAAAGCTGCCTCTCGCCTGCAGATTTTAGGAGGAGAGGCTGGAAGGGAGCTTGTTTTGCTGTGCCTTTTAGCCAGAGGTGTGTGGTGTTGCTTCCCACAGCTCGGGGGTTTGGAGGCGGTGGGGAAAACGCAGCCGGGAGGATGCTGAGGGTGTCGGGAACCACCCCAGCCCCACGCCAGCCTCCGGGCTCAAGGGCGGCGAGTTCCCTGGCCCCGAGAAGTGTTTTGGGGCGTGGGGCCTTGCTTTTCCATTTCCTCATCCCAAAGCCTTTTGCCAAGACAACCAAAGCCACTGACGCCCCGTGCGCTGTTCAATTAAATGAACGAATCCTGTTAAAATGTTCTCCTGTTTGCAAATAGGTGACTAAGAAACCCGCCTCCTCCTCCTGTTCCCGGTAGCAAGGAATGAGGTTAAGTTCTTTCCGGTCCACTTAATGTCAGGCCAGTTTTGGCACCCTGGTAAGCAGCGAAAGAGGAGGAGGAGGAAGCCCGGCACGACGGCACAAACGCATCCTCTTATTCGAGGTGGCTTCGAGCTCCTTTCCTGTAGGTAATTACATCTGGCCACGCTTGACCTGAGCTGGATTTGAGCAAGGGGGTGTGAGGCGTGACGTGTGCTGGGAGCCTTCGGAGTGACCAGGCGCCGGTGTTGAAGCAACGTTGTCGGTGCCGCAGGCAAGCCAGCCCATCCCAGCGACGGGGCGGGAGACGCTGGGAAGCTCCGAGCTCGCGTCCAGCCTGGAGAAGTCCGGGTCGGTGCCCGAGCTCTGCTTGGCCTGGGTGGGAGGCGGGGGGGGGGACGGACACCGATGCCTTGAAGCATCACCGTAGCCGGGGCGTTAACGCAGCTGGTGCATTACAGCATTTCTCATGCTGTACGTGACCTCCGCGAGCTGATCCCCGCGTGGTTGCCGCCGTCCCCTGATGGTTTAGCCACTTGCCAGACAGCACCAGCCTTTAAAGGGCTTGTATTTCCCTATCGGCTCTCCAAAAACCCTCGGAGATGGGATAAGCTGTTTGTGAGCACTCCAAAACTCGAGGGAGGCTCTTTCTCTGCGTTGAGGGTTTGTATCAAATGGGAACGGCACCGAGTCGCCTCCCTGCGCCTGCGCGAGCTCACAGCGCTGAGCCTGGGAGCGATGGAGGGCAGATGTTGGCCCGGCCCGGAGCCACGTTGGGCTGTAACGTGACTTTCTCCGGCTGCGTTGATGTTGCGCTGGGGAACGCCTGTGTCTGACGTGGAGGTGAACCTCTCCCATATGGTGGGGATCGGCCCCGGCCAATCCGCGGCTGCGAGGAGCCTGCCCGCGGGCTGGCAGATGGGGTCAGCGCCGCTCGGGGATTTCCTGGGATGCGGAGTGGAGGTTTTTAATAGCGAATGTGGTCGTCCGTATCGTCGCGTAGCTTGAAACCTGTGACTTAAAAATACCAACTGGTAGCTGAGGTGTGGCTGAGCTAGAGAAGTCCGCTCTTTTTACGGTTTCCCCCTGTTTTTGAGTAAAAATAAAGGAAAGTTTAAACCTACGCTTAGGTGATGCTGACATGCTCAGGGTGCGGTTCCCTGGCATGGATTGCCTGTAAGGCCCAGCCTTTCTCGGGAAGGTCGCTCATCCCCACGCGATGGTCCGATCCTTCCCGGTGGGCTGTGTTGTGTCGGATCCTGCGCCTCAGCCGGGTGCCAAGACTTCAGCCTTCTCGGAAAGGCAGCGGGGGCCGGTGTGGGTGTCCCTCGCTGCCCGCTGCCAGCCCACAGGCGCCTGGTGCCTCGTGAGCAGCAGTCGGAGGTGTCGGGGCAGCGCCCGGAGTTGCAGATGGCTCGTGCTGGGGTTGCGGCGCTGTTTGATCCATCCGAGCTGCCTTTCGGTGGGAAAACGCGAGATATCCAAGCGCAGAATTGATCAGTGCTGCTGGCCAGGCTTTTTCCTGATGTCGCTATTTTTTTCCTGCTGCTGCAGGAGGAGGCAGACGTGGTTTCGGCAGCTGCCTGGCTCCGGCAGTTTGCGTCTTGCCTCCCCCTACAAACTGCCTTCAGACTTCTTGGCTTTCTGGCCCCCCCTGTTCTGGTCGGTGCGAGGCTGTTATCGGAGCTCAGCAAACCGTGCTGATCGCATCCAAGCGCCCTACCTCAAACCACCTGGCAGCGCTGGGCTGGATGAAGAAGCTCATTTGCACAGGGTGGTTAATTCTCTGTATGTTTTAATCTCCGCGACCATCTGTGTTCTTGCCTGGGCTGGGGAGACGGGAACTCTTGGGATTTATTCCAGGAGGTGAAGGGGGAGAGGACTACTTATTCTGTGTCTGCTGAAAACTGCCCCGGGTCAAAGCAGGACAGCCTCATTAGCTCTGGGAACAGCAGTTCCTGCATCTTCGGGCAAGGAGGCTTGACGACACGTCAGCTCTATGCTGGAGGCACATCCCGAAAAGCTGGAGGGAGAGGGCAGGGGCAAAAGGCATTTGCTGAAAATGGGGACCTCTGTGAAGGCTTTCCAGCATAGAAACCCCAACACAGAGGGTCTGCGATGGGCTTGGTGGCACCTCGGAGGGCTGAGGTCCCTCCAGGGAAGGCTGCGTTGGCCTGGGGAGAGGCAGTGTGCTAAAGCATCTCCTGGCCAGCCTAAAAGCCCAGCCCTGGGTTGCGGCAGCCTCTGGGGTATGTGCCTGCCCCACCAGCAGCTACTGCAGCCTCTGCTCTGGGGAACGCCATGGCTGGAGCTCAGATTTGAGCTTCAGAAGCTGCTGATGAGACTGGGGTGCTCACATACCAGAAGCAGGGGACCAGTACCTATAGGTGGGCTGCAGTAGCATCTCCAGAGAGACCTGTGCAGGCTGCTGCTGAGCGAGAGAAGCTTTTTTGGCGAGCGACGCCTGAAGTCGTCCTTGTTTTGGGTTCTCACGTTGGCGAGCTGAGGCTCGGCAGCTCATCGCAGAGCCCCAACCAGGATCCCGCTGACCACAGGCTCTGCACGTGGCAGGGGCGAAGGTGGCGCTTGCTGCGGGCTCTGGGGCGGAACGCCTGTCCCGTGGGGCAGCACGGCCCCGCCAAGGCTACTGCTGACATCCGAACCCAGAGGGAACGATCCCTGCCCTGTAATTAAGCTCTCTTCTGCTCCTGTTCACCATACTAATGAGGAGTCTCGTGGATGTACTCCTTGCGGCTGCTCTGGGTCCTCTGTGTGGCTCAGGAGCTGGAGGTGGCTTTCCAAGAGAGCAAAGGGCAAACCCGAATCTCCATCCCCGTCTCATGGGGGTAAATCTTGTAGGCTGGGAGGAACCTTTGATTTTAAAGGCTTTTCCTTGATCGTACCTTAAAGGACTGCACCCTGCATGCTGTAAATTCATCTGGCAACATACATGCCACTCTCTTGAGTGAGGAAAACCTTCCCTACTGCTCACGCTGGCCGGGCCGGCGAGATGGAGATGTTTTTCCAGCCCTCAGTTGAAGGACCGAGGCTGCCTCTTGAAAGGAGAGCTCTCTTTCACCTTCTTGCCAGGCTCTTGACATCAGCAGATAATAACACTTAAAACCAACCAGCTCTCCAGCTAAATCCTCCCCTCCTTCAGCCGTTTGGGGTTTTGGTCTCGCTGGAGATGACAGCCCTGGGATCGTCCGCGTTGCGGTGCATCCCAAAGGATGGGTGCAGGCTTGTGCCCGTCTCTCTGGCGTGGCAGGCGGGCTGCAGAGGAGTCCGGCACCGTGTGAGACTTCTGTGTGCCGTGAGCGCTTGACTGTGCGCTCGTGTCGAGCAGATCGCTGGACCCTCGGTGGGGCTGCTGCCTGAGCCGAGGATCTGGCTGGATTTCGGGACCCTCCTCGTGCCCCGGCGTGTGCCCACTGGAGCAGGCAGACGGCCTTGCGAGGGCTGAGAGCACCGTCGCTCTCTTGAATCTCTTCATTTAGTTAATGATCCTTTTGTTGAGAGGATTAGGGTTTAGAGGCCTCTGGCAGAGTGTTAATTAAATTAAGTCTATGGGTGTTTTGTTGAGGTTTTAAAGCCCACTAGAGGGCTCAGTTGGAGCCCTGTGGAGCTGGGGCTGGAGGCGCTGGGCTGTGTCCATCCCCTGCAGAACTTCGCACGAAAAGTTTTGTAAGGCTGGAGGAGCTGGATGGACGCAGAAGTACCTGGGGCCAGTCTGCAGCCTCCGCACCGCGCTCGCCGCTTCTCCAGCCCGGCTCTGCCGTGTCTGACCCGTGCCGTGCCGCTGCCCGGGGCTCCGGAGGCTGTCCTCGCTGGAGGCTGGCAGGCACGGGGCGCCTGCGTCACCGCTCGCTGTATTATCGGCGTTCAGTAATGTCGGGTTAATGTTTTTTTCGGTGGTGTTTTTTTTTTTTTTTCCCCCCCTCCTTCCCAACTCAGTGTTTACAATTCTAAGAAGTGGCTCAATGTGAGCGTCCGGTTCCATCTTCAGTTCGGGGAAGAGTCAGACGCTGAAGTTCGCTTACACGAACTCCGCCAGCAGCGCTCGCGTAAAATACAAGTGTGAGCACTTGGCTTTGTGGCTCGAGGGATTTTTCTGGTGGGGTTTTTCCCATTTAGCTGGAACTGCTTATTAACCAGTGTCTCTTCTCTTTTTTTCTTCTCTACGCTGCCCCGTGATGGATTTTGGTGCCTCGCCTGCGTGGTTTGCCCGGCTGTCTCATCTCTGGGTAAGTACCTGCTTCATTAGATCCGCGAGGGGAAATAGCTGAAACCAATCCTTTGGACTTAAATAATGAACTGACCTGTTTATTCTGTCTTAAACTCTGGAGTGTTGATTGTTATCAGACAGTGGGATTTATCTTGTGTGAGTGTGAATATTTTGGATATTGAAAAGCATTTCATATAGCAATTTCCAGGCCAAGTTTATAACATGGAAAAGCCCACAGCAGCAGTTATTCTTGCGAGTGCTGACCTGGCGATAAAAGCACACCAAGTGCCAGCAAGTGAGCAAATGGAAGTGAAAATGTTTTTGGTGGTGGAAAGCAATACTCCCTGCTTCTCCCCAGATGCCTCCTGACAGCTGTTGATGGTAAATCAGTGCCGTGGTTGTGTAAGGGACTCTCTGGAGGCCGGAGCGCAGCACCGGGCTGGCTCCCCCTCTGCAAACCCGCAGGTGTGCGGGGTTTGCAGGGCACGGAGAGGAGCCCCAGGCCCTTCAGGCAGCAGAGGAGGGGAAATGTGTGTCGAGCTTGGAGAAATGCAGCAGGCATGGATGTTTCCAGCTTGCCTTCTCAGAGATCCTGCTTTGCACGGGGGGAAGAATCGTCCTGGTGGGGTGGATTCTCGTTGTTTCCCAGCAGAGGCTTGGTGCCTGCCCCCGCGCCTGGCTGCGAGCCGCTGTTTGTGTATTAGAGCTCCTCAAAATGAGGTGTGCGCGCTCAGGGTGGAGGAAAGGAAAGGGGTATCTGCGTGGTAAAGCTGGTTCTCTGGATGCAGCGGAGCCTTTGCATTGAGGTTGCTGTCTCTGGAAACGTTGGAAGTTTTTAATTGACTTTTTAATTTGAAGTATCATAGAATGGCTTAGGTTGGAAGGGACCTTAAAGATCATCTAGTTCCAACCCCTTGCTGTGGGCAGGGACACCTCCTGCTAGACCAGGGTGTCTTCTTGCTAAGCTTTCCCCTTTCCTGTCCCTCTGCACCCCCTCCCCAGTAATATCTTCTCCTCTCCCAGTACTGAGTGTATTTCGAGCAGCTCCGCTCTGTGCCCGAGCGTTCAATGTACTGCCAGTCACTGATGAAAGACTTGAAGGGAAAAGCAGAGGAAGGTGCTGGGAGCAGATTGCTTTATTCTTAAACTCAGCATTATTACACGATGCCTCACAGGGGAGGGCAGGAGGGATGACTCAAATCCAAGCATAAACCTGTTGTTCTTACACAGAAGTAAGTGAAGGACTATATTTGGAAGCTGAGCAGCTGTCTCTTGTTCTGAATGAGCTGTTCTTTGCTACCAAGTCTCTAAAAGAGGGATCATTAATTAACTAGAGAACCTGCCTTGATCAGAGGTGCTGAGCTCCCATCCCCACCAAACGCACAGCAGTCATTTGAATGCAGAATAAACCTCCTCCACACAGAAGGTGTAACTGCAAGAAATCATAGAATGGTTTGGGGTAGAAGGGACCTTAAAGCCCACCCAGTGCCACCCCCTGCCCTGGGCAGGGACACCTCCCACCAGCCCAGGTTGCTCCAAGCCCCGTCCAACCTGGCCTTGAACCCCTCCAGCGATGGGGCAGCCACAGCTTCTCTGGGCCACCTGGGCCAGGGGCTCACCCCCCTCACAGCAAAGAATTTCTTCCCAATATCTCACCTAAATCTCCCCTCTTTCAGTGTAAAACCATTCCCCCTCGTCCCATGGCTCCCCTCCCTGATCCAGAGTCCCTCCCCAGCTTTCCTGGAGCCCCTTTAAGGGACTGGCAGGGGCTGGAAGGTCTCCCCGGAGCCTTCTCTTCTCCAGGCTGAACCCCCCCAGCTCTCTCAGCCTGTCCTCACAGCAGAGGGGCTCCAGCCCTCCCAGCATCTCCGGGGCCTCCTCTGGCCCCACACGAACAGGTCCATGTCCTTCTTGTGCTGAGGGCTCCAGAGCTGGACACAGGACTCCAGGTGGGGTCTCACCAGAGCGGAGCAGAGGGGGAGAATCACCTCTCTGGATCTACTGGCCACGCTTCTTTTAGTGCAGGCTGGGAGGTCGTGTTTGGAGCAAAATGCAAGTGCTTACTCACGTGACTGTTGCAATGGGTTAACAAGAGGTATGTCTCTACCAGCGCAGTGGCTGTAGCTGTGCCAGGGTGTCCCGGACCGGGTGAGCATCATCAGGGTCTTCTTCCTTCAGGACACAGTCATCCTTCTGGTTATCGCTGTGTGACAAGCTGTAGAATCACAGAGTACCAGGTTGGAAGGGACCTCAAGGATTGTCTGGTCTAACCTTTCCTGGCAAAAGCACAGTCTAGACAAAGATGGCCCAGCACCCTGCCCAGCTGCATCTTAAACATGTCCCATGCTGTGGAATCCACCACTTCCCTGGGGAGATTATTCCAGTGGCTGATTGTTCTCATTGTGTAACATTTTCCTCTTGTGTCCAACTGGAATCTCCCCAGGAGTAACTTGTACCCATCACCCCTCATCTTCTCCATGTGACTCCTTGTAAAAAGGGAGTCTCCATCTTCTTTTTAGCCTGCTGGAATGTGGTGATAAGGTCTCCCCTAAGCCTTCTTTTCTCAAGGCTGAACAAAGTCTCTGGTCAAGGGTGGATTTCTTCCTTGAGGAAAGCTGGCAACCTGAACCAAACCCCTGGTTCGCTCTCCCCAGAGCAGTCTCACCGCGACTCTTGTCTGTGTGAGCGATCTGTTGTCTTTTGTGTACTGCCCAGAGAGCAGAGAATTGCATTTCAGTGCTCCTGCTTATTTATCGGCTTTTGGCGTTTTGACCCTGATACAAGATGAAGTTTGCTGCTTGCTGAATACTTGGTATTAATCTTGGTGAGCAAACAAGAAAGCTAAGTGGTACCTTGTTAGCGATGGCAAAGATAAAGATTGCGTGGTACAGTTTCACTGGATCAGGGACAGCCCTGACCTTCACTCCGCAGAGAAATCGGCAGGCTCAGGTTGCCTTTCCATCTTTAAGCCTGGCTGATCTCTTAGGTAAACGTAAAATGCACAGGAGCTGTAGCAAGTGAATCTCCTCTCCTGGCTTGATAAGAGTGTTGGGCATCGGTCCTAAAAGTTAACACACCAGCAGCTTCCACGAAGGGATGTGCTGCGAGAAGCTGGAGGGCAGAGACCGTGCAGAAAAATGCTGAAGTTGCAAGAGGAGCGTGCGACGTTTGGGGTTGTGCTCTTGACCTTCAAGCTAAGATTCAAATATGTTGCCATTATTTGAAGCCTGTCAAGAATGTTGGGAGGTATGTTCCGCCCAAAAAATGTTCCGAGCTATGTTTGTGGCAAAGGAGGTGGTAAATGCAGTGTGCGCGTTAATGGGCGGCTGCTGGGCTGTGTCTGTCCATACGTTGGCATTGGTGATCCTGAGAGCCGTGTGTTGTGACCTTAAAGTTTACCTGTACATGAAATTGTTTCTTTCTGTCCTTTAATTCATGGGTCTCCTAGAGAAGGGCATTGTTTCGTGAAGCCGTTAGACAGCAGTTGTGTTGTGAACTCAAGTCTCACCCTAGTTCCTATTCACATATAGCTCAAAGAGGAAGAACAAATAAATTCTCCTGCTTTTCTGCCTTTCAGTGAGATTTTCTGCTTTGACCCTCTCCTGGAAGTGTGGTAGCAGGGTATCTCTTTTGCTTGTCCCACCCCTTCAGAAAAGACCATGGGGATCTGATGCGGTGTCAAGTTCTAGGGCTGGCTTAGCTCAGTGGTTTCGCTTTAGCGCTTTGTAAGGCAGTGAAATAGTTCTCATTGTGGTGTTTAAAATAGCAGTGCTGCCTTCTGAATTACCATCTAATTAAATGAAAGCAAAAGCTCAAAAGCGAGTGAGCTTTCTGCGTCTCTTGTTGCATAAGAAAAGCTGTTTTAGTTGACCTAAAAACCAACATTGAAAAACAGGCTGAAGAGAGATGCTTTCCTCCTAGCTCTGGGGGCAGTTTGTAGCAGTTGCTACTGTTCTTGGAGAGCCATTCATGTGGTGGCAGCTGCAAGCCCTCTTCAAAACAGTTACTCCTTTGAGACTTGCTTCCCTTTTGCTTGATGGTTGGAGGAACCCTGCTGTGGGGACAAATAATTAGAAATAAAAGATGGCAGCTTAATGATTATTAGCTTCTTTCTGATGCGGTCTGCGCTGAAAGCTGAATGCAGGGGTGAGATCCGGCGAGCGTGCATCTCAAAGCTGTTGCTGCATCTCTTGCTCCAAAGATTTCCCGTGTACACCGTGTTACCTTGCAGCCTCAGTGGACCCGCAGAAGGCGTTGAACTAACAGAGTTATATTATTTATTTCAGTAACAAACCTGTTTCAGAGGGGATGACTCTCAGCAATTAACTGTGACAATGGCAGCAGTTCCGATGAAGCATGCTTCCTGCCCTCTCCTCCCAGCCTCTCCATCCATACCTACAGCTTTCCTCTACAACTTCTGATTCCCCCCCTCCAGTTCTTCAATTCTGCCTATAAATCTGACCCGCTCTGGGTTTTCTTTATAAAATGAGCATGGAAAGACATGACCTTAAATAAAGCCTCAAAATGCCTTATTTTGTAAAGCTCCAGGAAAAACTCGCAGCAACGCGATCCTGTCCTCTGGGATTTTATCCTGTTGATATTAATCTTTTTGAAGCTGGTATCCATGACTGCCAGTTTCAAAGGTTAATATAATGCATTTCAACCAAGCTGAAAAGTCTTTTTTTTTTTTTTTTTTTACATATATTTGTGATATGGAAATGTGCACCAATTAATCATCGCGCACCTGCAGAAGTGCCTCTCTCAGCAGACTTTGGCTGTGCTGTATTAGGTTGTGGGATCATCTGTAGAAAGGACTCGGGGTGACGAGCCTGATCCAGTTAGTAGCTTAAGAGAAACCCTGCAAGGTCCAAGGAGATAGCAGGGAGGGGAAACAGCACTGAACAAGGTGGTGCGGGGCTTCAACTCATATTTCTGGAAGAAATAAGGTAGCCCGTGCTCTCTTTAGAAGTTGCATTTGCTCTCCGTAGCTAAAGTCTTAATTAAATAAATGTTAGGTCTTGCCGGGTGTCCCTCGCTGATGTGTGGGTCTAACCTGCAATAACAAACTGCTGTCAGTTATCTAGTGCTGGGTTCACGGCTTGGGTGAATTTGCTGCCCGGCTTTTGGATCACAAGTGATGTATTAGTATGGACTAGAGGGCTCTCTGCCAAATGCCTAGCTCTAAATTACTGCTAGGTACACATCGGTCCCGAATAAACCCTCATCTCGAAACTTTCCTTCCCTTAACCAAAGAGCTTGGAGTATTTTGAACCCAAAGGATGCTCTTTGCCCAAATGAGGAGCTTGACGGTATGGGGTAAAATCTGCGCTTGAGCAGCCTTTGGTGAGAGCTTCACCTAAATTGGTGCCTTTCTGGGGAGAAGCTGCAGCTCAAAAAACACGTACCTGGTGTTATTTAAATAGACCAGAGCCTCTCCTCGCTGCAGTTTGACTTCTCATCCCTGCAAGGAGTAAATCAGCCACTGACATCCTTTGTTTGTGGCACGGCTCTTCTGCCTCCCTGCCTTAGTGCTGGTCCCTAGGTGGCACTAACTGTTATTTTTGGGTTTATTTCAACAAAGGCTGCATAGCTGAGCTTGTCCCCCGCTGAAGTGACAGCTGTGTCTCTGGCCAAGCTGACTGTCCGTGTTTGGTTTAGGAGGCTGGTGCAAGGGCTTGAACTTCCTCCTGCTGCCTGAACATAGAAGTTTCCAGCAGCGTCTCCTGGAATTTATTAACATGGGGCAGGGAGTCGAGTGCCCTGTGTGAGCACGCTCCTCTATTTTTAGTTGTGTCTTCTCTAAGACTGCTAGGGAATGAAAAACGGGTTAAGTGCTTGAAATGAGGGAGAGCTCGCAACCCGACGGAGGTCGGTATGCTGTTGGGCCGGCTGTCTCTCTTGCGATGCTTCTTTCCATGGTTCAGTCCATTTCTCGGTCTGTTTCTAGAGCTCAGGCTCATGCCACGCTGCTTCTGCCTTTTCCTGAGCCTGCACTGCTTGTACTCACAGCTCACCTGTAATCTCTTCTCCAGGGTTTTTAAGCGCTTTCTAGATCCTTTAAGTGCAGCCACTCGTATGTTTAATACTTCCTACTCGTACTTAAGAGGAAAAGTATTTCTCTCTCAATGTAGAAACATTCACCGTGTGACAACTCGATCCTGCAATCTGAAGCTGACCTCCTCTAATCTTTAAATGGTGCATCTTGGCAGAAGTGTGCTTTACGCACTGTCCCTAAGCCCTGGAACGAAGCTGACTTTCCAGGGAGCTGTTCTGCCCTGCGCTGGCGTGCAGCCTGGAGAGAGCTGATGCTCCTCTTCATCTGTTTTATTCCTCTTTTTTCCTGGAGCTAGTCTGCCGGGCTGCAAGACGCCGACTCAAGTGAACATCAGCTTCGTGCAAACCGATGAAACCCATGGTGGGAGCTTTTTTGCATAAATTAACCAGATTCTGGATGGGATGGGAATTCCTGGGTGTACAGGCTTAGTTGCCCAGCTGTCCCCTCTGCCTTCCCTGTCTCCCCAAAAGGCATCTGCATAAGCCAGCCCAGTACCAAAAAGATGTAGTGACTCGAAAACTGGATTCTTCAGCCCACAGGAAAGAGCATACGGTTTTAGTTTGGCAACAGTGGCCCTTAAAGGGCACAACTCCTGCTGTTAAAACAACCAAGAAAGGAAAACTCTCCAGTAGAAAACCCCACAGAAAAGGATTGGAGAAGCAGCTTGGATTTATCAGAACCTGAGGCTAGCTGTCATGATGCCAAGTGGGATTACAAGAGCAAAATCACTTAGTTCTCTTTACCTATGGAGGCTGCTGCTTGGCCCTTCAATAACTTGCTCAACAAAGAATCGATTGTTGGTTTTGGAGAGTGCTACGATGGGCTGGACCAGATTTAATCTTTGGTAAAATACTTGATACAGAGCCAGGTGAGTGTAGATGTTGCAGGTTGCCTTCACTGCGCGCGCACATGTTGTAGCAAAGCGTGTTCTAGTTCTTCATGAAAATCTCTTGAGTTTGCAATTCAGCCTGTCGCAGGCTTTTTCCGGCAGTGAATTCTGCTGTGCCTGCCGATTTGTGTGCTAAATCGAGGGGTGAGCAAGGGAGAAATGCTGAAGCACCCCTTCCTTCTAGGTAAATCATTTACCTGAGATATCTTTGTTCTAGATCAATGTTTTGCAGTTAAAGGAAGCTTGTGAAGTCAAAGGGAGATTACCTTTACACCTCAGCGTGGCCTTCTGCTATCAGGCGAATCAGCGCTGCTGATGGTGACAGTAAATCTCGGAAGAGAAGCCAAGGGCAGAGGGCCAGTAGCTGGCAAAACGGGGCCACCTGCTCTCCTCCCACCTTATTTGCTCCTGTGAAATGGCTGCTGCTGCTCTGGAGACCGTCACTTGCTCGTGAAGTGTGTGAACGTGGCACGTAAACTGAATATGCCTCTCGTGTGTGCACAAATGTATGCGTAATACAGACATAACCAGCTTGCTTGGGGCAGTAGTGGATAAATGATTCACTTGACCAGCTTAATTTCTTTGTTTTACTAGAACTTGGCACAATCCTGAGTATTTCTCTTCACCTTAAATCCTGCTTGCTTTGGGGGAGGGAGCACCGATGGCAGTGTGATGCATGATTCCTTTGTTTAGATTGGGAATTCCTCACGCAGAGGAGCTCCTCGGGGAGAGGAGAGCTCTGTGCAGTTTATTGTTGTGCCAGTAATGCTCTAGGCACAGTGTTCACTGGCACTGGTATAAATTGGGAGCCCTGTTTTATAACAAATCCTACCAGCAGTGCATCCTTTGGGGCCCTGCGGAGCACTGGATCACCTTAAAAAGGATTTTTTCTTTTTTTTTTTTTTTTAATGAAGAACTTGAGCTGGATTTAATCTAGTGTCTAGATGCTCTTAAGATGCTAGAGTGCGTACTGCTGAGCTGCTCGCGAGCTGCGTGCACATCGAACAGGCAGAGGGTAGGGTTTGGCACCATTCTGTGCTGTGACCCAGTCGATTTGTACTGATCGAGTCCATCGGGATCTGAGCACTCACCAAGTGGCCTTTCAGCTTGCAAGGAACAGCTTCTGCCTTAGAGACTGCAAACGCATGCCTGAAATGAATATAATTCCTCTCCTTAGTCCTATATCCAGCAGCCGAATACCAAGAAATCCTGACTTATTGAAATAATTCTCAATCTCTAATTGACTCCTATAAAGCGACTTAAACCAGCTATAACTGGGAGAGTTCTTTAAATATTTGCAATCCGGGCTTGGCACGGGGCAAACTGTTCTTATAGTGAAGAATTTAAGAAATTTCCATTACTTCCTATGGGATTTCAGAGGTCAGTTTGGGGCTGTGTAGGAAGGAAAAGGTTAGAAGCTAAGCCAGCGGTTTACAGCCGAAGTGTGGTGTTGATGGTGGTGTTTCCATATGCAGAAGAGTGTTGGTGGTTTTGTTTTGTTTTGTTTTTCTTCTTTTTTTCCTGCTCACTGCACAAGGATTGCTTTGGCCTGGGTTCAAATTGCCCTGCCCCAAAAGAACATTTTCAAGGCATTCTCATGGCACAGGTCTGTCTTTTCATGTCTGATGACTCTACCACTCTTAAGTTTCTCCTGCTGTTAGAACCCTTGGTCGTTTGTTTGCGGTCTGAAGAGGTAATAGCGTCCTTTGCCCCCGCACGCAGTGTGTGTGGCAGCTTGCAATAGCGCTCCCTGGGGATAATTTCACCTGGGGAATAATGGCTCAGAATACAGGAGCTGCTGCTCTCTGTGCTCAAATGCTGGCAGATGGAGTTGGGGATCATCTGGTGATCTGAGCATGGTGGATGACATGCCGCGTGGTGTTAAATCACCACTTTGATGTGAAGTTTTCGTTGCCCTGGTCTCTTTACCATGTAATCTGCAATCTGCCGTTGGTCAGCGTGTGTGCGTGTTGTGATGAAGCAGTGTGGTTTTGTTGGCTTGTTTTTTCTTAATGGCAAGAAGCTGTTGCCAACCCCTCGCGTGCAAAAATTGTGGCTTCTTTGCTCAGTGGTTTTCTCCTTAAAGCCCTTTGGATTCGCGTTTCCCTTCTGACACAGTCTGTTTTCAGCCCATCTGTGGGTGAGCAGCAGCAAAGGCAGCAGTTACTGTGGTGGGTCAGCACCAAACATCTGAGCCTTCTTCATTCACAGCCCAGGCTATTAAAATGTGTTAATTTAATACCATGGGGAGTGGAGTGGGAGCTTCAGGGCATGTTTCAGAGGAACTGCCTGTCCCTGGTGTAGGAGCTGAAACTTGCAGCCGCCACACCTTTCCCAGCCTGTGTCTCTGAGTCCAAGGAAACCACCAGATAGTCCGGATTTAACGTGAAAATACCTCTCTTCCTTCCAAATAATGAGCTTTTCACAAGTGATCTCAACACTGAGACAGCTTCCCCATTCTGTGTGTTTTTGCAGAGCTGAGTGTTGTAGGCTCATGGAGGAGAAGGGGGAAATAGCTGTGAGAAGCACGTTAATTTTTTTGAGAAAATTGGGTTTGTTTGTCTCCCATTCAACACAAGAGTCCTTAGTGTGTGAGTGGTCCTCGCTGGGTTGGTACTAGGGAGGGCTTCAGATGAGGATGAAGCTGTCCCAACCAGGGTGCGCATCAGCCCAGGGTATTATCTGCTGATGAAGAGGTAAGACGGTTGCTCTTAATGCGAGCAGAGTAACGTGCCTGATAGCTTAATTCCCTTTGGGAGGCAAAGAGAGACGCCTGGGTGCCATATGTCTTTTGGGGCTGTGTAAATATTTGCGAGGGATTTGTTCCCCCCGAGCTGGTCGGGCTGGCGTGATGGCAGCAGCCTCGCCGGAGCCCCATGGCAGCGCTGAGAAGCTGGGCAGCGTTTTGCTGCGGTGCCGGTAGCAGGGAGAGTGGGACAGCTCCGGTTGACAAAAATAACTGATTATAATTTGGCACTAGGTGAGGAAAAGCCGCTCCGTGCTGTTCCGTGTGCAGTTTCAGTGTTGGGCAGGTTGGTCTCTGCGGGGTTGTGCTGCTGCTCCCCTCCTTGCACGTTCACCAGCGTGGCTGTGGGGTTTTCTTGTGGACCAAGCGCTTGCCATCTCCATTGTTGCTTTATTCGCTCAGCACCCACCGCCTGGGCCGGTTCCCGTTCGGTTCCTAATGGCCGTATGTTTAAAAAAAAAAAAAAATAAAGACAACGCCAACACAACCCTCCCCGCCCCTTCTGAGCTGGGCCACAACTTTCTCTGGGAGACAGCGAACTGTATTTAAAATCTAGGTCACGGAGGGAGGCGGGAGCAGCCCGTTGCTGCTCGGCGCTACCGGCGGGCAGGGCCCCGGTAACGCATGGCGGGCCCTTCCCTCGCCACCCCCCGCTACAGGCTTAGCGCCGGGCTGGCGCGGGGGGCCGCCGGTAATCCTGTCGGTTCATCCTCGCCCCTCCCGGGGGTGTTTTTCCGCCGGGCGGAGGGTGGCGGCCGAGGCGGGGAAGGGCCGCGGCGGCCCCCCGGGGCTCGACGCCCGTGGGCGGCCCTGAGGGAAGGAAACCGGGGGGGGGGGGGGGCGGGGACGGGGCGCGCTCCCGCTCCCCCCACCCTCCCCGCCGGCCGCCGTTTCTCCTCCACCAATAGGAGTGCGGCGCTGGCGCCCCGCCCCCTGCTCTCGGCCAATGGTAACTTACTACAGTGTTGTGGGTGGGGGTGGGGCCGGGGAGGGGAGGGGGGAGTTGCGCGGCGCGGGGGGCAGAGCGGCGGGGCGGGCGGCGGCCGAGCGGAGCCGAGCTAAGCCAAGCCGCGCGGGCGCGCAGCGGGCCGGCGTGGAGCGGAGCGGAGCGGAGCGGCACGGTACGGCGCGCCGCGACCCCGTTGCGCCGCACCGGGAGGGGGCCTCTGCGCGGCCCGGCGTGAGGGCGGCGGGCGCCGCGCGCGGGGGCGGCCGCGCGCGCGCTCTCGGCGGGCGGGTAAGTGCGCGCGGGAGCGCGTGTGTGTGTGTGTGTGTGTCCGTGTGCACGGCGTGTGCGTGCAGCTCGTGTGCGTGCGCGGCGCGTGTCTGCGCGCACGGTCCGCGCGCGCGGCGTTATCGGTGTGCGCGGTGTGTGTCGGGGTGTGTGTGTGTGACTGTGTGTGTCGGGGGGTGTGTGTGTGTGACTGTGTGTGTCGGGGTGTGTGTGTGGGTGTGTGTGTGTGACTGTGTGTGTCGGGGTGTGTGTGTGTGTGACTGTGTGTGTCGGGGTGTGTGTGTGTGTGTGACTCTGTGTGTCGGGGTGTGTGTGTGTGTGTGACTGTGTGTGTCGGGGTGTGTGTGTGTGTGTGACTGTGTGTGACTGTGTGTCTGTTGCTGTCCGTGCGTGTGTGCGCGCAAATGGGGTGTCGGTGCGCGCCCGCGGCCTCTGCGCTGGCTGCTGCTGTGTGAGTGTGCGTGGGTGCGCGGGGTGTGCACGGCGTGTGTGTGTGTGTGTGTGCGCACGGTGTGACTGTGTGTGTGTACAGCCCGTGCGTGCATGGTGTGTCTGTGTGTGTGTACAGCCCGTGTGTGCACGGTGTGACTGTGTGTGTACAGCCCGTGTGTGCACGGTGTCTGTGTGCACAGCCCGTGTGTGCACGGTGTGTCTGTGTGTGTACAGCCCGTGTGTGCACGGTGTCTGTGTGCACAGCCCGTGTGTGCACGGTGTGTCTGTGTGTGTACAGCCCGTGTGTGCACGGTGTCTGTGTGCACAGCCCGTGTGTGCACGGTGTGTCTGTGTGTGCACAGCCCGTGTGTGCACGGTGTCTGTGTGCACAGCCCGTGTGTGCACGGTGTGTCTGTGTGTGTACAGCCCGTGTGTGCACGGTGTGTCTGTGTGTACAGCCCGTGTGTGCACGGTGTGTCCGTGTGTGCACAGCCCGTGTGTGCACGGTGTCTGTGTGCACAGCCCGTGTGTGCACGGTGCCCCTGTGCAAGCACACGGGGTGCGGATGTGTGCGTGGTCCATGTGCAAGGTGTCCCTGTGCACGGGGAGTGTGTGTGTGTGCAGGGTCCGGTGCACCGCGTCTCTGCGCGTGTAAAGGGTGTGTGTACGTGGGGTTGGAGTGTGCACAGGCACTGTGTGTGTGGTGTGTCTGGGGTGCGTGGTGTGTGTCCTCTGTGGTCTCTGCACGCGCAGTGTGCCTGTGTACAGTGTGTGTGTAGCCTGTGTGTGCACGGTGTGTCTGTGTGTGCATGGCGTGTCTGTGTGTGCACGGCGTATCCGTGCGGGTGTGTGTGTCATGGAGAGCTGCGAAAGGCTGAGCCTCAGCTGGGGACAGGTTCTGCAGGAGGCGAGAAATGGGGGGACAGCGGGATGGGGTACACAACCCCCTGTCCCCAGCACCCAGTGTCCCCCCTGTGCTGGGTGCCCTGGGCTACCGGTGGCCGAGCCGGGTCCCCAGCTCTGCCTGGAGTCTATTGTGCAGGAGGAGGAGGAGGAAGGAGACATGGCGGGGAAGAACTCCGGGCTCTGCAAACACACAGGGCCCTGCTCACCCACCCATGGGACCAACGTGGGTGCTGTGGTCTGGCCACGGCTGGGCAAAAGGCCCTGCATCCCGCTTCCCTCCGAATTCCAGCTCAGGGAAAGCCCCCCAGCCTGCTGGGAAGCACCGCGCTTTGGCTAAAAGGATTCTCCGCCAAGGCGTAGTTTTATTTTTTATCTCCAGCACGGCAGCGTTTACAACGGAAAGTGCTCCGAAGGGCCCAGAATGAGTTAAAATCGCACCTTCACCACATTTGTGAGTGCCGCGTCCACAAGCGTCCCGAGCGCGTCGCTTAAGGGTTTCTTGGGGGAAAGGAATTTACTCCCCCTTTGTGCATTTTGGGGGGTGCTGTGGGTGCGTAAATGTTATAAGAATTTGCATGTCTGGCTGCAAACAGAAAATCTTCTAGAGGCCGTGCAAATTCTGGGGCAGGTGTTGTGTTGGAAATTACAATTCAGTTCTTTTGTGTTATAATTCAATTAAGACGCTGCTAAAAATACAGAGAAGCAAAGCAAAATCTTATTTCTGAGCAACGGCACAAAAGCAATTTTTGCCGTACCTTGCTCTGTATTTAGGATTTTAAACACGCTGGGTTTTGTTTGATGAAGTTAGGTTGATCTGGAGGGATGGTCCTTCTAATTAGTTGATTTCTTATTTCACGATTGAGTGACTGAATGTAAAAAATAATCCCTGTGGGGTCTCGGGTGGGGGGAGGAGAATCCGGCGGCTATTGATGGGAGACGCGGAGGGGCTCGGACCTGGCTGCTCTCCCTGTTCCTCGCGGTGGAGTGCGGCTCCTCTCACAATTAGCTGATCGCCTGTCGCTGCCCCGGGAGCTGCTCCCTTGGCTTGGAAGGTTGTTTTCTGGAGGTGCGATAGTAGTTTTTTTTTTTTTTGTCATGGTTAGCATGACCGTGTTTTCAATTCATTGAAGGTTTTCTTGCAGTGTTGTGGTTGTTAAGGGGGGTGTCCTGCGTGCGGTGTGTCTCGGGTGTCGATGCTGCTAATGCACTTGATATTTTTTTTGTTTTGTTTTGTTTTGTTTTGTTTTTTTTTTTTTACACATCTGGCATCTTCAGTTACGTTTCCGTGATAATTTTGAGCATTGGGTGTGATTTAAAAGGCAGCGAGGTCCTTTGTGTATCTCTGCTGACATGGCCTTAATAAAGAAGGTGAGGATTTTCTAGGATTCCCATGGACAAACATAATCTGCTGCAGAAGGTAAATATCAGGATAAACATAGCACTCCTTGCCTTTGAAACTCAATTAGAGCCTTATGAAACAGCGAGGATGATGATTTTTTTATTTTTCCTAACAAAAAATGCGTTAATTATTTCCGGTATCAGTTTAGATCGGAAGAACAGGAATTACCTGTGTTTTCATCTGGTTTCACCATTGCAATTTAAACCAAATTCTTATCGGAAGCGAAGCCCTGGAGAGGAGGCAGCGCTCGCGCTCTCTCTCTCTCGGACGCTCCTGGCCTGGGCGAGGGGAGCGGGGACGCTTCTCAGCCTGTTTCAACACACCGTATGTTCCCAAAGCCTAAAAATGCTTTAGACAATGATGCTCCAAATCTACAGCTTCTGTCTCCGGTAACGCACTGCCAACTGCCCGTGTGCTCCGCGTGAGCGGCCACGATATTTTCACTTGACAGCGTTTGATATTCGGAAAGCGGTAAAACATATCAGTTCTGACGCCCCATTTACTGCTTGTTGAGCCAATATTGGAAGCGATGGGAGGAAGGCTGGTAGGTACGCGGCTTCTCTAGTAAGCAACCGCGTTTACAAATTCATTCATTAGCGATCAAAGTGTTGCTGTGCCGGGGTAGCTTGCAGGCTTCCAGCCACGGGATGTTGGGATGCTCCGTCTGCTTTGATATGTTGATGGGTGGATGATGATGTCGGGAATGTGGCGTGTAACGTGCTGGAATGAAATTATACGTGCAGGAGTGTTGCTGATGGAAGGCAGTGGCTCTGTACTGGGTTTTCACCAGGAGTTATTTAGCGTCTCAAAGGAATCTTGGATTTTTGGTGTCAGTGAGTAAACCTCCAGCTCTTCATCCTTGGGGAAGCTGGTGGAGGTGTTAGTTGTGTGTCCACAGCACCTGGCCAGGAGTTTCTCATCAAACACCTTTCCCTGATGTGTTCTCTAATGGGGGGTGTTTGATGAGAACTTCTTCATTTGGGGGGACTGTGGCAGTACCCGTCCTGCTGCAGAGCAGGTTTTTCTCCAGCCACACTGCATCCATTTCTTGGAAAAAGCCCAAGAAGTTGGTGCAGCTCGGAGATGCTGTGGATGGGGGAGAGCGCTGAGCTTTTTCCAGGTGTCCAGACCAGGGGATCGCCAGGAATAGAGCAGCCCAGCTGGATTGGGAGGCAGAGCCGGTGTTTCCCACCCCGCGGCGGGCAGAGGCGTGCGTGGGTCTGCCGCTGGGGAGCTCCGGCTGGGCTCCGGTTGTGTGCTGGGTCTGTCCGGACTTGCTCCGCTTGCTGAAGCCGCTTTTACCTTCATGGTAATGAGCAGCGATGAATCAGCGGTGTTGCTTTAATAAGGTAGTCTTTGAGGGGCCCGCAGTAGCCCTGTGGATGCAAATCATCATATAAACCTTATGTTTTTAAACTCCGCTGCAGATCTACTTCTTCCTAACCGCAGCTCGCCCCCATCCAACTTTTCTGGAGGGTTAAGGAATGGCAGATACTCGGACTGTCGGGAGCTGGAGCGGTGTTTCGCTGCTGTCGTACATCTCTCTGGGGAAGCTCGACGCGAAGCTTTGCGTCTCGGGTGGAAATTGTGCTCTGGGCTGGGTGATCTTTTGCAATGATTGTTCTGCTTTCTTGGTGCTTGGCTTTTGCTGTAATCTTGTGTAGATTAAGCAGGCGGTTATACATAAAGATTTCACCTTATACTTCTCATCTGCCACGCTGTTTTGATCAGTACCGTGGGTCCTTAAGTTGCAAAGAACTGTAGGATACGGCATGGCAGGGATTTATCTTTGTCCATCGGATGGATTAGGTCAGAACGTTCATGGCTTGTAGTTAATCCAGAGTAATATTATTAGTTTCTTTACGTTCAGTCGGTTGTTTACACTTGTTTTCTGTTTATGTGAATTTTTGCTTGTGTAATGCCGCTAATGTTATATATTAAAAGCAAATACTTTTAATTCATCTGCGTAGATGGACTAAATATCTTTTTTTTTTTTTTTTTTTTTTTAATGAAGCCGTTCCACAGAGAGGAAAATTGCACGGGCTTGGCGTGTGTGTTTCGAGCACTCGTGCTCTTCCAGGGCACGCTCCTCCAGACCCTGCTGCCATTCTGATACCGGCTTTTTAGACAAATTCCCATGCCAGCTTGCTTTTGCCACTGTGCTCAGAGCAAGCGTCTCCAGCAGTGCTTTCTAATTTATAATTTGTTAAGTCACACAGCTCTTGAACTGTGGGGCTTTTGGAGGGGACCGGGTATTTTCTGTCTCCCTGACCTTGATGCAGAGCCTGGGAGACGTAGGGGGAAGAGCAGCTCCGGGGAGCGTTTCTGCTTGCGGCATATTTCTGGTGGTGGAAGAGCTCTGTGGCTGGTCAGTCCCATACCCTGGCCGTGGACATCGTGTTGTGTGTATTTTTGGAGAGCAGTCCCTCTGTCTGATGGTGAGGGTGAGTGCCGTGGGGTGTCAGCCGGGTTTTCCATCATGTTCTCACCGTGAAATAACGTCCTCCGTGGGTGCCTGAGGAAACCTGCAGCCCAGGAGTGGGGAGGAGCCGTGGCTCTGCCCGAACCCCGGCCCTTCTTACAGGGATGAGGGCAGCCTGAGTTGTAACTGCAGCAAAACATGCCGGGGATGGAGCCCTGCGGAATGAGGCACGGTTTGGAAGCAGCAGGAGAAGATTTGGGCTAGTTAGCTGTTTCTGTGAAAAACACAATTCCTTTGAACCCGCCGGTCACCGGTTGTAGGCTGATTATTTCCCCCCCTTTCCCGCCCCACGTAATGCGTGTGTGTGAGAGAGATAATTAAAAGCTTTTAGTTAAATAAATAACTAAGCCGCTCACGCGGCTTTATAGTAGAATTGCAGAGTCAAACACTTGGGGGTAGAAGATGGCGTGTGCTGCTGCTGGTCCCGCAGCATCTCTTCCGTCTTTCCATGGTCTCAGTGCGTGATTGCACATGGGTTTCCCCCTCCCCCCAGGGCTTGCACATCGCTATGTATAAGAGAAAGCCGCCCGCTAAGTGGGAACAGTCCCGTCCCATTGTGCGCTGGGCCCCGGGCTGTATTTCCCGCTATTCAAACTCTGCTCCGAAGACAGGATTAATAATTCCCGCCTGGGTTCATCCGCGATGCCTGTGTGCAGATGAATCAAAAGCATGAGCTGGTCTTTGCGATTCGTTTATGAGACGGGGTTGGATGCTTCGGGACAGGTAATGGCATAAGCGTTGCAGGGCGGTTTGGTTTTATCTCTGAGGTGCGGAGCACAGTGGAACATTTTCTATTCAAGCCCTGGTTTCTGGCTCTGAGCTGCCTGTGGTGCCTCCAGCCAGGCACTCCGAAAATGAGAAACATGCAGCTGGTGACCATTCCTGGGGAGTTTGAGGAGTCGTTTGTCATTGGGCTGGGGCTGGTTCATGGAAGGGTAAAAAATCGTTCAGGTCCAGCTTCAGCTGCTGTAGCTGGGAAATGTTTCTCCTCCTGCAGCCCTGCCTTGCTTGCTACCCTCCAGTTCCTGAAACAAACAAGAGGGCCCTACAACCAAATATTCCTGATTTCTCCTCTTAATGTGAGGTCCTGAGGAAAGAGGGATGCCCTGAGGCTCTGTGGAAAGATGCAGATTTTTAAGAGGATGCAGAGGCAGCTCAGGATGGCACTTTGCAGTCTGGCGAAAACACCCCACCTTGAATCCCCAAACAAAAACTGTAAATCTGTCTCTTAGACACTGGATTCTGCGTGCAGGTGGTTTTCTAGTCCTCCTTGCGGCATCATCTTGACATGCACATCAGTCATTAGAGACAGGAGCCGGTGGGACCCTACGGGGATGAGAGAGACCCTACAGGGGAGAAGAGCGGTGCTGAGCTGTAATCCCCCCCTGCCCCCGGCCAAGGGAGCCCTCCTGCTCTTCATTGAAATGAAAACACAGCTGGTCATTTTGGCTGAAAAGTCTTAAAATCCAGTATTAGACGGAAGTTTCCTGTCTTAGGTGCCTGTTTTACAACAGTTGGCCCGGCAGTGATTGAGGTGCAAGATGGAAATTGTGTGTTTAAATTGTGCGGGGGGGTGGTTGGTGTGAAGTCAAAAGAAATGTCACTTAACCGACATCTCCGTTTCTCCCACGTGAGTGCATGTAAGTGTATAGAGGCGGTAAAAAGACCATCTACAGCGTAAATGTGCTCTGACGCAGGCAGAAGGCAGAGGATGACTTCTTGTAGGAGGAGGGAGTTGCATCACATGCAAGAAAACAGCGTTTTTAGGTTCCTCAGTAGCAATTATTAAAATTTGAGCAGGGAGAAACCTGGTGGGATGAGTATCAGCACTGCCCCCGTGTCCCTCCATCCTTCCTGGGATGACCCATCCTGGGGAGCACCAGCACTGTCCCCGTGTCCCTCCATCCCTCCCAGGGATGTCCCTCCATCCATCCCTCCTGGAGAGCACCAGCACTGTCCTGGTGTCCCTCCATCCCTCCCAGGGATGTTCCTCCATCCATCCCTCCTGGGGAGCACCAGCACTGTCCTGGTGTCCCTCCATCCCTCCCAGGGATGTCCCTCCATCCATCCCTTGTGGGGAGCACCAGCACTGTCCCCGTGTCCCTCCATCCCTCCCTGGGATGTCCCTCCATCCATCCCTCCTGGGGAGCACCAGCACTGTCCCGGTGTCCCTCCATCCCTCCCAGGGATGTCCCTCCATCCATCCCTCCTGGGGAGCACCAGCACTGTCCCGGTGTCCCTCCATCCCTCCCAGGGATGTGCCTCCATCCATCCCTCCTGGGGAGCACCAGCACTGTACCCACGTCCCTCCATCCTTCCTGGGGATGACCCATCCTGGGGAGCACCAGCACTGTCCTGGTGTCCCTCCATCCCTCCCAGGGATGTCCCTCCATCCATCCCTCCTGGGGAGCACCAGCACTGTCCCCACGTCCCTCCATCCCTCCCGGGGCTGGAGCCGGTAGCTGATGCCGGTATCGCTGCTTTTTTATCTCCAACCGCCAACTTGAACGCGAGTGCGTGTGGCGAGAGACTGGTGAAACTTGGTGAATAAGGATGTCAAATAGCAGCACTATAAAATCCCGGTGTGGGCTGCCCGGTGCAGCTGCTGGAATAACTTTCTTCTGGGTACAAGTGAGAAATGTTTGGGGCTTGGGGAGGAGTTCCAGCTGCAGGGAAAATGTCTGTTTTCAACTGTTTGTGCATAGTTCTGGTCAAAGGGGTTTAAGGACCCCTACGGTTTCTTGGAGGGGGGGAACAGTTAGGGATAGAAACTGATTTGGGAGGGAAAAATTGCAGGCTAAAAATATGTTGTTTTTCTGTAGATTTTCATGTGCAGCCAGGCCGCCTGAGGCGTTTGAATGCGATGGAAAAGAGCTCTTGCAGATGCACGGGTTTGCTGAGTTAATTACACAGCTCGGCTGACTTGGTTATTCAGGAGTTTCTGAAAAAATAATTTAATACTGCAGAGGAGGGACCCTGGAGAAGGGGGGTTTATCTGCGTCCTGGGGCAGCGAGGGCGATTGCGTCAACGCGGGAAGGGTGTGCTGCCGACAGCACGGGGAAATGGCCACGTGCTCAATTCTTCTGACTTCAGCAGCATCTGATACCGTGTCCAGCGTGTTTCGTTAGAGGAAATAGTTTCTTTAGACTTCTCGTTGAGGTTATTTTGTTGTTGTTGTTGTAACTGCTGCTTCTGTTATTTCCCTCCTGTCTATCTAGATGCTGTCTTCAAAAAACACTTCCTTTGTTTATGGGCGGCAGGATCTGGTTTGGGGGCTCCTGCCTGTCCCTGCGCTTCCCTTCCCTCCCCCAGGAAATGCTGGGGAAAAAAGCTGGAATTGGCTGAGGAGGTTCAGAGCAGCGTCTTGTCCCTCTCTGCAGTGTGGTTTGGGGTGCTTCATCCCCTCGTTAGAAACAGTAACGAGCACCCAAGGAACTAGCAGTGTGTGAGCCTGTTCATCTCAAGAGATGTCCTTTTTTCCCCCCTGCTTCCATGCTGGAGCAATTTTTTTTTCCCCCTATTTTATTCTGCTTCCGAAGTGAGATGGTTTGAGTAGCTGGTGTCTCCCATCCCCTCGGTTTTGGGGCACGGATGCAGAAAATATTCCTCTTCTCGGTTGCATTCGGGTTCAATCCATGCCCGTGGAAGGGAAACCAGCAGTGTCCGTGGGCAGCGTTACGGGCTTTGTATTCTGCAGCTGCTGCTTTGGGCTTAGTTAAAAATGATGATTGACTTTCTTCATCTGACCTGATGATGACAAATGGCGATATTCCTTTTGTAAAAATGTAGTTTATTTAAAAAAAAGAAAAAAAAAGAAAAAAAAAAAAGAAAAAAGAGTTCCCACCGCATGATGAATAGAGAGGGAGAGCTCGAGGAAACTGCATCTATTAGTGTTATGTGCCTGCGTGCCTCCAGAGGCGGGAATGGCACTGGATAATGAATGTGAGAGATGACTTCGGCAAAGCAAGGAGGCTTGCAATTACAGTGAAATTTGTTATTTCACTGTGACGCTTTTCTCGCAGCGTTCTTTCTTTCTCTAATTGTAGGTCTCTCCAGCATCAGTGCTGGCGGGGTTGTTCAGGCTGGGTTTCGTCTGCGCCGGTGCTAATTGCAGAAAAGGCAGGAGATCCGGTAACCCAAACACGGTGGGATTCAACTTTTTTCTCCTTTTCCGAGGCAGATGCGCGGCTGCATCTCTGCCCGCGATGAGCTTGATTGCAAAGACAGGTAAAGCGGGCGGCCGAGCCTTGTTTGCTGGGCGAACGCTGCCGCTGGAAGTGGTTGCACATTAACCATTTCTCGTGATTTCGCATCGCAAAGGGTTGTAAATCGCTCGCGTGGAGGGAAGAGATGCAGAAAGCCCTCAGCCCTGCTTTTGCTGTGCAGGATACCGCCTCCCGCCTGGCTCTTTTAAACGGAAAGCAGAATTGTAAGGTAACGAAGAACGGTGCCCTTCTGGTGCATTACCTATAAAACCAAACTGTGCATAGGTTGTGGTCGTTTGGGAAACAGTTTAACCTTCCCAAACTCCTGACTCCGGCAGAAAAAAACAAGCAGTGATTAGTTATACTGAAACTAAAGTTTGATTAATTGTAACTTGTGTAACACTTCAGCTTTACCACTGGGAAAATATCTCAAGATGGGTGGAGAACATGTGGGTTTTTTACTAAAAACACCTGTTCTAATAAACTTTATCGTAATCGAGCTGGGGGTGGAGAGGACATGGACTGAAGCTGCAGCCGTGCGTCTCTGAAGTAGGAGGTTTGTGCGTTGGTTGTTCCTGTGTAGTTCAGGGTCTGCGTGTTTTTTCCCCTGTGTTGAATACCCTGATGCACTTCAGCAGAAGCGCTCCCGGAGATAATATTTTTGAGGCATTTTCTTTAAAACAAAAAGCTAAGTGGAGAAAAGCACAAGCCTCTCTGTATCCCTTCAGTTGGAAAACATCATCGGAGCTTTTCTAGTGGGGCAGCAGCATTTGGGATTTATGAAAACGGTGCAGAAATTCAACCGACAGCACCCTGTGACGTCGAGCATTGTCTCAACATCCCCACAAAGGCCAAGCCCGGCAGTCGCTCGGTTCCTCCTCTCCGGAGAAAACAGCAACTGGGGAATGTGCAGTTTTCGTCTGCTTTTCTGAGTTAATCTCCTGGCGTTGCTTTCGCCCCCACTTACTGTGTTTTTGCCTGGTCAGAAGGTGTTTCCTGGGTGCAGCTAGTTCGGATGCTGCGAGTCAGAGACGTTTGGGAATGAGTCACTGGAGCTCATGGGGAAGTTTCTTGAAAACAACCTGGGAGATCCCCAGGCTTTGCACAAACTTAAAAAATTTTAAAGGTTGACTCCCAAGACACAAAAAGATCCAAACCTCTTGGTGTGTTGGCAGCTGTGGGCTCTTTTAGTGGTGCTTTGGGAAATAATGCTTGAAATTTGTCGCTCTCTTGTAAAGAAAAATCTGTCTCTGCTGCTGCAAGCAGTGAATTGTAATTTTTTAAAAATGCAGATGTGAAAAAATTCAGTTTGGAGCGGTGCAGATATTTTATTTTTAAGGTGATGGTTTGTCGTGCAAGCGTGGTACCCGGCACGGCCCCTCGTGGCTTTGTAGGATTGCAGCGATCGTATGCGCGATCCGCATTTACTGCGAGGGAAAATGGATGTGGCACTTGCCTCTTAGTAGGCGGACTGTCGTCTTGGTTGAATCACTGTAAATGGGAATGCGTGCCTTTCATTCGCAATCTGCGATCCACCCAGCTCTCTGATTAAACAAGAGTGTTTGGTGTATGCCACCTGCAGGAAAAGCCTACGCAGCCGTTGCCTAATTCCTAATGGCGCAGGCATGTTTGTGTAGCATCTTTCTATTTTGAGCCCTGCTGGAAGGTGGTTTTGCTGCTTAAAACGAACTCCGGTTGTAAACTAGCAGCTCACTGGGTGACCGCTAATTGATTTAATACCGCTCTTACTATTAAATACACTGTGGGTTAGAAAGGCACATTCTGCTGCCCCGAAGAGCTTGACGGAAGGGTCCCAGATGTGTGTGGTTGTCCACGTTCCCTGTGTCCCCGTGGTGGCACATTCCTGATGGGAGCCGTTTGTGCCACTATGGCATTCCCTGCTCCTGGTCCAGCGGGGTCTCCAAGCCCTGCTGCTGAGCAATCCTGCAATGAGATGGATTTTTCTCAAAAAAACTTGGTGTTTGGGAAGTTTGGCGAGGGCTGGGAGCAGAAATGAAGCACAGAGAAGAGCTATTTACCTTTTTATTTTTTCCTCTTGTATGTAGAAGTCGTCTAGCACTGACCTTCCCTGCTGTTGTCAAGAATGAGTTTGGCAGTGCTGTTCATGAAACACTTCGAAAGTGCACGGCACCATGCAGAGGAACATACGTTTTGGGGAAAAAAGATCTAATATTGAATTAAGAAATGAGTACGTAATTGTGGTACAGCAATTTTTCCTCCTGGCACGTAGCTGTTTCACACAAGTGGCACTGCACCAGTGCCTTGTGCAATAGATATCTATTTGGAGAAAGGAAAAATAGAGACCAAAGTTTACGGGATCTTTCTCAAAACCCGACAGAAGGGTGTTCTTGGGCGGGGGTGATTATTAAATCTGAGCAATGTGGGTTGCGAAATAACTTCTTGCGCCGCTGCCTGCAGATGCCAGCGTGTTGGTTAAAGCGTCGCAAGCTGCAGAGGGTCGTTCTGCACCGATTCCAAGGCTCGCGCTGTGCTCCCTTGTCCCCGGGCTCTGCAACAGGGACTTGTTTTGGGTCTGACCCCCCAGGTCCATTGTTAACACCTGAACAGGCTAAGTTCATGGTGTAAAGTGCCCTGTGCTTGGAGGGAGATGGTTTTCAGGTGTTCCTCCCATAGTCCGGGGAGTTTGTGGTCTCCATCCTCCTTTATTTGAATCGTTTCCCACAGGCACTTGTACCTCGGATGAATTTATACAGCACTGGCTGCTGATGGTGATATGTGCCCCACATCCTGGAGATTTCCAGGTTAACGTCCCCAGTCCCGAACTGGTGCTATGTTTTGTCGAATCCCGAAGAAAAAACCAAACATTTAGCGTTGTGGATGCATGAGGGATGCGAGGGGCTGGCAGAGGCTGCCGAGATCTGGGCGTTGAGGCTGCAGTGACCTTCTGCTCATCCGCTGTTTCGCTAAACCTGCTTTTCTTGCTCGGGGCTCTTAATCCGCCACCGAGACCGGGAATCTCTGCTTCTTGTCCCAGAGGAGAGGCTGGTCCTGGATGCCGGCGGGATTGAAGTGGTGCTTCCAACTCCATGCAGCGCAGCCGGCAGCAACCTTGCGCTCTGTAATTAACGTCGACTCTTGAATGCCGAGTAATTGGGAGCAGTAATTGGATGGTAGCTTAAGAGCAGGAGCATGGTTAACTAAAACAAACAGGCTTGCAGTTGTAATGTCAGCAGGTAAAACACGTGGGAAACGGCAAATCCACATGCCGCGAGCATCTGCGAGCAAGCGGGCGAGCTTCAGAGCGAAACCGAAAGGCGCAGGGGCAGGGTCCTCTCCTCTTCCCCGGGTGCTAAAGGAGAGACACTGCCCAGTGAGGCAGATATTTTTTTAATCCTCTCCTTGCCTTAAAAATAAGTCAATGAAGTGTTCTGGATGTGGAGTTGTAATTCACTTCTAAACAGTTGGAGGAGCTGAAACGAGCTCAGGCTGCTGTGCGTGCGTGCACCAACCTCCTGAATGGCAGACCAGCTCACGACATTTGTATCTGTCTCGTCTTTTCTTTCATTTTTACTCCTAAACCGCACTTCTTGCCACCCTGAGCAAAAACCAAGCTCCTTTCTGGAGCTGGTGCGGCTTTTTTCCACTCTCATTTTCCGTACTGCCCCGCTAACAGCTCACGCCGGCGAGGAGGTGTCTGGGAGCAAGCGGAACCCTCCGTCAGACCTTGTTTGCGTGTTCATTATTTTAATCTTACGGAGGAACAGGCCACCATTTACCTTTGGCTGGTGCGGATATAAAGAGAACCCTGAAGGTGGTTTGAGGATATCTTTATCGGAGGACTAACGAGCTGGTTTGGCACGAGCCGCGTGGCCGGGCAGCCCGGCTGAGCTCACCCAGGCTTTGTGCTCTCTCCGCTCTTTTGCCCCGGTGTCATTTGAAGGGTCTTCTCATGGCAGTTTGAGCCCGAACAATGATATCGACGGAGCTTGCAGAAAAGAGGATTTGCGTGGCATTTTATTCCCTTGTGCTGCATGAATGTGGATTTCAGCAATATTGTTGTGCGGCTCCTGCTGTCAGCAGCACGGTGAAAAGAGTAGCTCACTTGTCTGGTATTGCGACTCGCAGCCCTTTTGCAGCATAATTTTGGCTGGGGGCTCTCCATTTAGTCTTCAGTACTGGGTGCTGGACAAGACCAGTAGGTTTCGAGTCTAAAATACCCAGGATAATCAGGTTTATTCTTAATTTTCTGGTGGTTTTAGTGCTTGATAAATACCTGAGCCACGCTGCGTCCCCAGGAGTCTGCGGAGCTTTCAGCCGGGTGAAGCAGCGTTGGGCCCAGTGAGGCTTCAGCTGTGCGTGAGGCAATTGCGCAACTGGGATTTAAATATAAAAAAAGGGAAATATAAGCAAAGCCTCTCCAAAAAAACACGCAGTTATTCATACCGCCTTTGTATTGTTGGGCGCGTGTGCGCACACACACGTGCGCCCGCTTTGAATAGAGTAAGGATTATTCTGAGACCTAACTTGTAAAATAAATACCAGTGGGATGCTAAATTGTGTACACAAGACCAGTAGCTTATCCAGAAAGCAGCGCTAGCCTCAGCTACAATTTATTTTAATGGGGAGATACCTATACCAGCTGCTTTCTGTTTTCTGCATGCGCTTTCTCCCCACCGAAGTGAATATTTTTGTCCTGTGCGGCTCTTCATTTATTTTAAAGTGTTGTTTAAAAAGTTGTGAGCTGTTTGGTGGCGTCTTCTCAGCTGGAGCTTCTCGGCACGCCGGCTGTGCTGTGGTGGTGTGTGTCAGCACTGGTGGGAGTGGAGAAAACTGGTTTACAACCCAAAAGCGATGCCCCGGTTCCCCCAGCGCCAGCGCTTTGCCCTCCTGTCCTTACACCCGGGCTCTCTTCAATGCCTTCGGGGATGCTAAAGCTTCTCCCCGGTGCGGCGTTTAATGCAGAATGAAAGGGAGAAGGCTGGGAGGTGTGAGTTGGGTGGGAAGGGGGACGCGGGGAGAAGGTCGGAGGGGATCGGTGGGGGGGTGGTGGGGAGAAGCAGGTCTAGTGCGGCCGGACGGGGGGGTGGGAGAGATCCTTGAGGTGCATCTTGTGCATCGAGCCGTGTCTGGGCTGCTGGGCAGGGCAGTGTTTGGGTCAGCAGAACGAAGCGTGGCTGGCGAGGAAGGCGCGGGGTGTGTTATTCAGAAATACAAGGGCCATCTGGGAGCGCTGGTATGAGACTCGGCGCTAACACTGTCCTCCTGGTGCGATGGATGGCCAAGGTGGGAGTCGAAGAAGTGAAAAATACCTTTTGCTTGAGAACTGCTCAAACACAGCAGTGCTAGTGTTTGTTCAGTGAAATCAAAACCTACAAACCCCTGCCCGTACCAGCCCGCCGAGTGCAGAAAGGAAGGCAGCAACCGAAAATACAAGCAAACAGCTCCTCTAATGTGGGTGCAAAGTGTGTTTCTGGCCCCCTCCCTGCAGAGAGGGCGAGCGCAGCTTCCTTTTCCTTTCTGTACTTTGAAGAAAGCATCGTTTGTGCACATTTCCTCCATGCAAATGCTTGCAAAGCCCGTGAGCGGGGCGGGGGGGCTGGCGCAGGAGCCGAGCGGCGGGGGCTGTGGGGACCAGCGAGGATGCTCCCTCGGGTCTCCAGCAGCGGGGGGGGAAAAAAACCCCTCACAACGCCGTGTTATCTTCCTTCCCGTTTTTTAAAAACGACGCTCTCCCTTCTCCCCAAGACGATATTTAATATCCTGCTTACTATTTGCTATCGCTGACAGGCCAGGCTGCCCGCTGGAGCTCAGCTGCCGCGTCCCGGCGAGCTATTAGTGCATTAGGACGGGAGGCCGGTGTAGTAATTCAAAGCAAGAGCAAACGCCGGCACCCCGTGGGATCAGGCTATAATGGCTCCGTGGGCAGGCAGAAGGTGTCGGCGTAATTATTTCGGTCCGGCAGCAGAAGTGGTGGTAATAAAGCGCTCGTTGGGTATTTGCTCTCCCAGAGGATCAAAGGGATTCCTGACAGCTGAGCCGCTGAAATGAAGTGTGCCGTTGTCCGTCTTTAACCAAGCTATTGAAAAGAGATGTACCAAAATAACCAGGTTCGGCATTGAGACATCGTCCCTCTCTCCCGTGGGGCAATATTGAGAGTATCGCCCGAAATGGCCATTTTTTTCCTGCAAACTTTTAATAGCTGCGCTCCCACTCTGCTGCTTCAAGCAGCCTTGCCATCGGTTTCTCAGCATCGTGGTCACCTCGTGCTTAAATCCTGCCAAAGAAACAGGTGATTATTTAATGAAAATTGCATTTCCAAGCTGTGCGCAAGTGTGTCTTGTTAAAGCACCCGGAAAGATGGGTGGTGTCTTCTCGCCATCGGTGACAGAGCACAGCCAGAGTGGGAAAGACGGCAATTTTGATTCAAAGCCATCTCCAGTGAAAATGGTTGTTTGTAAATGTGTTGCATCAGATGTGTCAATGGATGTAATTAAGGAATGAAGACTGCTGCACACCCCTAATTAAGGGGATTAAAAACTAAAGCTGCTTGATTTCACTGCTGGGTGGAAAAAACAAACAGACAGACTGGTGGAAATGGCGGGGAGGCCGAGGCTTGGGTAGGGTGGTTCTTCTGCCGCCACATTGGGTACCGAAAGGAGCAGCTCTGGGGAGGGTGACGGGACTGAGCCGCTCCTTAATTTGTGTGTAATTGGCTGCTGAGTGCTGAAGAAGATATTTAATGGGTGCTTCACGCTCCCTCCCATTTGGTTTCTGTTCCTGGTGGGGATGGAAGGACTGAAGACCAGGTTGGACGGGGCTTGGAGCAACCTGGTCTAGTGGGAGGTGTCCCTGCCCAGGGAAGGGGGATGGAACTAGATGATCTTTAAGGTCCCTTCTAACCCGAACCATTCTGTGATTCTGTGACTTTCATCCCCTGCCAGCTGTGCTGGGATGCAGCCTCAGGGAGGTCCCAGTCGTGTCATACCCATGTCCCAATGGGTGGGTTGGTGTTCTGGTGTCTCTCCACCATCTCGGTACCCATCACCAGCTCTTGGCTGTTCGGGGCCATGGTGGGGGGTCTTGTTGCGTGGAAGCAGAAGCGAGATGTGTGTATGAGGTGCTGGGCACAGGGCAGGACCTTCAGGCATGCGTGAGGTGCTTTTGCATGCATGAAACGGGCAGTGCTGTGACAAATCTTGGATGGTGACCAGTGTGTGATGGGAATACAAGAAAGCTGGGCTCTGTGTGGGCTTCTCCCTAGCCTTGCGAAGAGGAGAACTCCTTTGTCATGGGATGGGGACTACCAACAAGGATGCTGACGCTGATCTCCCATTGCTTATTTGACTCCAGGGGGTGTCACGTGCTGTGTGGGTGTAGGATCCCTGAAGGGCTGCTGGGGGACACCCTCCATGCGGGAGGTGTTGCAGTGCCTGCTGTGATTTTCCAGGGACCAGCTTCTCCTTTGCTCTCCAGCTTGTGAAACCGCCCCAGGGAAGATGGGTGACTTTGGGGTCACTGATCGTCATGAGCAGGAAAGATGGGAAGAAGACCATCCTTGTCGAGGTGGTGTCAAGCGTCCTAGTGCACGCCTGGGACATGCGATGCTCTTCTGTCATACATGATGCTGCATTCGTCGGGGCAATGTCCTTCTGGGGCCCTGGTGGCACTTGAGTTTGTTGCGATCAAACTGAGTCAACACCTTGAGGCTTTACAAACAGTGTCTGACTCTTGGGTATGAGTATTTGGGAAAACATAGAATCATAGGACGGTTTGGGTTGGAAGGGAGCTTAAAGCCCATCCAGTCCCACCTCCCTGCCCTGGGCAGGGACACCTCCCACCAGACCAGGTTGCTCCAAGCCCCAGACATCTGAGTGACTGGTTTTCAGGCCTGCCTGTTGATTGCCCGTGGACCAGCTCTGGTTGTGAACATGGTTCCCCCCAGGCTTTAAATGGCTCTGGGTGTTTTCCTGCTATCCTTGGGCCCGGGCAGGACACCAGAGATGCACAGTGGGATCATTACCATGGGATGCTTTTCTGGGAATGGTGCAGAGTTTGAATTAACTTGTCACCTGCACTATTTAAAGAAAAAACTAAGAGGGGAGCTTTCTGGAGCAGGTGTCTCCCACCTCCCTTCTGTGCACGGTGCCAACAGAGGATGCTTTGCTGTTCCCAGCCCTGAGGCAAGGCCAGCAGCTGGCTGGGGATCTGCATCCCAGTTGGCATTCCCCGGTGCTATTGCCTTGGGGCGCTGCAGCCAGCTCTGAGAGGGCTTGTGAGGCTTCTGCAGGCTCTTCTGGTTTTGTTTGGGGACTTTAATTAGCTCTTAGTGGTTTCTGAAGCTGAGCTGCATAGTCATGTGAGTTTTCAAATGGTTAAAGGTTGGTTTCTTTCTGTGATGCTGGGAGTATGCAGCTCGAGGTTTGTGGTGGGAACAGATTTCTCCTCCTTCCCTGTTCTGGTGTTGCTGCACGTGATGCTGAGCCCTGGAAGAAGAGGAGACTTCAGAGAAGGGACACTTCCCTGAAACCAAGCCTTCCCCTTGCTGGGGAGCAAGCGCAGGCTGCTGCTGCGAGTGCGATACCCGGGGTGGTATGTACCCACACGGTGAAACTGGGCTTTATGCACCTCCCTGCTGGCTGACTCATCCATCCTGGGCTTGGCGGAGCGTTCGCAGCCGTCCCGGTCCCTTCTCCAGGGCCACGGTGGGGCTGGGACGGTCCAGGCTGGTGGATGCTGAGGAGGTCTCCAGCTTCTCCATCCCTTGTGTCGCCCTGCCGGTGTGACTGTTGGGCTGTCCTGTTGAGAAAACCAAGAACTGATGAATTGAGGAATTTAGTAGGATAATCTGCAGCCGGCCGATGCCTTCCAGCACTCCTAGGTGGGGGTTGTTAAACTTTAAAAGTGCAGTGTTCAGGGCTTGCTGATAATTGCAGTAAAGTTAATTGTCCCCTTGCAGCCCCCGTCGTCGCTGCTGTCGCTGGATGGTTGCAGTGAGCGCGCTAGAGCAAATAGTGTAAATAAACCCAGCTTTGTGGCTGCTACCGACTCGTTAAAGCAGCAACAAAACTGCATTGCTGGAGAACGAGTCTCCTTTGCATTGAGTATTTTTGGAGGGCTGGTATCAGGAGGAGGAGGAGGAGCAGTGGCCGATTTACAGGAGGAAAGGTCTTGAAACCAGCTTAGGGTGGTGTAGGTGCTAACTTGGTTAAATATCCTTCGTATTCAGTGGCAATCTCGAAGCAGTAACCCCAGCGTACAGCCCTGCCGAGAATGCTTTCAGCTGGCTTTTACCTGGGCTCGGCGGAGGGCGAACCTAGCGTGACTCAGGCCATGCCAGCCCTTTTGGTCAGAAAATAGTTTAAATGTTGTGTGCTTATTGTGCAGCTCATAACGTAAAAATATCCGGCGCGATCGGTTATTTTTAATGAATTTTTTGGGGCGTTGTACCGGGGCGTGGCAGATGTATTTGAGGCACTCGGCTGAACGCAAAATGCTTTTGCCAGCCGTATGGCTGCAAATCGAGCGGGTTGAAGCGCGATGTCCCCAGCACACGGCAGGAGGACAGCCCCGCGCCGCTGAGCCATGGAGCCTGTTAAGAGCTTTTAGCATCAAACGTCCTTCTGGCCGTGGGTGCCGCAGCGGTACGTAGCCGGCAGGTGCCCGAGTGTGCGCGCACACGGGTGGTATTTATCTAACAGGCGGCTCTTTTATCAAAGGAGCGTGCAGGTCCCTCTTGGGTTCTAATTATAGCTTTGGTTTGGAAACGACCAACGGGGAAAAAAAAGACAAAAGCAAAAAGCGCTTTACTCCCCCCCACCCTCCCACCCCCCCGTGCTTGAAAAACTGCAAGGAAGGAAAATGAGCCCTGTTACGTTAAACCTTGATTGTAAATGAGGCACAGTGTGAGTAAACACATCTGCGTTCAGGCAGGGGGGAAAAAAAACAACCACCAAACCCTTATGAATAATGCACGGGGAAAAAACCCTGCTATTCGGTTGATGGAGATCTATTATTGCTTATTTCTGTTGAACTGTTGCTGTAGAAAGTGCTGTGCTGCTGGAGGGAGAAGGCTGTTGCCGCGTGCGGTGCTGGCGTTACCCGCTCCGTTCCGCTGTCGGCGCTACCCGAAGTGTTCCCTCAGTCAGGAGCGGTTGGGATGGCGTGACCTGCTGGGACGAAGCCCGCTTGTCCTTGGCTTCGCTGGCTCGCGACGAGGTGCCGCTCGCTCGGGGCTGCACCCCTTCCCGCTTGCTTTTATTTGCACAGATTTTTGGCTCCCGCCTCATCCGGCGGGTGCCGGGCTGCACCTTCTTGGTGCGCCGAAGGCTGGCGGAGGGAGCAGCCCCGTGGGACGCTATCTGCAGAACGCAGCCGCCGGAGCTGCCCGCGGGGTGGGGACGGGGATGGGGGTCCCTCCCTTCCTCCGCAGGGTCGGGCAGATACCGGCTCCTTCGGCAAAAGGAGGGTTTCGGTGCCAGTACCACCCGCGAGGCTGAGCTCCGTGGTTCCTCCGTGTCGGGGGGGGGGTGTTGGTGCAGTCGGGTGGTTTGGGGATTTGTTTCGCAAAGCTTGGGCACACGCCGCGCGTTCGAGGTGGAACGCTGTTTCTTCTCTGAGCCCTGCTAGAGTTGGGGAAGGAGCCCTCAGAGTTGTGTCTGCTGCTTGCTACGGGATAGGAAACTTGTATTAAACTGACCGTTTTCTTAGTCTTTTTAGCAAACTACTGATCTGCTTCTGCAGCAGGAGAAGGGATAGTCTGCGAGCAGCTTTATTTTGCTGGCGGCCTTCCCCACGGCTCTCTTCTGGGTCCAACTCCTCCGAGTTCAAGTGAGTTTTCTTAACGGGTCCTGCATGGGCAGCCTTTCCAAACCCATCGCTGCAGACAAGGCTTTGGTGACAAGTACAAGTTTTCCTTTAGATTTCAGCGCTTTACCGACGAGCAAAACCCATGATTTCCTGCAGAAGGAATTCTGTAGCATCCAGGAGGATTTCTGAGGATACAGGGGAGGAGCTCCCGGCTCCCTTCGGTTGTAATGCGCTCCCTGCTCCATTTAGGCAGGTCATTTTATAAGCCCAGTCTTCAATTTGACATAAATGATTTGCTTTCAGCAGATGGTGAGCTACTATCTTTTGCCCTCATTTAAATAGGAAAGCTGTACGATACCAGAAGATGAAAGAGGGGCACGGTGCTGCCGACATATAGTAGATTACGAGGGCTGGTCTGGTGAGAATTAAATCCGGGCGGTTGTAATGTGCCATCTGTGTTGTGTTGGGTGGTTTATTTTTCCCCCGCTGGATGAGGCTCCCGAAGTCTCCCGTTACCCTCCGGGTAAGGCAGTGTCGCCAGCTGAGCGCCAGCATCCCTTTTGTTCAGGACCCAGAGTATCGGCACAAAAAGGCGACGCGTGTTAATGCTAACAGTGGTTATAAAATCGCAGCGTTAATTATTCCTCTAGTAAAACGCATTAAATAAATTTTGGAAGGTTCTGGTGCTTTGCAGTATTTTCAAGTTGTTTGAATTTCTTACTGAGAGGTTCATTTTATTGCATGGGAATTTCTTGTTTTGTTTTAAAAAAAAAAAAAACCCAAAACAAACCAAACACACACAAAATCAGTCCTCTGCTGTGTTTTTCTGACTGTAGTAAAGATCGCGTGTAGTATCCGTTACTCGAACACGCGCGTGGGGTGGGTCCTGCTTGTGGTGGCGGCAGTTTCCTCCTCCTCTCCCACCCCCACACGCAGGTTTGTTGCACGTGCACCAGGGCTTGAAAAAACTGTATTTTTCAGCCTGTGTTATCCATTTCAGAGCAACGTTCTGTGTAGTTTTCCCGGGTGAATTGTGTGCTTTTCACACATATTATGAAATGGGAAGGAACGTGGTTTTTTTTGGTTTTTTTTTGTTTTGTTTTTGTTTTTAAAACCCCATACTGTTGCTGAAACCATTTGATTTTTGCCTATTTTTAGCAGAAATTTCTCTCTTATCATTGCCTCCAGCTCTTGCTGGAGCAGTAGCGTTCGGCGAAGCCACACGTTTTTGGGTAGGAAGGTTAAGACAGTTTGTTCCAGCAGCGTGATTACCATTATCTGGCATTGGGCATCGCTGCCAAACGGTCTGTGTTTCTGAGAAATGAACCTTCCCGGTGGACAGTCCTTTTTCTGCTCTTTCTGAAAGACTAAAACACTGGGAATTCAGCACGTTATGGCGTGAGCCATAAATCGTTTCTCCAGGCTTGGAAGCAGGGATAAGTTAGATTTTACTGTTACTGGGCTTATTTGTGTGCCTAAATAAGAGAGGCTGGAGCAGGCTGACAGGTGGGAGACAGTGATAGACGCGTATCTTGGAGTTTCTTAGTGTTTCTTGGATCTTTGTTTCTTGGATCTTAGTGTTTCTTGGAGCCTCACGAAACAACCCAAATGAGCAGCATCGTTATTTCCAGAGAACGAAGGCGCCATCACTTAATGACGACCTTCCAGGAGCGCAGGCGCAGTGAAATGAGTAATTCCGCGTCCTCCAGACTCGAAGGCTTTCTCAGCAGGGAGCTGGTGGGATCTTTGGACTCCTCTAAAATCTGTATTTTAGATAAATGGGTGTGCACGTGTGCAGGCTGGAAAAGGGGAACGGCTGGACTCGGAGGGTGGTTGTCTTTCGACGTTTGCAAGAGCGGGGAGCCCGGGTTGCGACCAAGTTTTGCCATCCTCTGCTCGTCAGATATTAATTAGTGTTGGTTCAAACTATGTTAGGAAGAGGATGAACAACGAGCCATTATACTCCATACTCCTCTTACACCTCAAGTCTATTTGATTTGAAGGATTTTGTTGCAGAAGAGCAGGGTGAGTCTATGGGTGACAGCGAGCCTGCAGAGATGTCGTGTGGTCCCTACAGCCATGCCCTTGGACAGAAACGGGGTGAGCCCTGAGACTGGGGGGGGGGTGTCTCAGGAATTTTGGGTGGCTGGAGGATCTGCTGTGCAGGGGACAGCAGGTTCAGCAGGTGCCCATGTAGCGGTTTGCTTTGACATCAGGTGTTCAGAGCTGCTGGTGTCTTTCAAGAAGAGATGTACAAGGCTCTCTTCACCCAAGCACTGATGTTCCCGGTGGTGCTGCTGGGCACCAGGAGGTCCAGGTCCTCTTCTGGGTCTGATCTGGTCAAGGGGATGCTGTCAATGGGGAGGTCGACCTGTGGTGCGGGTCTCCCCGGTGGGGAGAAGCCTATTTTTATTTTGGGGGTTGGAACTAGGTGATCTTTAAGATCCCTTCCAACCCGAACCATTCTATGATTCTATTTGTCTTCTCCCCCCAGGCTGCTCTGGGTATATTTAATTACCTTTTCTTCGGACTGCTCCCTGTTGCTAAAATCTTCTTGTCTCGAGTAGGGTGTTTTTAAACTTAAAAATGCTTTAATAGAAATGCACACTTGAACTCTTTTCTGATGAGATTTTTACTCTGAAATCTCTATGTGGGATCGTATCTTAAGTTTTGCTGTGATTTGCTTATTTCTGTAGTGTTAAACGCCTTTTCTACACCAGACTTGCAAAGAGCCTGCCTTTTACAGGCCGTCTGGTGCCAAACCCTCACCCTCTACCAAAAAAAATCCCCAAACCCTCATCCTCTACCAAAAAAAATCCCCAAACCCTCATCCTCTACCAAAAAACCCCTGAAATCCAGCATTTACAAGTGTGGCAGCTCCGAGCAGGAGGTGGGCAGCACCGCTTGGGTGCTTCTGCAAGAGCAGAGCATCCTCCTCCAGCATCCAGGGAGCTCCGGAGGCACCTCCAGGCTCTGCAGAACTGCCTTGTGGAATAGCGAGGGAAGAAAATGTAATTTAAATAGAAAACCTGCTTGTGGTCTGGCTGTGGGCAGTGCCTTCTCCATACAACGCGTTGAAGAGCGGCGGAGTGGGAACCTCGCTCTTCGTGTCGGCTCTGCTGTGGGCTGGGTTGGAAACAAAACCAGAACGCTGCTTAGCAAACATCTCTGTGCAGCAGAGGTGCTTTTTTTTTAAAAAAAAAAAAAAAAATACAGCCTCTCGGTTTTGTTGCTTGCTTACAAATCTCTTTACTTTCGGTTGAGAGCTTTAGGGGAAACCACTTCTGAACACGAAACTTCAAAGGGAGGGAACCAGCCGTGAGCCCACGTGGTGGCCGAGCGCGCTCAGGTCTTGTGGCAAGCTCTTTGCCTGCATCCAGTGAGTTACTGGTGCTGGCTGCCGCCGTGAAATGTTTATTGGGAAGGGCTGGGAAGGGAAGGGCTCGTACGTGCCCATCTCCGCATCCCCAGCCTGGCCGGGGGGATGTGAGACGTTTGCTCATCGCCAGCGAGACCCACCTTCCCGCGCCAGGAAAGGTCCATTACTGCGGCTTTGAAATCCAAACAAGTAAACATTTCTTGTTCCAGAAATGTTGGTATTTAAAAAGAGAAAACTAGTTCCAGAGGAAATGTTTGTTTGTGGACTGTCCCTCTTGTTTACCGCAGCGGATAAGAGCTGCTCTTCAGCTCTGCCCTCCCTGCAGTCGTCATCTCAAGAGCCTCAATTCTTTTTCTTTTTAAGAGCAATGTGTGTTTAGATAATGATTCTTACAAATGTATTTATTCAAAAAACAAACACAGTAGGAAGCAACTAAAAAGCAGACTGCTTTGGCAGCTGGTGCAAGAAGGAGCTCGATATTTTCATGCGTTTGTGGTGGGACCGTCTTGCAACGTGTCCGACGCTCTGTGCGTGCCGGGGCATCGGGAGCTTTGCCCTGGGAGTTGGCCATGGCGAGCCCGTCCTGCGTCATGGGCTCGGGGTGACGCGCGTATGGCTGAACGTAGTTTCTTGCCCCAGCCGCCTTGTAGTATCTCTTAGGAGTTTTTTGGAGAGCATGAGTTAGCTGCGTGGTGGCTGGGGCGACTCTGCAGACACGGGGCCAGCGGCCTCCCTGGCGAAGGGATCACGGGAGGAAGGGGAACAGCGGTCAGAGCTGCAGGGACAAGTCACCGATGGCAGCCCCGTGCCCCCAGCGTGAGCACACAGCCTCTTCAAACCCTCGCCTGAACCCCCCTGCAGACCCCGCTCACGCCGTAATCCCTCTTTGGTCCTGCTAAACCTCTGGTAACCTCAGTTCTGCTCCTGCGAGCCGGCAGCTGTCCCTCACCCTGCCAGTTTGCGGCTGGTTCCAGCTTTCAGGTGTTCCCTGTACGATGTGCGCCCTGGGGGCAGCGAGCCCTTGGTCTCCTACCTCTCGTGCCTGGTGCGTGGCTGGGTTTAACTCGAAAAGGAAATTCAGCGTAAGCGGCAGACGCGGGGCTGCCCCTCCGCGTGGGTGGTGGTGGGAGCCCGCTGGGGCCGTAGCCTTTCCTTTAACTTGGATTTTACGGCTTTCTCGCAGAGCCCGTTCTGCCATGATCTTGCAGAAGCAAACTGTGACATAATGCCCGACTCAACAGCGTTTTGGAGAATTACCCTTGGGGGCTCTCGCTGCCTTGGTTGGGCTGTGCCAAGCTGCCCTGTCTTCTCCCGTGCAAAGCGCTGGAGGAGCGGAACCGATGCAGTGGGGTTTTCTGCACATCTGCATCTCTGTCCGGCTTGGAGCTTTGCCACGTCTGGGTTTCGGCCCTGTCTTTGCCTTGCGATGTCCCTGTTTTCTCAGTGCGGGTAGAAAGCTGCTCTTCCAGTGGCCTCCACCTCTCTGTTGGGTTTGTAGACACCCAGAGCAGCTCCCAAGGGGAGGATCGTGGGGAGGGAGTGATGCTGTAAACCTGGTGTCTGCAGGAGACCAGGCTGAAATGGGCCCCGCAGCTCGTCCCCAGAGCTGTCCAGGAGGGTCTTGTCCAAGTGAAGAGGTTTCAAAGCGCTCAGAGAGTCTGTCCCAAATCTGACACCGCTCCGAATCACCCCGATGGAAGCACAGACCCTGTGGGTCACCATCCCTGCTTTTCCAAAAGCCCTCCCTGAAAAAAAAAAAACCCCACCCATAAAACCAAAACCCAAAGCAAAACAAACCTTTGAACGGATTCAGTGAAGGTCTCTAAGGCTGCTTTGTTTTAACCACAGCTTTAGGACTGATATTAAGCTTTTGCATTAAATGCAGGGGCAGAGTACTTTGGAAAGCCAGGAGGGCTTTTCTCTTTCAAGCACTCTGGTTATTTTGGCAGTCGACATGAGTTAAATTAAAATTGTTGAATGCAGTAATATGTAGGACGGTGACATCTTAAAATGCTTCTTAATTTTAAGTATGTATTTTGAGCAAATGTTTGTATGCCAAGGCTTGGGCTGGGGGGATTGAAAGGCGTATTGGATTATATGCTCTTTGCTCTGTGTTAAGCAGTGGCAATTTATTGCTGCAGATACATGTGATGCAACGGGCAAAGATTAGTTCTATCCTCTCTAAAGCATGATTATTTTGGGTCCTCTTTATACCTTAAATAGATACTCTTCTCATGTGATTTCCATCTTTTTGTGTCAACAGCCCAGGCTAAAGTTGAAATAAACATTGCACCAGCTTAACAGCAGAGGCTCTGAGGAAATCTGCTCTCCATTATGGGGATTGTTTGGAAGCCTTTTCATTTTACATTTTTCCAGTGTGCAATGTGAAGATCTCTTGAGTCCTGAAGCCTGCCCGGCTCCACTGGACTTGTCTTGTGCTTGTCAACGTAGCTGATAGACACTGATGAGAGCAGCAGCGTGGTTCATCATGTTTAGATGATGAGCCGTCATCCAAACCACCTTTTCAGTTCATGACGAGAATCTGTGGCTCCTTTCAGGGACATTTAGAAGTCAGCAACTGTTAAAATTCGTGGCCACGCAGTTTTGGACTCTGGTTGGCTGTACGAGTGTTCTCTCAAGCAGCAGATTTCTCCTTCTGTGGCGGTGGTGGAGAAGGATGCTGTAAGGCCACAAGCCACGGCAGGCCGTCTGGGGCTTTGGCATGGCGTGGTAGGAGGAAGGTTGCCTGGTCCATGTGCGTGTCCTCATCTGCTCTGCTCCCACAGCCAGCAGTGCCAGAGGGGAACGGCGACTTGGGGGAAGGAGAGGACCTCAGGACAGCCCTGTGGAGCAAGACCCTCTGCCATCTCCTCCCCTTTCCATAAGCTTGTTTCTATTTTTTAATCATTTGTTCTTGTCAGGCTGCAGACCTGGTGCCAGGGCATTTAGCAGCTTGGAGTCAGTGTCATCTGAAGGGTAGAAGATGGAGGGGCAAACGTCAATAGAGATGTTTCTATCAAAGCAAACCGTAGCAAAATGAGTTATTTGTTTGCTTGCATTGGCAGGACAAGGTGGTATGACTGGGGAACGTGGTGTGTCTGTGCTTGTCCCTTGGTTTGAATAGTTTAACACAGATTTAAGTATCGGAAAGATCTTGATTGAGACCTTTTGCACCTCTCTCACAGCATCATCATGACAACAGAGAAGAGCCTAGCAGCGGACGCCGACAATTCAGAGCAGCAGCAAGCTAAGGAGGAGGAAAGAGCTGCTGAAACACAAAATCAAGAGGCTTCCCCAGAGGAGGGGGCTCAGCAGACGTCGGGGGGACAGCCTGCAGCGGGGCAGAAGCAGAAGGCCTCCAACGGCGATACCCCAACGCACGAGGAGCAGAGCAAGAAGGAACGCCGCACCTCCGAGGGCCGGGGTCTCTCCCGCCTCTTCTCATCCTTTCTCAGGAGACCCAAGTCTCAGGTGTCCGAAGAGGACAAAGACACTCATGCTTTTAAAGAGGCGGGAGGTGACCAGAAAGACCCGGGATTAGGAGCCAGCCCTGATGAAGACATCCTGGTGAAAGCCCCAATTGCAGCTCCTGAGCCTGAGCTCAAAACCGATCCATCGCTAGATCTCCATTCCTTAAGCAGTGCGGAAACACAGGTAAAACACACTGTTGGTGTGGCGGGCTCCCTTCTGTTCTTGAAAATGTGTCTTTTTCACCAAAATGATAAAAGCTTCTTCTCCTAGGATGGTAGGCTTGATCAGAAAAACTCATGAGCTGCTAAAAAGGCTCTTCTCAGCTCCCTTGTCGCATCATGTACTTCCCGCTCTTGCACTCCTGTATCAGACCGTCCTGCAAAGTACCTGCTCCTGAAATGAGCTCACGCTTCACAGCATAACTTAAAATGCCCGGTGCTTTCTCAGGAGACCCAAGTCTCAGGTCTCTTTACTCTGCTGAGGCGTGAGAAGTCACATCAGAACTGGGGTTCAAATCCATAACTGACGACAGAGCGGTTGCTCGTCGGGATGTCCCCGGTGTGCGCAGAGTAAAGGCAGGTCAGTGGCGTGAGGCGGAGATGGCAAAAGAACGTGGATTTGGGAAGGTGTTTCTTCAACTTGAAGGAGCGTAAGCGTGGCATTTTAGAACTTGGTCATCTGTTCAGTCCGGGCTGGTGCTGACCCTGCCAAATACAAATATTTTCTGCTTATGCATCATGTAGACAGGGATTTCTGCACAGCACGTGGGCTGAGCCCAGCCCTTAGTAGCTGTCTGATGTCTGCTCTTTACAGCCAGGGTCATTTTTCATGCCAAATGTGAAGTTTTTAAGGCAGAGAAATCCCCAGGGAGACATTCACAAAGCTGCAGCTGGTTGTTGATTTGGGGGTGTCGGATGCCCTCTCCTTGGGTAATTGCAGCTCCGCCGTTAATCTGGGGCTGCCCGGAGTTAGAGAAAGGCAGGTTCCCTTCTCCTGAGAAGGGGGTTTCTTACAACCCACCCAACCTGTGTGTATGGCTGGGGTCGCAGCACGTTCCTGATAAAATCTGAATGAATTGCCCCGCTGCCTTAAGTTGTGAATGGGCTCCAGAGAGCTGCTACGTATCTGCAAACTCCGACTTTTGGAGCAATACTTTCCAAGTTAGAGCATTGCCAGCTGTAGGCAGTACTTGTAAATCTACCTCCTTAACATTGCAAAGGTGTAGAGAAGGTCGTAGGTAGCACCTTTTTCTTTCTTTTTCCCAAATTTCTGAGCCTGTGAAAACCATGGGATGATCTCTGTTCGTGTTTTGCACCTGTGAGGGCTGGGATTAGCAGAATGGGGAGGAGCTGGACATTTTCAGGCAATTTCAGACCAGAAATTGTGTCTTCAAGAAGAAATGCATGATTTCTTTCGCAGTTTAACCTGGATTTGCTGCTTCTTAGCGCATGTGAATGTGCACCCACGGCCTTCCTTCACCACGGGCTGTTTGTTTCAGACGAAGCGTTTGTGCTTTTCTTCCCCCCCCCCCCCCCCCCCTCCCCCCCAGTTCTTATTTTAGGTCAACGTCAGTGGCTTTTTGAACTGTGACACTCGGCAGATATTTCTGCCGTGAAAGCATTTGCGGGGTGCTGCCTGTTTGATAAATGCTGACCGAGGGGCATTACGAGCTTTGACTGATTCCCTGCGCCCGATTGTCCCCAGCCCTGCTGGAACAGAAGTCAGCAGCTTGTGGACATTATTTAGTTTTTAAATACCTCTGTGCAGTTGGGCCTGGCTGTGATTTCATGAGACGCGATGGGCTGAAAAGACAGGGTTTTTGCTTTTCCTCTGCGGCGGCTGCGTGCTCCTGCTGCATCCAGCCACTTCCAGCACTTGTCGGAGCCGGCCGTGAACTTGTTTAACCTGCTGAAATGGCAGTGGAGAAAAAAAAAAAAAAAAACAAAACCCAACAAAAAAAATCAGCTTCCTTCCTCATCCTGTCCCCAAACTGCGTCTCTTTCTGCTGTTGTAGTGAATTAAAGTGTCTCGCAAAGTGCTTCGGTAGCAAAGAGAGAGTGGAGTGAAGGCTGCCTGCCCTTTTTGGGGGCAGAGAGCCGCTCGGTCAGCTCAGACGGCCGCCAAATCTCAGCGCTGACCCCCCCCCCTTTTAATGCCGCTGCTGCCGTATGGAGGCCGTGCACTGGAGAACAGTGGGAGCGCGGGGTTCCCGCGGTGGGTGTCTGGCCTGGGAGGGGAAAAACTCACTAATCAAAAACGTGCTGTCATTAAGACCATGTTGTAATCCGCCCTGATTTCTCTAATCAACCCTCTTTCCCTCTTTTTTTTTTTTTTTTGTAACGTCCCTTATTAAATGAAGACTTGAGATTGTTAATTCTTAAAGCCTTTTGAGTCGTTATCGTTACCCTCCTCACCCAAGCTGCTGCTCCAAGTTGCTCGTTTAAGTCAGATAACCTAATTTTGGGGGGTGAGACCCCAGCCCTGCAGCTCACCTGTGCAATGCTTCTTTCATGGGATGGTTTTTTAGCTCAACATGTCTAAATTGCAACTGGGGTGATGGGGGGGTTTTCAGCCCGCGCAGGAGGAGAGGAGGGAGGACCAGGAGCCGGACAGCAGAGACCTCGAGGGCAAGGAAGGAGGGGAAGCCAAGGAAGAGAGCGCCAAGCCGGAGCCCAAACAAGAGACTCCGGAGACCAAAGCGGACAAGGATTTGAAAGCCGCCCAGAAAGCAATCAAAAGACACAGAAACATGTACTGCAAAGTCGTCTTGCTGGATGACACCATTTTTGAGTGCGCCGTGGATGTAAGTACTTCTGGGGTTTGTTTCTGCTTCTCCTCTTTTCCCCTCTCCCTTCTCCTCCCCTTGAAAAATCGCCACAAACGCTATTTAATAGGGGTCTAATTTGCTGCCAGTGAATTACGTGACAGGCTTTACTGCAGAACAAGCTTGCTGGAAGCTGTAACAACTTCTTCAGTGTGTTGTAAAAATCTCTGTGTGCAGAGGAATCTATTTTTTTTTTTAATTGTTCTACAATTTCTAGGGTGTCTTGCTTTGTACAGGTGAGGGGAAGTTTTTTAAAAAAAAAAAAAGTTATCTTACTTGCTGTTCATCTTCTCTCTCATTTGTATCCCAGACTAGAGTTTAGGTTTTTTATGTTAGGTTGGGATTGTTTAAATATCTTCTGCCCCTTTGTTTTGAATAAAATGGGTTGTGAAGTTGATTTGTGCTTTTCTGTTCATCCAAGGTACATTTGCCTATCAGGTCGCTGGCTAACATAACTCCTGGAGCTTGGATGTAAAGAAAAACATGCTGTTTAGCCCGCAGTTGACTATAGTTGCAGTAAACAATTTACAGTTATTATATTGACTTACAGCACTGCAAACCCCTTCATCTGAGAGCTGTTCTTCTGCTTTATTTTGCGCATTCTCTCACAGGACCGTCTTGCTGTCAGGGCAATAAAAAGCTAGCAGGAATCCCCGTTTCAGTATTGAAGTACTTGTCCAGAATATTAATAATCCGGTACTTATCATTCGAGCGTACTTCATCAGCTTGTTTTTCCCCAGTCCCACTGGCTAACTGGGCCAGGAGAGGGTATCTGGGCACAGGGCTCCTTGTGAAAGCGGTTACCTTGGGTGATCCTGGGCAAGTAGGTCAGCGCCGGCTGTTTGTGTAACGACGTCCCTGCTCTTATTGCCTGGGATCAGCTGGGACCATCACCGCCCCGCTCGCCTTCCCCTTTGCCGGGGGTTTTGTGTGCAGCCCCCGAAAGGAATCTCTCCCCCGGGATGCTGGTGGCGACTTCCCGTGGTTTTGTGCCCGACTTTGCTGCGGCGATGCCTTCAACTGCCGGCGGGCTGCAGGGATGCGGGTGGTGGGGTTGGTCCCGACCTGAGCAGGACGATGGAAGTCTCTTTCTGTAGGTCCAGAGGGTCGTGGTCGGTACAGCGGGGGGGGCGCTGTGTCGGTGGGACCCTCCCGGCTTGACAAATACCCTCACCTTTAACACCAGTATAATCCTACTCTAACAACTAAGACTTAATTGAGAAGGAATGGCAACGGTGTAGGCAAAGACCAGCACAAATGCCTTTACCCAAGAATAAGTGCCTTCAGACATCCTTTCCCATTAACAACCATGGAAGGTTTTTAATTCCTATACACCTTTAAGTGCCCATTCCTTGAGAAATATCCAGGCTAACACACACGCTACCTATAGAGACACAATGTATGCACTGAGGACCTTACAGCTGAAGGACTGGAATAAAACAAGGCTCTGGTCTTGGATCGGTTGCCGTGCAAATACGGCTAAAAAGGAGCAATGCGGGCGCAAGCCGTGCATTAGTAAAGCTTATTGTGCGTCACTGGAGCTGCGCTTTCTTTTTAGCGAAGCCTCCAATAGAATTAACTGCTTCTGGTTACCATAGTTTTGTGCCTCAGGGATGTTTTCCTTCACGCTTTTGGACGAAAAGGGTATCTGTTCCTGGGGCCAGTTCACTTCTGCAGGATTTAGGAAAAAAGAAAAGGATAGGAACACTCAAAGCATGTGTCTGGAGGCAAGAAGTGGTGTGCTAAGCAGCTTTCGGTGCGTGAGGCAGAACTGGAGAAGCTGGGTCTCATCAGCAGGTCAACGTGGGGTACAAAACAAAACAGTGGCTCAGAACCAAAGCCCATAATTTCCACGGCCGTGGAAATTATGGGCTTTGGTTCTGAGCCACTGTTTCTTTTGTGACCTTGCGGAGCCAGGTTTCCCCCAAAATGGGGGACTGTAGCAGTGGGTTGTACAGCAGCTTTGTACCCCACATTGATCATAGAATCACAGAATGGTTTGGGTGGGAAGGGACCTTAAAGCCCACCCAGTGCCACCCCCTGCCCTGGGCAGGGACACCTCCCACCAGCCCAGGTTGCTCCAAGCCCCATCCAACCTGGCCTTGAACCCCTCCAGGGATGGGGCAGCCACAGCTTCTCTGGGCAACCTGGGCCAGGGGCTCACCACCCTCACAGCAAACAATTTCTTCCCGATAACTAATCTAAATCGTTTTTAGATCAATGCCTGATTGTCTGACAGCCTGGAGCTGGGAGGTGTCAGTGCAGTAGATGTACTTGGGGAGGGCAAACCCATACAAATCCTCAGTGTTTCTTGAGCTGCGTTGAGAAGCTCAGCCTTGGGGGGCTTCAGACACGGAGCTGATGGTAGCAGAGAGACCCGCTGCCATTCCCTTTGCCTCTCCTGTATGAATTTTTATGCCTGATGCCCTTTCCTATAAGGGATGCTTGCTCAGAAATGGCCAGGAGATCAGATTTTGAGTTACTCAGGATGTTTTTTCCGTTCTTGGCAGTGTACAGCATGGTTTGGTCACGTTCCCTTCTCTCTCCCATGAACGAGGGCAGGCAAAAACCAGCCTGTTCTACAGAATTTCTTTTGTCTCTGTGCAGAAACACGCCAAGGGGCAGGATCTACTGAAAAAAGTCTGCGACCACCTCAATCTCCTGGAAGAAGACTACTTTGGCTTGGCCATATGGGACACGCCGACCTCCAGGGTAAGCGGCTGCTGTTGCGTGGTGTTCTGCACCTGGGTGGGTTCTGCTCTTTCAAAGAATCATCTCCTCTGTGGAGGACATGGTGCATAAACTCTTCTTAAGACTCTTTTTGATGTCCTTCCCCCCCCCCGAAGACTAAGAGGGTCATCACAGAGGCTGAAATGGTGAATAAATGCCCACAGGAGTGTGGATTTTAGTCAAAAAGCTACGTGAACTTGGATCTTCACCTGGAGAAGGTTCAGTGTATTAGTTTACTGCAAAATGATGCCGTTAATTTGTAAAGCTACAGCTGAAGCAGTCAGGCTGCCCCAGCAGCGGTGTCAGCGTTGGTACGGTTTGGTCGCAGCCATCAGAGCAGTTTTGAGCCGAGGCTTTGCCCTGCAAAAAGCCACACGTGACTCTTCATACCAAAGCTCTTCCTCATATGGTTTCAGTTTAAGGTTTTTGTTTGGTTAGGCTCAAGCAGTGTCTTATCTTTTAAACCCTTGGTTACGCTTTAACTCAAGCAATTCTCAATCTCCGTTTCATGAAGCGAGCCAAAAACGTGCTAAATTGAAATCAAGGGCCCACTTTTACATCCTTTAGACCAGTTACGTTGGTCCGTATTCTGACTCTTCCCATGCTTCACCTCCAGCAATCACTTCTGGGCCAGCTTGCTATGGCTGACGGGCGTATTTGCCATTAAATACTTAATAACTGCAAGCGTGAATTTTTAATACACAGGCCAGAAAGCCCAAAACATTGCTATTAGAGGCTGGCAGAGCTCTGTCTTGGGTTTGGTTTACTGTCTCTGCTGTCTTGCTGTTGTCTTGCATGTGAAATTTGCTTCCATGTGTTTATATATTTATATATAGCCTGGATTTTTGACGCTAGGCGTTTGTTGTGCTTGCAGAGGGGGGGGATAGGTGTATTTTTAGATCCAATTAAAAGCAAAAAGAGTTTAGCTGGGGCAGCTCAGCTTCTCAGGCGTGTGCTGCGGGTTGCGCGCTGCCGCATCTCCTGGACCCCTGGGACTCGCTCTTCCCGTCCCCAGACGTGCTGGCATCGATTCTTCCGACAGCACAAGCCTGCGCTTCCTTCCCCGCAGCCAACAAGGGCTGAGAGGTTGTGCAGCTTTTTAACCGTAGGGACTGAAAACAGGTGATTTTGTCAGGTTTGTGTCCCAGAGCCGGGAGCTGAGGAAGGTAAAGCTGCTGTGCACGGGTTTAGCTCTGGTGGTGGAAATCTGGTTTGCTCTGATGGGGCAAAACACAGTTTTTGGGCTTTTATGGGGAATCTCTCTGGTTACGTTTCATTGAACTTTGGAATCTGAAGCTCCATCTCTCTCCTGCTGTAACTACAAACAAGACCCGACACCGAGTTACTGATTCACAGGTAGAAATTATCTTAATAGGCAACCAACAGATGGGCTTCTGCACCTCACCTGCAGCCGTGTGAGCAGGCGGAGATGCACGTGTGTATTCCTGGACAGGGAAGGGTCGTATGTGGCATTTTCCACCTTGATATTTAGGGAATAAACGTTCCTGGGGATGGGCATTTTCCCGCATGGGAATGGCAGAGGGTGACAGTGGGAATGGGAGATGGTGGCAGTGGATAGAGGAGCTTGATGCTCATGCTGCTCTCAAAGGGAGGATTGTTTCCTACTAATTCATGACACAGCGTTGGATAAAAGTGCCGTTAATTGCTGTACCCGTCATTGTCCTCCGAATCAGGCGGGGTGAGTGCTGGGGATGCATGACTGCACCCCGGGCTCGGCCGCCCGAAACCGCCGCCGTGACGAGCCGTGGTGGCACCAGCGTGGATGTGGAGATGCTCTGCCTCAAACGGTGGCCCTAAAAAAGACAGCAAAGTGGCATCTCCACCTTTCAGATGGATTTCTTATCCCCGGTTTTATAGGTTAGAGGGGCAAGCGTATAAAAAGATAAGATTAAATGTAAGTATTGCTGTCTCCCTGCCATGAAGTTACATGTCCTTCTGGTCAGGGCAGATTATCTTGGGGCATTCAATGGGTTAATTCCTTCATCTCGGGAGACCTGGGTGTCCAAATCCTGCTCAGGACTCGAGAAAATGAAGAAGGTGGTTTAATGGACCCTCTCCCGGAGGGCTGTGAACACCACCGTCAGCGGGGCAGGCCCTGACCTCTGCGAAGGGAAAGGCTCAGGTTTGATGTGCCAGGAGCTGCTCAGCCCCTGCCAGCAAAAGCAGGAGCTGTTTTTTGAGGCTTATGTTTCACCACAAACCCCCAAATTGCAGAGGAGGAGGGGTGGAAGGATATATTTTTAAATTTGTAGCTGAGATAATTACTAGAAACTTGAGTCATGCTTAAAAGAGACGAAATTTATGTCACGCTCCTGTAAAATATTCCAGCCTTCCCCAGCGATTGGATGTTTTCACTCATATTTCAGTGATCAGGTCGTTAAAAACCATAGCTAATAATAGAAAGTCTTGGCAATCTTTGTTCCGAACAGGGTAAGTATGGAGTCAGGGTGCCTAAAATGAACGCGGACGTCCTATTTGCCTATTTTTAAAGGTGCTGGAGAAGAAAAATGTGTGGCGCAATTGCCCCTCATAGCTGGATGTGGCTGCGACGGTACCTGCTGTTATGTGCTTGCAGCCCTAAAATACTGCTTTTTTTTTTCCCCCCCTCCTGTCCCTTGTGCCTCCCCCTATGAGCTCCTGGTGGGCGAAGGGTTGGAAATGCAACCACTGAGACCGCAAACTGGAGTAAAAGTTGTGAAAAACGCACCCTCTCTCCAGTTTCCATGGCTGCGTTCATCTCAAATGTTGTCTTCTTTGCCGTATTTTTAGCGGTTTGCAGTTTTCTGTGGTGTTTCGGGAACGTCTGCTAAACTGTGAATGTTTTTATCCTCTTACAGACGTGGCTGGATCCTGCCAAAGAAATCAAAAAACAGGTTCACGGTAAGCAGAGCGCGTTTATCGTGTGGGTGCGTGTGGTTTCTCCCCCTTTCATTAAATAAGCGTGGCTTTGGTGGGCGGTTTTGGGAGCCCAAGGACGGGTGAGGGATGGCGTGAGGGTGTCTGGCAGGGATCAGCACAAGCTCATGCAGTCCGCGCGTCCTTTCTCCTCCTCTTAAGTACTGAGAGATGCTCTAGATTTAGGAAAAAAAGGTCATTTCTTTGGGAAGATGTAACGGGGTGTGTTCGCCCCATGCAAACCCAGACTGTCCTTGACGCTGAAATGGGAGATCTGCTCCCTGTTGGAGGATGGGAAAATACACGACAGCGGGAACTACTTAAATCCCAAAGGAGACTGGGAGAGCCCGAGCAAAATGGCATGCTGTAGCGAGGTTTTATAGACTCCGAAGCTGTTCTGGGCGACAGATAGGGATACTGGAATGATAAACGACTCGAGTAGTACCAGGGCAAATGCCAGATGCTCTCCAAAGTTGTATTTGAAGGTCTGCTAGCACTGAATTAGCTCAAGATGAGGGCAGCGTCAAAGTTAAATAAACTTTAGAGGCTTCTGTTTTCTCTCAGGAGCAAGCCTGCTTCAAAAAGTACCGTTTTAAGAGAGTAAAATACTGTTTTACAAAATTAAAACACTGGTTTACGGAAGTAAAATACTCTTTTACGTATGCTTTTGGTGGGGGACGCAGAGCAAAGCGTGTCATTAAGTACAGATGAGGGGGGGGGAAATGCCGCAGGGCTGGGGAGTGGGAAAAGCTCCTGCTCTTCCCAACTTCTCTTCGGATCGATAGCAGGATGTTTGCGAAGGGCATGAGCTGCTCCTGCCATGCCATGTGGTAAAATTCAGCTCCGAAGTGTAATGAGCAAATTGCTATGGAATCTGGTCCCCTGAGACGGGATAAATGGCAAATTATTGGAATTTACGTGAATATATGTTGAATGGCCGCGTGAATATATGTACACCCATATACGCTGGTGTACGTATACAGGGAGTCAGTCTCTGCGTCCTCCTCAAATGTCTTCTTGGAGTAACTTGTTTTGAACGGCGTATAATGAAAACAACATGCCGTTGTGTTTGATCCCAGTTACGGTGTTGCATAAGAAGTAAATCCACGAATGCTACGTGTGTCGTGTCCCGTCCCCCCCCCTCTCCTCCCTGCCTGAGGTTGTGACAAATCTCTGAGCAAGTTAACCGCAGGGGTGTCTTCTCTTTCTGCAATAAATATTATTTTGAACTGGGGCGTTAAGGGGCACAGCTGGCGGGAGCTGTAATGATGAAAATTACTCCTGAGTGCTTAATGGGTTGGTTACGACTGTTTTCTGCGGATAAACATAATTATTTTCAAGGAAAAGGAGTAACTCCTTCAGCTATGTCACCTGGAAGCTGTCCATACCACAAATAATGTCAATTCTAGGTGTGATTATGGGAGTCCTCACTCCATTTAATGCTGCAATTGTGCTGGACGAGGTTTGCAACGAGCTGTATTAAAACGGTTAGGTCTGGACTTGTAAAGTTCTTCCCATCTTGGTACTTTTGCTGGTTTGTTGGGCTGAGTTTCAACTGTGGTCTGACCGCCCCACCGCAGCCCACGGCGCTGCTGAGGGAATTCGCACATCTGCTCCGGACGAGAAATTGGAAAATTGGGTCGAGTGATAAAGCAATACTCGTTCATTAACCTAGAGCATGCGCCGGACCCTCTCTTCATTAATCTTTTATTTCTTCAGTCAGTGAAAAAACATGTAATTTAGCCCCTTAGCAAGGACTTTAGTTTTTTTCCACAAGTTGTGCTGTATTCCTACGTGTTTGCTGTGTTTTCTCCTCCGTGTCTTTTAGCTCCTGTAAATGAAATTGTATCTTACACCCTCTAAGCAGCAGCTAGCTGTACGTACTAAAACCAGTATTACGATCCGCTGGCCGTATTTTGAAGATCAGCTGGATATTCCCAGCTTTTTTTATAAAGATTGACTATCACGAAGCTGTCCTGGCGTGTTTATTTTTCTCAACCTCTTCTTTTATCATTGCAGGAGGCCCCTGGGATTTTACCTTCAATGTCAAGTTTTACCCACCGGATCCCGCGCAGCTGACAGAGGACATCACCAGGTGAGTTACCCAGGAACCCAGGGAGCGCCCTGAGCAAAGGAAACCACTAGAAGTAGAAGACTGAATAGAAATTTTTAATATTTGGGTGTTATTCCATCCTTCATCAGGGAGATCAGATGTCTTGGAGGGTTTTTCGGTTGTTTTTAGCGGGTGTGTGGGATGCTCCCGCTTCCCACTGAACTCCACAGTGTCATTTGTAATCCTGGCATGTGTGTGTTTGTATAGAAAAGTAAATTTTTTATTTAAAAACAAGATTTTCTGATCATAAGCGCCCTCTACTCCCTTTCCGGAGTGGAGGTGACTTTAAATCCTCTTGTCTCCATGCTGCTTACCATGGGAATATTCCTCCATAAGTAAAAATACAGGTAGAAATTAGAAACGAGCATCGCGCTGCGTTCATCAGTGGCATAAAAAAAGAGATTCTGTTTGATCCTCAAATTTAAGTTTCTCTGTGCTCCCTGTAAATAGTATTTTGCCTTTTTTTCAGGTATTACTTGTGTCTTCAGCTTAGACAAGACATCATCACGGGGCGGCTGCCCTGTTCCTTTGCGACTTTGGCTCTGCTGGGTTCCTACACGGTCCAGTCCGAGTTGGGAGACTATGATCCCGATCTGCACAGCCCGGATTATATCAGTGAATTTAAATTGGCCCCGAACCAGACGAAAGAGCTGGAAGAGAAGGTTGTGGAGCTTCATAAAACGTACAGGTAAGGTGCGGCGGCTGGAGGACTTGTTTGTGCACAGCAGCCTGAAATAGTGGAAATAATGGGGGTTTCTGGTACTTTCCCCACCTCTGTTGCATGCTTTTGGTTTCCTGCTGCACTGATTTTTATGTTGGCAACAGAAGCTTTAACAGTAAGGTGTGAATTTTCGGCTACTGAGAACATTGGCTATTTAAGAAAGATCTAATACTTTATAACAAAATCTTTCTAGAAGCTGGAATTCTTTTTTCCTACGTGAAAAGGAAGCTATGTTTTTAGCAAGCAGATTCAAAGTCTTGCAGTTGTTTATTAACGGTGCTCTTTTTCAATAGTGCAGTTGTGAAAGTGGTTTTTATTTCATGTGAAAACGCAAGGTTTGCTTGTTTTAACCATGTCCTTTGTCTTTTTTTTTTTTTTTTAAATAATTACTTTGGAATTTATGTACTTTTTTGATTGCAGTCTGGTTGGAGCAGATCTTGTATCTTCGTGTATATGCTGTAGCCTTCAGCATGTTTGGGGGTTTTCTGCTGCCACGTTAAACGAGTAACACTTTATAATGTGGAATTATTCTGGATAATGCAGGAGCTACAGACCTGCAGTTAGCCTGTCCTCCTCCTGTTCCCTGGCAGAGCCATGACCTGGGCAGATGTGTCTTCTTCAGGCAGGGATGAAGGACCCCTTGGAGTCCCTCTGGTACCAGATTAAAGGGTGACAGTAACCTCTGTCACCTCTTCCTCGCCTTATTTTGAGATTATTTTCATAGATGCTCCGAGCGCATGGATTGCAGAAGCTGCGTGAGAGCGGCCAACGCGCAGCTTCTACACCCTTCTACGCTTTGGGGTTTTAAGGGGAATAAAAAAGCCCGTAATCTGTGATACCAAAACCTTCAGCTGGAGCCCCTTGACTTGTGCAAAGCTCCTGGCTGATGCACTAATAACGAGAACAGAGCAGAAGACGAGACCTTCTCGCTCGCAGATGGGAACTAATAAGCTGAGTGCAGTAGGGAAGGGTGGACGCCTGCCCCCGGCTGTGACCAAAGCTACAATTAACACCTCCCCAACCCCGCAAATCAATACTTCAAATTGATTCCCCTCCATTTGCACCGAGAGGAGAGGAAATGAGGGAAAATAAGTATCGGGCCGCTGACAAGCTTCATGACTTGAAGTCAAAGGCCGTTAGCTGTGCTAGAAGTGGCAGATCACTTTGCTGAATTATTCATGGCTTCATTAGAAGGATACTTCAAGGTATAAGACGTAGTTATATTTAATCTGCTCGTGCGTGCAGGAGGGAGGAAGCGATATGCACCCGTTTAATTTCTGGTCTCTGTTCTGTGAACATTAATCTGTCAGAGGGTTTTCAGTGGGAAGACTCTGCTAAGCCACGCTCCGTCTCTGGCCGCTTTATTTGCAAAGCGCGAGGCTTGTGTTGGGGATGGCGACTGCTCCTGGGTCTTTCCTAGAGGATTGTCTTTGTCCGCCCTGTCTCCCACCACTAAAACCTCTATTTACGCGGCACAGGAGACGTATGCGAGCGCTCGGTAAGGAAGACATCAAAGCGGGGAACAAAGTGAGATGTATGCAGCCGAACGCCCTCCCAGCAGAGCCGTCAGATGTACCCCTCACACCAGAAACTTATTAACAAGGGCACTTCGATAACGCTGATAATAGCCTCCATTATCAGGATGTTTCTGTTAAGCGAAGTTGTGTTGTGTTGCCCCTCCTGCAGACTGGGTACCATCTGCTCCCAGAAAACCTCTCATTCATCTGCTCTGCCCCAGTAGGAATTGCTGCCGGGCGGCCTCAGCTGTCCTTGCCTTTGGTTTGGAGAACAATAGCTGGGTTTGTGGCAGGGCGGGGGGGGTGTGTGTCCCGGAGGCAGGAGGGCTGGGGGGGACAGTACCTATCACCCTCTGCCTTCGGTTGAATTGGTGTTTCTTCCACTGAACCAGGTTTTGTGCCCCTTCGCTGCGCTCCCTCGCTTTCGTCTCTGCTGTCTGCCCAGAGATAAGGTGCACCCATTTTATGAGGATGTCTCAAAGCACGAATTTGTTCCTTCAGAGCTATTTAATAATCCATCATCTGGGCACAAATTTGTATTGAAAGCAGAAGAAAATGTAACAAGTAAATGGTTTTGCGAAGTCTGATCTGTCCCCTCCTAAAAGGAACAGTTAGGAGAATACCAATCCCTTTCTCTCTTCCCCCAGATCCATGACTCCAGCCCAAGCAGACCTGGAATTTCTTGAGAATGCAAAAAAGCTGTCGATGTATGGAGTCGACCTTCACCAAGCCAAGGTGAGAAGCAGCCTGTGTGCACCTGCCTGTGGATTTTGTAATTTGATTATCCTTCCCTTGTAGGAGCAAACTTACCTATTTCAGGAGGCTCCTTTTGCAAACTGGAGGAAGTCAGCTGGTACAGAGAGAGACACGCAACAGAAATGCCTCGAGCATTCTCGCAAGAGAAGCGATTCTTCCCCATTGCTTATTATTTATATGTTACATCTGCTTTCCCAGGACTTGGAAGGAGTGGATATCACTCTGGGAGTCTGTTCCAGTGGCCTTCTTGTTTACAAAGATAAACTGAGAATCAACCGCTTCCCTTGGCCCAAAGTCCTGAAGATTTCCTACAAACGCAGCAGCTTCTTCATTAAGATTCGGCCGGGAGAGGTACGTTCTTCTTTAATTGCCTTCTGATTATCACCAACGCGCATGCTTCGCTAAAACGAAGTGGAGGGGAGGGAGCAAGCTTTTCTCTGAACGAGCGTTTTATACTCTGTAGGGTTTCTGCTCTTGGCTTGGTGTTGAGGTGGAGCCCGACCTTGCTGTAGCTATAAACCAGCGGGTGACAATTTAAACAACGCGTCATCCAGCACCACCTCCTGGCACTGCCTGGTATTCCCAGCATCCAGGGGAAACTGGTGGGAAGTTCACAGTTGAAACTGCGAGAGGACTAACTCCTCTTTTCCAACCGGGCCAAGACAAAGGCTCTTTGTCTCGCTTTCATTAAAAAAATAAAATAAATAAATAAATAAATAAATAAATGACACATACCTTTTCACTTAGACTGCAGCAGGCAGGGGGTGGCTGCCCTGACGCTGCCTCTCGTGAATGCTGTGTCGCCATACAGCGAGACCTGGCCAGGCTGGAGAGTTGGGTGGAGAGAAACCTTATGAAATTCAGCAAGGGCAAGTGTAGGGTGCTGCACCTGGGGAGGAATAACCCCCCGCACCAGGACAGGTTGGGGGTGACCTGCTGGAGAGCAGCTCTATGGAAAGAGACCTGGGAGTCCTGGGGGACAACAGGGTGACCATGAGCCAGCGATGGCCCCTGGTGGCCAAAAAGGCCAATGGCATCCTGGGGGGCATCAAGAAGAGTGTGGGCAGCAGGTGGAGGGAGGTCATCCCCCCCTCTGCTCTGCCCTGGGGAGGCCGCAGCTGGAGTGCTGGGTCCAGTTCTGGGCTCCCCGGGTCAAGAAGGACAGGGAACTGCTGGAGAGGGGACAGCAAAGGGCTGCCAAGATGCTGAGGGGATGGAACACCTCTCTGATGAAGAAAGACTTGAGGGATTTGGGTCTCTTCAGCCTGGAGAAGACCGAGAGAGGATCTCATCAATGCTGAGCAATATCCAAAGGGTGGGTGTGAGGAGGATGGGGCCAGGCTCTTCTCAGTGGTGCCCAGGGACAGGACAAGGGGTAACGGGCACAAACTTGACCATGGGAAGTTCCACCTCAACATGAGGAGGAACTTCTTTGCTGTGAGGGTGGCAGAGCCCTGGCACAGGCTGCCCAGAGAGGTGGTGGAGTCTCCGTCTCTGGAGACATTCCAACCCCGCCTGGACGCGTTCCTGTGCCACCTGCTGTGGGTGACCCTGCTCTGGCCGGGGGTTGGATGGAATGATCTCCAGAGGTCCCTTCCTACCCCCACCATTGTGTGATTCTGTGAACAGAGAGGTCCCTGGAGCAGCCTGGTAGCTGGAAACACAATGGGGAGAGAAGCTACAATGGGGATCTGATCTGCCCCCTTTCCTCCTCTTCTTCCTCCTCCTCTGTGTCTGCCGTGACCCAGCCTTGCAAGGAAGTCAATTTTCAACCCCGTCTCGCAGCTGGGCAGCATGGTGGGGGGGTAAATGAGTGTGAGTGGCTGCAAAACACAAATCTCGGTGTGTCCTGAGCAATGCATGGGGGTTGCGGACTGAGCCCTGTCCTTTCTTGGACCCGAGCCCCCTCCTGCACATCACAAAGTGAGTTCAGCTGCTCTTGGGCTACACCAGCAGTTTGTGCTGCAGCAGAACAGGTCGATGGGCTGGGAACTGGACTCCTGCCGCATTTATTTCTTGCTATACCTAAATAACTTATATTTTCCGCAGCAAGAACAGTATGAAAGTACAATTGGGTTCAAGCTACCAAGTTACCGGGCAGCGAAGAAGCTGTGGAAAGTATGTGTTGAACATCACACGTTTTTCAGGTGGGTTTTCTAAACAGTAGGCTAGCTTTGAACGACTCATGCTTTAGATTAGCTGCTGAAAATGAGCACTCCTTCGGTGTTCCTTGGGGTTTCACAGGAATTGGAGTGAAATGGTTGCAGAGACATTAAGTGTTTATATTGCAGTAAATTTCTGGGCAGCTTCCACTTCATAAAATACATGAGACCGAGGTCTTCAAGTGTATGTAGATGTGGGGTTTATTGTTAGCGCATGTTGTTTTGTTAATCAAGCGTATGCAGGAGGCTTCTTTAATTAGTGTTCTAATTTCTCTTTACCTGCCGCTTCCTAGATCTGGAGGTATGGTTTTTAAATGGGGCTTGTGGTTTTCAGGCTGACTTCCACCGAGGCCATCCCGAAGAGCAGGTTCCTGGCGCTGGGCTCCAAGTTCCGCTACAGCGGCCGGACGCAGGCGCAGACGCGGCAGGCGAGTGCCTTGATCGACCGACCCGCTCCCCAGTTCGAGCGGACGGCAAGTAAGCGAGCCTCCAGGAGCCTTGACGGAGGTGAGTGTCCGGTGCCTCTTCTCTCTCCGTGCCTGGGTTCAGTAGGATGTTGAAATACTCCTTAAGTACCACCTAAATTCCCTGCTTTAAAAAAAAAAAAGGGCAAAAAAACCCCCAAACATAACCTCTTACTTTAATACAAGACTTGGATATAAAATGCAAACCAATAGTAGCACTAGCAAGAACTGACTGACGAAAAGGACGTAGGTGGGTGCTGAAGGCTTATGGCAGTTCTGGTTGTAAAGATATTTCCTCATTCAATCTCAACCCATTTTCCTTTTAGTAAATCAGGATTTAAGCTATTCTAGGGTTTGGTTTGTTTAGCGTAGCTTCTTAAATTACACAGTTTTCCTTGAGGGTGAGATGTTTTTGCCACAACTGTTTGAAACCTTTTCAGTGTTTGTTAAAAGGATGCTAATGTTGAGGTTTGTGGTGTATTGATCAGGTGGGCTCGACCCTGACATTTTTCAAAGATCTGGATAGCGGCAGGCTAGAGGAGGTGAGGCATGGACGGGGGAGTGCTTAAGTTTGCTCCCCTTGATCTGGGTCATGGGGTGCTTGTAAAATTAGGATACAGGGCCAAGGGGAGCATCCCTTTGCATTGAGAGGATCCGGGGCCGAGGGGAGCATCCCTTTGCATTGAGAGGATCCGGGGCCGAGGGGAGCATCCCTTTGCATTGAGAGGATCCGGGGCGGAGGGGAGCATCCCTTTGCATTGAGAGGATCCGGGGCGGAGGGGAGCATCCCTTTGCATTGAGAGGATCCGGGGCGGAGGGGAGCATCCCTTTGCATTGAGAGGATCCGGGGCCGAGGGGAGCATCCCTTTGCATTGAGAGGATCCGGGGCCGAGGGGAGCATCCCTTTGCATTGAGAGGATCCGGGGCCGAGGGGAGCATCCCTTTGCATTGAGAGGATCCGGGGCCGAGGGGAGCATCCCTTTGCATTGAGAGGATCCGGGGCCGAGGGGAGCATCCCTTTGCAGCGAGAGGATCTGGGGCCGAGGGGAGCATCCCTTTGCATTGAGACGATCTGGGGCCGAGGGGAGCATCCCTTTGCACTGAGACGATCTGGGGCTGAGGGGAGCATCCCTTTGCATTGAGACGATCTGGGGCCGAGGGGAGCATCCCTTTGCACTGAGACGATCTGGGGCTGAGGGGAGCATCCCTTTGCATTGAGACGATCTGGGGCTGAGGGGAGCATCCCTTTGCATTGAGACGATCTGGGGCTGAGGGGAGCATCCCTTTGCACCGCGAGGATGCAGAGCCAAGGGGAGCATCCCTTTGCACCGAGAGGATCCGGGGCCGAGGGGAGCATCCCTTTGAACCAAGGCCACCTGATGGAGCAGGAACAGCGTTGCTTTGAGCCCCGAGGTCACTCTGCAACCCGGGAGGGAGCAGGGCTGTCCCAGTGCCCCGTAGGCAGCAGCAGGCAGGCTGTCCCTGCTCCTGGCATGGGTTTATGGGGCTCAGCGACACCCTGAGCCTGGGCTTCACGCCTCAGAGCCGGGAGGGAAAGGGCTGCTCGGTTTGAGCTCCGTACCACAGCAAAGCAAAATGCCTGCTTGTGTGCGAGGTTACCCAGGGACGATGCACGGAGGCGAGGGGACCAGCCCTTGGCCGTGCCCTGTAGACGGTTCCGACCCCAGCTGAGTAGAGAAATCCCCGCTGCAATCCCGCTCCTGAATGCCAGAGCTTGGAAAAAGAGCAGCCTGTGAACGTAACACTTCTGTCCCCATTGAAGTCTGCAGCCTTTTTTCCATCTGCTGTGTGGGCAGTCGTTAACATGTGCCCCGTTTCTTCAGCTAAACGTGCGACTCAAAAAGTTGAGTTCAGAGCCGTAGAGGAAGAGAAGCAGGAGAAGGTGGTGGTGGTTGAGGTTCCTGAACCAAAACCCGCGGATCAGATCCGAGAGAAGCCAGGTATAGCTGTGGTGGTGGTGGCTACAACTCTCTGCAGCCTTTCCTATCCTTTACATGCTTGTTCCTGACAACTCAAAAGTTTCACCAAATCTGCCGGCTTTCTTTTTTTCATTTCTTTGCAAGAAGAGTTTCGCAGTTAGTGAACAGACAGCCCCGGCTCTGGGAGACTCGTTAAATCTCCGCCTTGCACCTCGTTAGCCTGTAATTCTTGCGGGGAGGCGGGGAAGAAGTTTAGGATGTGCTGATGCTTGAGAACTATGTCCTTATTAAATTTTTGGGTGGTTCTGTCAATGTGGTTTAGAAAAGTTTAAAGTTTGATCTTGAAACTTCTTGTAAAGCTTCTGAAATTCTTCATCCTGGCACCTGCTTGCCATTTTTTAAGCCTCTTCTGGGTTTTTTTTTGGTGGTTTGAGAAATGCCGCCCATTTTGCTACATGGAGCTTGTATTTCTCTTAAGATAAGGTGCTATTAATAAATATTAATGCCCTTAAGAGGTGTTGGAGGTACAACAGCATATTTGAATACTAATAAGCATATCACAGCAGAGGTGTTGTCAAATATTTGCAGTCCTTGTCGCTTAAATAGCGAATCCCTGCGGTGCATTAGGGCTGGAGATAATTCGTATGCAAATGCATTGTGTACCGCTCCACTTCCCTTCTTCCACCCTGATTTTTATTTTTTTTTTTTTTACAGCGTTCTTTTGACATCGCTGGTTTTCTGGTATGAAGCGTAGACCAAGCTTTCATAAAGTGACGTGGCAGACTGTCTCCCCACCACTGTCTTGCCTTGAATTCTGGCTAGTCAGCATGGCCTGGCAGGGAAAGCCTGGTGCTGTAAAACTAGGAGGAGAATTAACATTTAAGGCACCGGCATAAATGGCAGTGGGGTCTTAGTTTTTAGATTTGAAGTTGGTCACTCAAGTACGTTTAATGAAAACTGCTAATTTTTATATAGGTTTTCATCCAGAGGAGCCTGGGGGTGGTTTTTCCTGGGTTTTGCCAGCCAGCACCTGTGTCTCCCCGGGCTTTGCAGGCAGAGCCCGTCCTAGTACGGCACTGGAGAGCCCTTGGCGTGTCCCCACATGTCCCTGCCTGGGGGAGAAGCCCACTGAGCTTAATCCTGGTGCCCTTTCCCCTCTCAGCCAATACACTCCAGGGCCTGGCAGCACCAGAAAGACTGATACGCAATGGCACGGTGAAAAATTACTCTTAAGCTGCCTGGTTTAAAAACCTCCTTGCTGTTCTCAGCTGCTGCCTTGGAGAGGGATCTCCTCTCGCTCTTCCCTCTGCTGCAGCAACCGTCGCGTGTCCGCACTGCTCTCCAGCCGCTCCGTTAACGCCTGCAAACCTCTTTCTAGCCAAACCTGCTCCTGAAACTTTCCCAATGAAGCCCATTGCAGAGGAGGAGGAGGAGGAGGTGGAGAAAGTAGAGGTGGTTAAGGTGCCCATTGCCGAGCCAAAGTTACCGGAGCCGTTGCGGACGCGGTCAGGTACAGCCACAGCGGCGTCGGCGCGGCTCCCGCGGCCGCCCGTGCTGTCACCCGCTGGGTTGAAGTGATGCAGTGCCGTAGGATGAAGGGTGCATCGTTTGCAGTGGCGGTTTTGGCCATTAAAATCATACCCGGCTTTGTAAGTGTGCTGCAATACGCGCGCGCTGCTTTATCGGGGAGCGCCTCTGGGTGAGACGAGGAGGTGCCGTGGCTTGGCTGAGCGCCTGCGTGTTGAAGTGTGTGCGGTGGCCTCCTAACCCCCTTCTGTTACTGTCCCGTCTTGTAAAGTTCGTTTCCTGGAGCTTTAAGAACACGCGGTGCCCAAAAATCAGGTTGTGTGCTCCGGGACTGCTGGAGGTGACCTAAACTCTGCTGTGTTTCTTCGCTAGAGAGCCTGCGTCTGCCCCCTGGGGAGGGCTTTCACAGCAACTTCACTGCTGCAGACAGGTCCACCGTCATCGTAATTAAAAGCAGAGTTGGTTAGTCATTGCAGGAAGAGGAGATTGAAGCCGTGGAGGCAGGAAACTGGGAACTTCACCTATTTTCTCCATTAATATGAAAAACGCTAAACCAGCCCCTGCGCTGCGAGGATGTTCCGTGGGACGGGACATCAGCCAGCGTCAGACCCGAGCGCATCTGGGGGGTCTCCTCTCCAGCTGCCCCTTCTCCTCATTCACCTCCTGCATTTTTACCTCCTCTTGACGCTTTTGGTCGCAGTAGGGATGTTTTCTTGGCTGGGGTTGATGATTGTTATTTTAAATCTCAAATTTTGGAGCGGCGCTTTTTACTGTGTTTCAATTGAGTGTTCGAATAGCCAAAGGTTAAGAAAGTGTAACTGAAATAAAGCAGTTCTGGACTCTGGATGAGCGCAGAACTCATCGTTGAGTGGCAAAGGAAAAGCTTGATGGCTGTTGATATTTTTCCTGCATGTCCTGATGCTCTGAAGCACTGTGAGGGAAGCAGGAAGGTGGCCGTGCAGATTTCAAGGGCAATATTGCCTCTGCTGCTTCATCTTCAAGGTGGCATTTTAACACATCCATAACTTTTTTAGCCAAACGTGCTCTTGGCAATGTTGAGATAAGCCCAGTTGAAGAGGAGGAGGAGGAGGAGGAAGAAAAAATGGTGGTGCTGAGAGAACTAGAGCCGGTCCCGAAGGAGTCAGGTACCACCACGATGGCTTTGCACACCCGGCATCCTCCTGATCCCAGCTGTCCCTGCCGTCTCACCGTCCCCCTCTACAACCTCCCCGGCGGCTGTCACTGCTTCCGTGGCATAAATAACACCGGGATGCGGCACCGGGTGTCCTTCCGAAAGGATAACGCAGTGTCTGGCTCACAGAAATGAACTGCCGTGCGGAAGAGGGGGCAGATAACAGATGGCGGTGGTGGTTTGGGGCTTTAGGGTGGATATTTCAGCAAGACGTGGTGTCTAGGAGTTTGTCTTAAAAATGTGATTTCAGTCGCTGAAAAATCAGGTTCTTTTTGTATGGATGCTTTATTCTGTATATGTTTTGTAGACATAGATGAGTTATCTTTTCAGCGAAACAAGAATTCTTACTAAGGAGTTAATTAAAATGACAATTTCTTTTTTAACGCCAAATTTTCTAGTGTCTTTGACAAGCCGGATGGACACTGGTAACCCGGTGGTGGCTGGGGCAGGTTGCACAGCATGACCCTTGGGACATAAAATGTGACTTTAGGAATATGAGACCACGTCAAAGAAATTATTTCAGGTGACTGGGCATATTTTTAGCGGAACGGCCATGAAAACCAACATCAGGGGAACTAAATAGCTTATTGCGTCTATAGGTACGCATAGTATTGGCTTGAACGTTTTGGAGGTGACTTTTCAGGGATGGGGACTGTCTGGGAAATGAGGAATGGAAGGAAAGAGTAGGCAGTTGATTTTGTGTGTACCTACTGCTTGTGTTTAAGACTGTCATCCTCTGGGAAGAGGGGTTTTTGGCAGCACGCGATTCATTTCTGCACTGTCACTGGTCTGGAGACGCTGGGTATCTTCTGGCAGCGGTGCCTTGGGCTGCGGCAGCAGATACCCGTCTCGGCCACACAACCCCAGCCTGCTTTGAAACCCACCTGGAAGTTGCTGTGAAGTTTTATAGAGCAATGCTTGTCGATTATTTTTTTGCTTTAATTGCTGAAAAGATCAGGGAGGTGGGGAAAAGCCTGTGTTGCCCTTCCAGAAACCATCCGTTTGTGGTTGAGGAGATGCCAATGAGTCAAGAACTCGCCTCAGCTCCAAGAGTTTCTATTTTAACGGGTGTATTGGGATGGACTCCTGTGTCTGTTGTGTGCGAGGGACGCAGAAATAAATGGCACAGTGTCAAAAAACAGATTCGCCTTTCTGGTGTGGCTTCTCTGCAGAGTGCAAGCTTGCTTTTTGTAAACCATCTGTTGTGGGGTTTTATTTTTATTTTATTTAAACCATAAGGAAAATAATCTCAACTTTCCCGTACTAAACGCACAAGCTGCTTTGCTCAACGTCTTTATTTCTTTTCCCTTTTTTTTTTTTTCCCCCCACCTCCTCCCTTTCTTTTTTTAAACGACAGCGCTGTAATTTGGAAAGACTTTGCCCGGTGTTTTAGAAATGTTGCCCACTCTGACCCTTGTCCCTGTCTCTCCCCCATCCTCAGCAGTGGCCGTGATAACCCCCGAGAGGAGTCCCCGGCCCACCTCTGCCCCGGCCATCGCTCAGACCCATGCTGCGGAGCCGGTCCCGGCTAAGCCCGACGCCAAGGACGTGGTGGCTGCCTCTAAAATAGAAAAGGAAGTGGCAAAACCCGATGTGAGACGTGAAGAAATCCCACCGGAGAAAACCAAGCCAGAGCCGGTCGATGCATCAAAGGTACGTTAGACCTCGTTGGAAGAGGTTGCGCTTGTGCCGGGCTGGAGCATCGGCTCCAAAAACCATCCCGGAGCAGCAGCTCTGTGCACCTTCACCGCTGCCCTGGGTTTATCCCTCGCCCAGGCATTGGGTGGGAGTGAGTTATGGGGCTCTGGATCCAGTAAAATCCCAGCCTTCACCATCCGGGTGCGAGGAAACCCAGGACGGCCGGGTTTTGGTGGCTGCAGTCAAACTAAACGCAACTTTACTGATATATGGTGGAAAGAAAAGCTGGCGGGGGTTGCACCGAAGTTCACGGTAATTGAATTTAGAGCTCAGCCATCGCTAAGCCGCCTCTGCTGGTTCCTGGTACGGCAGCAGGAGCAATTCCAGTGAAATCAGTGATAGGGATCTGGTCCACAGCCCGGCGTCGGAATGCAAATGTTTTTTACATTGATAGGCTTTCTCTGGGAGAGCTGTTAATGCGCTTCTGCAAACTAGAACTTCCGTTGTGAATGGCGCTGTGGAGACCTTGGGGTTTGGGTTGGTTTTTTTTGCTTAAATGAAATATTTTTTTAAACGTTATTTGAGCTTTCTACAAACGTCTGAGACCTCTGCTGATGTTGATCTGTGTGTGTTGTTCTCCTAAGTGAAAATAATGTGAAAAATTATGGTTCATGTTACAGTGTCCTTAATAGTCTGTAAATCTTAGTGACTGAAACCTTGCAGTGTTGCAAGGTGTATGCCTTGAGATACAATTTTCACCTTATTCTGAATATTTAACTGTTCTCAGCGTTACCGGAGCCACATTTTTTCTATAACACATCACACAGCGGGTTTTGTATGACGTCTTCCAGGGGAGATCGCTGTAATTAAGATTGGGAGATGAAGGTGAAGAAAGGACAGCTGCTTTAAAAAAATAATTCATGGCCTGTGTGACCTGTGATTTTTAAACAAAAATGCTGAAGAGACCCTTCAGGATGGTGCTTTGGGGTGGGCATCGTGGTGCACGGTCCCCGTAACGCTGTTCCTGCTCACCCTCCCTGGCATTAAACTGAGAACAAATAGATTTTATTCACCCATCTCACTTATTACAGGGTTTTTTTTTTTTTCCTAAATGCTTAAACACTGGATTTTTTTTTTTTTTTTCCCTTTAAATGTAGATGTGGGAGGAAATTGTGGATTTGAACGTGCCAAATTTACCAAATTGCTCAAATTTAGCTGCATCACTTCTTCCAGCACCCACCGACGCTTTTCGCCTTCAGAGCGTTTGGTAATCCCAGTTTTCCCCAAAATACTTTCCTTCAAGTGTTAAGACAATCTTGGCGCTCTACTTACGCACAGCGAAGAGCTCAACTGGCCGTGTTAGGCTTGATTTTTGTAGCTAGGTCTCTTCTTACTGACTCTGGGAACGTAAATCCCCCCCCCCTTCCCCCCCCCCCCCGCGCATAACGAATAATTCTCTTGTTTTTTTGAGAAGGTCTGGTGCTAATTTCAGCATGTGGCTTTTTTGGTACGGATTTCGCTGGGCGATCCGGCTCCAACTGAAGTTCGGCAAGGTCGCCTGGCAAAGCTAACGCCAAGCGGGGAAGCCCGTCTTGGGAGAAGCGTTAGAGAGCACTGGTTTCAAAGGCAAATAATTCTCCAGCTGGAGGAATTATTGTCAGCGTGCTGTTAACTAACAGGCTGTCGGAGAGCTGCCCTGTCATTAACTCTTTCCGGAGGACTACTGCATGTTGGTTTTTTGGTTGTTGGGTTTTTTTTTTTTTTGTTGTTGTTTTCTTTTTTTTGCATGTTCACCCAATTATTTCAAAACCAACTACGTGCAGCTGTGTTTTGAAACTAAACGGTCTCTTGAAACAAATCTACTAACAAGAAATGTTTTTACCGATTTATTTCTTAAATGTAGGTGAGGAAAACGCACATTGAGGTCACAGTACCCACCACGAAGGGTGACCAGCCCCAGGTTTGTGCTAATAATTCAGTGAGGTTACTCAAATAATTTTTTTTTTTTTTTTTTTTTTAAGGTTAAACAGTGAGGTTCAACATAGTTAAATGAACCAACAATTTTTTTTTTTTTTTTTTTTATCACTGCCCAACAGCAGCAGCCTGCAGAAAAAGAGGAAGAACTGATAAGAATGAGGAAGGTTAGCCATTTTACACTTTCACCAAACAAATTTGCCATATCATCCATGCATCTGTAACCTGTTTAAAAAGACAGTGCTCCAATTTCTTCATGTGCTTTGGGTTGGGTTTTTTGTTGTGGTTTTTTTTTTTTTTTTTTTTTTTTGTAAACTACAACTATCAAATATTTGATTTCAAAACAAACAGCTCTTTGTCCCGTAGACAGTCTGATGTTGGATGTTCGAGAGGAACACGCTTGGTTTGATTTACAAAATTCAGCTCTGCTTCGCTGTAGCAAATTTAGTGTAGAAAACGGAAGAAAACTGTGGAATGTGCATTCCAGGAAATGCAAAAACCAAAAAAAAAATAATGTTTTTTTTTGTATTGATTGAGTAATAGGGAACATACCCGAGCTGGGGGAGGTGGTTAAGACACGGTCACTGTGCACGTTGAGACCTCGTAGAGGTGACGGCGGGCGGTACAGCCTCGTGCACTGGGGTGGGCAGGTGTCCCTGGCAGGAACGGGGAGCTGTGACTTCGTGCCGGGCTTCCACCGAAAACCGGGAAACTGCCCCTGCGTGGCGAGCGATACCAACCAAGGCAAAAGCCGACGAACCCCCCCGGGAGCTGTCTCTTTAAAGGACTCATCGCATTTCCCCATTCTCCATCACAAGAACCCCCATTTCTCGCTGGTGGCCCCACGCCGGCGTCTCCGCGGCTGGGTCCCGTCCGTGTCCCCCCCCCCCCCGCCCCACGCTGGCCCAGCGCTGCGCTCCCAACCTTGAGTTAACTTTTTTAATTTGCCAATTTGTCAATCCCGCAAGAACAACTTTTTAATTTTTTGTGCTTTTCTTTTTCTTTTTCTTTTTGTGTTTCCCCCTTTTCTTTCATTTTCACAGAAAAGATCAAAGAGGCTAGATGGTGAAAACATTTATATCAGGCATAGCAATTTAATGTTGGAGGTTTGTATGAACTTGAAGCTTTTTTCAGTTGCGTTTGCCTAGACCTTCTGCATCTGCGCTGAACTTTTTTCTTCCTCTTCTGCTGCTGCCTTTGTTTTTGCATGCTGTTGCATGAAAGACCTTTATTTTTTTTCATAAAAAATAACGCTTTTGCATGGTAACAGTAAACATGACGATGCGCAGGCGTTCTTCCTTCTGCCTCTTCTGACTTTCATTCTCTCATACTTACCCAAAATATACGATTGGCAGAGCTCAGGTCTGCTCTTGGACCCTCTGGGCGCTCACAGCGGCATCAATCGGGGCGGTGGGGGATCATTTATAAGTTTCTCCTTGCTTGAAATCAATTATTGTCCTGGGGGAAAAGTCGGTCTATGAAAATGCAAAATTCGGGAGAAGCTGCAGGTGAAGTGGTCACCTCCGTGGCGTTCAGGCCACCACGTTGTGTCCACGTTGATTCAGATGGGAGGGAGCCCTCCTTTGGGACCTGGCATTGAAGCGATGCTCGCGGCGTTGCGATCCCCCTCCCAACGCCTGCGTGCCTGGCGGCACCTTTAACCCTCCCCAGGCCCCGTCCTGCATCGGCCCCAGGTCCCCTTGGGGCTGACGCGGTGGCTCGGTGGCCACGGGTGGCCTGCAAACGGGCAAGAAGCTGTTTCATCCCTCCATGTACGGCTTTTCCCTTTTATATTTTCCCTGTATACGTCCTTGGGAGCCCTTCACACTCGGTTGTGCCCAAGCACGGTCTCAGAACAGACCATGCCAATCATATATTTTATTGTATTTTAATACACTGTGTTACGGAAGACGTTTTGTGGCTTCTGATACTCTGTTCCTGTGTTACGTGTTTCTACTCAAACTTGCAGCACCAGCAGCTGGTAGGGTTTCCCTGTTGGTATCTCTTGAAAGTTGAAGCGTACTAACTGCCTTCTCCTAATTTCAATTTTAAATTTTTGCAGCTTTTGGGGTTTTGTGGGGTTTTTAAATTTTTTTATTTTTTTAATTTTTTGTTTTTTATTTTTGACTGCTACAACTTTGAGCTTTCAGCCACGAGCGAAGGGTCTGCGACACGACGGGCAGGGTTCAGCCGCCGCCGCTGCGCTGCGAAGACTCTGCCTGTCGCTTGCTTTCGCCCAACTGGAGCATCTCCATCTCCCCAACCCCAAAAAGAGCTTTTCTCGTTGCTTCTGAACCCCTTTTTCCCATTAGTGCAATACTTGGCTGTGGCACCCAGCCCCTTCCCTCTCCGCTGCCCTCCCCACCGGTTCTGTTGCAGGTTCTCCAGCCCTCCCCTAGAAAAGGGCTGACCCCAGCAGCTTCCCCCCTTTATTCCTATTTTTTTAATTTATTTTAATCCATGCATTTGGCAGATCAGACGTTTTCCCAGCAGACCTCATACTCCCGAAGCTGCTGCTTGATTTTATCGAAAGCCGTTTAACGCTCCGTGCTCAACAACCCGCGCTCCGTGTTCTTACAAAAAGGGGCAAAAAAAAAAAAAAAAAACCGGGAGGAAAAGCGTTAACGCTTAACGAGCTTGTTCCTCCAGATGCTTTCAAGACCTGTTGTAGCTCCACGTAGCTCCTGGTGGCTTTAGCTTCTCCGCAAACCCTCCCAGGACCAGCTCTCGCGCAGTGGTGGATGGCCAAGGTGGTCTTTCTCTCTTCTCTAAACCAGGAGCAGCTCTAGGGCTCCTGCGCCTGGGTAGGGCTTTACCCTGGAGTCCTCGGCAGAATTATTTGTGCTTTTTTTTATTTATTTCCTAACTAGCAGGCACTTGCCTTGTGCTTTCATCCAGGATGGATGTCAAAACTGGGTTTCCCCCGCCCCCCGTCTCCCACAACCGTGCCAAAAAGAGCAAATGTTGTTAGTGAGGCATTTGGGGCTGCAGCCCCGCGGAGGGAAGGTGGCGTGTCCTGGGTAAGCTGCAGGGACGCAGATTTTTGGGGGATGACACCCCCTTTGGGGATATATTTGCTTTCCCGTCTCCTAAAACCGATGGGCTGAGTCCCAACTAAAAGCACAGAAATAGGGAATATTTCCCAAGGATGCTTTTACTGACCTTAATTTCCCCCTTTCTAACGGGTGAGCCTTGCTGCTTTTGGGCACTGTCCAGAAAAGTTGTCATTTGGCTTAAACCTCTTTTATGCAAAAGCTTTGTTTTCAACAAACTCTGTTTTGCTTGCAAGGAAAAGCTATTTTTAAACAAGTCGAAGAGAGCTGGCTTGCCTTGAAGTCTGTGCGGTTATGCTGTAAACTGGCGTCACAGAGCAGAAACCTGGCTTTTTCCAGATGAAGTATTTTCGCAGGAGTTTCTCCATTGATCCGGCATAAAGTAAATTCTCAGTTGGATTTTTGGAGGGCTGTCATCTCATCTTCATTTCAGAAGTCTAAAACCTCCTGTGGTAACTCCTGGAGGGATGAGATGAGAGGGAGATGAGAGGGACCAAAGATAATTCCTGCTGGGATGAGAGAGAATAGGTAGGAAGAGAATAAATAAAATTGGGAAAACATTTTCTTAAACGTTAGTTGCATTTATACCCGTGAATATTCAGGCTAGCAGAGGGAAAAGAAAGCGAACCCACCCAATTTAAAGGCATTAAATTAAGTAATCCAAACAAACATAGTCTTGGAACTTAAAAAAATCCCCTATGGGGCAAACCCAGGAGATCACTCCCGAGCTGTCGTCTCTTTTGGCCTAGCTCGAGATGAACCGATGGCACGTCCCGCTCCGGGAGGAGACCCCACTCTGTGCCGATGGCAGTTTATCCCAATTAATAGAGGAGGAAAGAGGAGAGAGGACGTTCCCTTTGTGTGTTTGCAGTGTGAGCACAATTGATGGAAGTTGGCAACGACTCTGCTGAGCGCAGCTTTGCTATGCGGCAGCCTAGGCAATGGCCGTGTCGTCTCCATGTCCCTTCATTTATCCTGTCCTTTTACTAATAGGATCTAGATAAGACCCAAGAAGAAATAAAGAAGCATCACGCCAACATCAGTGAGTTGAAGAAGAACTTTATGGAGTCCGTCCCGGAGCCTCGGCCGAGTGAATGGGACAAACGTTTGTCCACTCACTCTCCTTTCCGAACCCTCAACGTCAACGGGCAGATCCCCACGGGAGCGGACGGAGTGAGTACCTCGGCAGCGCGCGGGTGTCAGAGCACTGCATTGCTCCAAGGGGGAAGCTTCGCAACCTGGGGTTCAGCCTCAGCTCCCCTTAGTTTTTAGTTATATTGAATTTTAATAGTTAATATTGGCTTTTAACATGTGTGACGGTCTCTGAGAGAATTGGTGCTTTCGTCGTAGTGTCAAAAATGTGATTTTTTTTTTTTTTGGTAGAAAATAATGTAGGAATTCTTCACCTGGTTTTGGCACTGCTTTTCCTAGCGTTACTGTCATCCCTGCTGCTGGACTTTACTTCACGTGGCTGTTTTGGGGACTGGCATATTCCCGGTGCCAGGGAACGCGTCTCCCCAAAACATGGAACCACATCCCCAGGAGGAAATTCTTGGCTGTGAGGGGGGTGAGCCCCTGGCCCAGGTTGCCCAGAGAAGCTGTGGCTGCCCCATCCCTGGAGGGGTTCAAGGCCAGGTTGGACGGGGCTTGGAGCAACCTGGGCTGGTGGGAGGTGTCCCTGCCCATGCCATGGGACTGGATGACCTTTAAGGTCCCTTCCAACCCGAACTATTCTATGATTCTGTGAAAAACCCCTAAACACCTAAATTGAAGGGAATTGTTACTTCAGAGTTAATATTGCAGGTGGAGAAGCAGTAGGCTGGTACCAGTTTTCAAAAGTCACTTTATTCTCCAGTTAACCCAGTATGTCATTGGGTTTAGTCTTGCACTGGGATCTGCAGGTGCTGATCTGCTGTGGAGGCTTCAAGAAGACTCCTCAGGTGGCTACAGCAGGGCTCTTCATACGTGATGGAAATCTTTCTCCTTACAGGAACAATGTCTGTAGCCACATGCATTCACAATTTCCCTGCTAAATTCCTTAAAAAAAGGTAATTTTTCAAAGAAACCAAGTTGGAGCAGCAGAAATCTGTCTACCAGTTGGTTTCTTCTTGAGGAACAGACAGCTTCTCTGTTTAACGCTGGTGTTACCTAGCTTGGATTTGAAGCTTGTGAGTAAAACTGTAGTTAGAGCCCGGGGTAATCAGTCTCTTAAATAATAAATGCAATTTTTCATTACAAGTGAAAAATTGTATCCTGGCTGCAGTGGTGGCAGTCGTAGACTCTCTCCTGGTTTAAGCCTAGCTTCTCCCCTTCTTGCCCACAGCGGGGCAGATAAAGCTTGCATTTCATCTTCAAACCGCTGCCAGGGAGATACTTTCTAAACAGAAATAATCTTGCAGAGGATGGAGGGTTATCGGAACAGGTACAAAGGGTTTTAACGGCCAAGTTTACTACAGGATCCTCAAAGCGTAGAGAAATGCCATGACAGTTACAGGGCTTTCCCCCCACCCCCCACCCCAGCTAGAAAAACAAAACCCCCGAAATGAACTAATGAGGGTTGATCATTATCCTTGGAATTACCCGGTTGAACACATGGATGGGCTTTCCTCTTTGGTTGCCGAGTCTCAGTGTGAATTCTGCAGGAATTTGGGCGGCAGAGCCCTGCCCACGCTGCCGTGTGTTTATGGATGTGCGGGTGGGATAGGGCAGGGGCTCTCAAGCTCCACGACTGCAGTTCGAGAACGATATTCTCGGTTATTATGAAGAATTTCTTGCAAGGGGACCGCATTGTGGGGTCTTGGGGGACTGCTGTCCACGATAACTGGATGGTGTGGGCTCTCCCCATCTAAGGCCGCGGTGGTCCACAGCGACGTGAGGGTTGGTGTCAGCCCTGAGTTTGCATTTCTGGGAAATTCCCTCTTAATCTGATCCTCTCTGAAGAGGTGAAGGTGGACACGTTTTGCTGTGACCTTCCAGAAATGCATCTTTGAGAGGCGCCCGCCGGGGAGGGTGTTTTCCTTCACCTGTGCATGTTTAAGGATGGTAAATCCGGATGCAAAGCCATCCTCTTTCTCCCCTTCGTGGTGGTGTCTTCACCCTGCCGTAGTGGCCACAGGGTGTTCTGCCAGGGGCTGCTTTTCTGCTGTACTGATGTGTTTTATTTCAAGACGACTGAACCTTAACACGCTTTGTGTGTCCAGGTCAAGAAAGTCACTGTCCTATCTTCTGAGAGACAGGTTGGTGGCCTTGAGGTAAAGCTGCTGGTCTGATATGTGCTTCTGAACCAGACTTTTGCTATTGCAATGGCACCAAGCGAAAACTCAACAGCAGCTGCTGGATAACATTATTTTTTTTTTTTTCCTTTTGGCTACGTGAACTAGTTTCATAACTCACACCGAGGGGACTTTTGCACTGCTGCAGCTTTTGCAGCTTTCGATTTTTGCTTATTTTGGTGCATGGCTGGTTCGAAAAAGCTGCATGAAAGATATAACCGTGTATTCGGAGAGAAAAGCAATTATGAAAGTTTAACTGTACCCTGTTCTTTTTATGTTGTCTTTCTTTCCTGTTTTTTTTTTGGTTTGTTTGTTTGTTTGTTTGTTTCAATGATCATGGTACTCTTGCATTTTATATTTTCTTTTGCTGCCCAGTCTCCCAGCTACTTTCTCCCCAATACTCATCGCTTGGGGGTGTGCAAAGAACCAGTCCCAAAATACCGCACTGATCAGAGGAGGCTAGCTCAGCTGAGGGAGCTCAGAGCCAAGTTTTTCCTCTCCTAGCTACGCTTGGGTTTGTCCGGGTCTGGCAAACTAAAAGGATGGAGAGTTACCGAACCGCAACATTGCCCACAGTCTTTCCTTTATTCGACAAAAGCGACAGAGCCCTTGCGTGATCCTACGGGATGATTTACTCATTCTGGGATTTGTTTTTGTTTGTTTGTTTGGTTTTTTTGTTACATTCTTTAGACTCCAGAAACAAAAGTGCTAAAACGCGGAGGGAAATTTTAAGGAGCGTGCGATGCTCCTACTGCCATCCTGCCCCTTCCGCGCTCGGGGTTTCTAAGACGTAAGGGTTTTTTCACTTGTTCCGGTAGAATTTTCAAAACAATTGAAATTTTGATACCGTCGCCAGAACTTTGAAAACGTTATTTTCTATCTGCACCGCACTCTGGATGTTCAACGCTATTTCACAAACCCCGTTTTTTAAGGGCACTGTAGAATAGGAAGCTGTCAAAAGACCACGTTTTGTACTACACAATTTCTATTTCTAATGCCTCAAACTTTTTTCCCCAACCATTCCCATTCCAAAACACTTTGGTAGGTTTTGAGCGTCCGCTTTTCTGGGAGGGCAGGTGCGAAACACGCCTGGTCGTGATGCCGGGGTTTGCGACAAAACGCACCCGATTCTGACCCAGGTGTCCACGAGCTCTGCAGAGAGAACTGGATTTTGTAGCTCTGAAGCTGGTGTCACCCAAGCCACCAGCAGCTCTGCTCTCCAGCATAGTTTATTTTTCCGATGAGGAAGGCTGTCCTAATGCTTTGCACACCTCCAAGTGTCATTTTGGGCACTTCCCATCTGTCATTTTTGTTCATCTCTCTCTGTCTTTCTTGATCTTCTACCACGAAAGCAGACACAGGAACGTCCTCTGTTAGTACAGGATGAAGACAAACTAAAAAAGCAGGCGATACCTACTGAGACAGCCTTTCCCCGGCAAGCAAGTGAAGAAACTCTTCCAAAGGTTTCTATTCCAATTCCTGAAGAGCAGAAATCTCTCAAAAAGTGTCAGCTGTACTCTAGCATTTTTCCTTCTCCACGTATTCCCTTTATGATGTCCTTTCTCCTGGTCGTAGCGCTGACTGTTTGGTGGCTGCTCTTTCTCTGAGTGGCAACAGGGTCATGTTGAAACCTCAAGACCAAAGCTCCTGAATTTCCTGGCCGTAGCCTCTGCTGCATCTTCCTTGTCCTGGTCTCTGATCTCCGTAGTTCGCTGTCCCGGGGAGGGACGCCCCGCGACCGCCGTGTTAATCCCCGCTGTGTGTCGGTGTGTAGCTGTGATCCGGGACCTGGCAGGAGTGGTCATGGATTGCCAGGTCCGTTCTGCAGTTTCCTAGCGCGCAAAAGCAAATTCTCTGACCCGTGTTCCCGATGGCTGTGAGAGGGCAGACGGGGAGCGTGAAGCCGTGGGAGGAGACCTCTGCTTCTTCAGCCCCTGTAGACCTCACCTAGGAATGGCTGGAGACGTGCTTTTAAGCTTGTTGTTCTAAATGTGAGATGTTCACGAGCTGAAGAACATTTGATACTGATCCAAAACAGGTTGCCCAGAGAAGCTGTGGCTGCCCCATCCCTGGAGGGGTTCAAGGCCAGGTTGGACGGGGCTTGGAGCAACCTGGGCTGGTGGGAGGTGTCCCTGCCCAGGGCAGGGGGTTGGAACGAGATGATGTTCAAGGTCTCTTCCAACCCAAACCATTCTATGATCTATGATTCTATGATAAAAGAGCCTTTACAGCAATCTGCTGAATCTAATCCATGACCGCTCCTTTTCTAGGAAACTGAGATTGGCATTTAAATAAAAAAGTGTTGATTATCGCTGCTGCCGTTAGTGTTAACTTAGAGGCAGGGACGGGCGGCTTTTCACTTTCCCTTTTGCAAAGCGCCGCGGGTTCCCTCTCGCACCCCTCTTCTTGTTTCCAAGAAAATACATCGTGTTATAGGAGAAAACCCATTGCAAGGAAATACTTATCGTAAACATTAGATGAATCGTTTTTTCTGAATCTGGTGGTCTTGCTGCACTTCAGATGTGTGTTTGTTTTTCATTTGTGTTGAACTAACTGCCGCATGTTTGCTTAGGTCGCAGGAGTGGAGTAACCCGCTCTTAGGTACGTCTCCTCTGTCAGCATGTTGACCCCGTCAGGACACGCTTCTAATGTTAAAGCCATCGATTGTTTTGACTTCTCTTACAAAACCGTTGCATGCCGCTTGTTGTTTATTGCCTACAAATGTAAATGTCTGGATGATGCTCCTGTTTATCCCAGTTTCCCTGGCCGAGCTGCCTAGGCTCCGAGATGAGTTGCCAGAACTGGTTTGCGAGCTGGAGGGAAGACGGGACTTTGTGTCTAAGGGGTTTCTTTTCTGTATATAGCAATTACGGGACTGAGCTGAGCCAACCGCTTCTCCTTTCGGCAGTAGTCTGCTTTCTGTTGCTTTCTCTGGAGGGTTGGTGCAGACACAGTCACTTCTGAGAAGAGCCACCGGTGCCATCAGTGTCGGCAGCTGCGCCAGCAGCACAGAAGCGAAAGGCATCGACCTTCATTACAGGGACTAAAATGTGTGAATATATATAAATACATGTATTTAGAACCCTTTATAGATCCGTATCTGTGTGAACAGTGTTATTTAGGAAGCTAGCGGATAAGCTTGCAGGACAAAGACATAAGGCAAATATGGCATGTGCTGTCTGATCTGAAGGACCGTGGTGTCCCACGGACCAGCTGAGCTGCCTCTCTTGCTTTCAGCGTCCAGGTCAAGGCTCTCTAAACGCTGTCTCAGAAACTTAGGTTGCTCGTGAAAACCCTTCCTTTTAATCTCACGGGAATCTTTCCGATTACTCTTGTAACCTGCTCTGATTAGTTCACCGGTTCGTGCCTTTAGGACTTTGTTTTGTGAGGATGCTGGTTTGCGTTGGAGAGTATTCTTCCCTTTTTTAACACACTGCCTTTTAATACACAGTCTTCCTCTTTCGGCCGTTGGAAGCGTAGGAGTCCCTGGGTGGTTGTACAGGCGTCCCGTGGTGGGAAGGAGAGCTGTCAGCCGCACAGGCGGCGGGCGGACGGGGCGGCATCCTAGGAACACGCTTTAGGAGGCAGGCGAACCCTGGCGAGCTCGATGTGAAGTTTAGGAAGACTATCGGGAGAAGGTGGTGGGTCCTGGAGAGGAGAGGTGGGAGCGGTGGGGAAGGATGCTGAGGCGCCACGTGCTGTGCAGAAGATGCAGGATGGAAGAAACCAGGGGGATACTTCTGGCTGGGATTCCCTGCCTGAATCTCCTTCCCAAAATCGCAACAGACGTGATGAAAACCAGGGACTGTTCGTTCTCCCCAGCCCGGCGTGGAGAGGGAAGGGGCAGGAGTTGTTCGGATCTCTCTCTGTCCTTTTTCTGTCCGTATTTCCTGGAGAAGTGGAGCTTAAACACACGCCTGCTTCCTTTCAAAAGCCATTGCTTGGGTTCTGCCGCGATGCCGCTTTGGGCGCTGCTGAGGTCGCTGCGTGCCGTCCTTCTGAACCGACGGCGAGCGCTTTGAAGCCACACCAGCGGCATTTGTGAAGCCGTGGTTTCTGTAGCTCTGCCGACTGTTTCCAAAGGACCTGAAGTCTGAAAATCTTCGCCCAGAGCAATGTTTGAACACCGTGCTCAGGCTGTCTTATCCCAGCGTGACGAGAGATGCACTCTGTTAGTCACTTCAACGCAATTCTTTAACTTCTTAATTAAAACGGTCTCTCACTTGCTTTCTCTTTTTCTTGATCTTGAGATAAGGCTGGTTATCATCAGCAAAAAAACTTTGAAACTTTACATTCTGAGAATGCTCAGGAACGTTTTTGGGATTTATATAACAATGATCACTGCAGACCATAAGGAGACCGAACAAATGCTTTATATTTCTATGGCAGTTTAGAGGCCGGTTATCTGTATTCATCCAGGTGGACGTGATCTCTTCTGACAGAGAAAGCCCAAGGCTTATCGGGAACAGAAACCTCATCCACCCGACACCGCCGTGGTGCGTCCGCTGTGCTCCAGCCCCTTTGCCGCTCGCTCCTCCACCTTTTTCCCATTTGCTTGCAAGGCAAAGGGAGTTTCAGACGTGCCCCATGGCAGCCCACCTAAGGTCTCTTTCCTCCACCTCCATCTTTTTCCTGCACATGATGTGTCTCCTACATGTTGGTGGTTGATTCCTGGTTTTCTCCCATCTCCCTTCATGTCTGTGTAGGATGCGGCGCTGGAAGAAGGGATTTTGGGATGCCTGCTGTGCACGGGGAGAGTTGATTCACTCTACTTCTGTTGAGGGCAGAGGTCTCAGGGATTTTGTAACGGAACCAACGTTTGTACTTTGCTCCCTTTTTCCCTCGGGAACAAACTTGCTGCAAAGCACCGGCAGCCCCCCGGCTGCCAGCCCCGACTCCATCCCTGAGCCCGAGCCGTGGTGGGATTTGTACGTGGCCGGTGCGATGCCGGTCTGTGAGTGATGGAGAAGTGGGTTATCCCTTCCCGAGGGAAGCTGGAAATGTCCGCAGCGCGTCGCCTCATCCAGGCTGGCGTGACAAATCCTGAAAACTCACTTTCTGAATTTTCTTATCCTGACATCAACTCTTCTGAACTTCACGTAAAACCCAGAATCTTGTGCTTTCAGGCTTTGGGAAAAGGCGGGCATTCGTGTTTTGAAGCAGCGAGTGCCAGAGCCCATGGCTTGAAACTCAGATTCAGTTCCGAGGCTGCGTTAGGTGTGGGGCTCTGTAGGTTCATCCGTCATATTCAAGAGGTGTGCGCTAGCGTAAAACAACATCGTTTTATTCTTTTCCACTATTAAAAGTGAACAGATAAATGAGGGTATTGCCTGCATCTCCTGCCCTGTGCTGCGGGTCAGTGGAAGATGAACTGAGGGCTCTGGGCAGGTCAGGTTTGGGTACGGAGCTGAGCTCAGACTCCTCCCTTGCAGGAACTAGTGACCACCCTAAAAAGTAGGTATTCAATATTTGCCTCCTATCCCGAAGTAATGAGGAGGGGTGGATTTCCTCCGCGTGGCACCACAGGAAAGTAGTGGATGGAAGGAATGAGGTTGGGCTGGCCTTGCTGTGTCCGTACCGCGGGGCTCCTCGAGAAGGTTCTGGGCAAAGTGTCTTTCACTTCACTCCACGTAAGGCTCAGTCATTTGTCACTCAGAATTATTCCGGGGGTTTAGTGGGTTTTCTTTTTTCCTGGTCATGAGTTGATGGCGCCTGTTCTGACCTACAGACTGAGGTAGGATGCTTTCTGGAAGATTTTAGCCCAAAGAAGGGTTACGGATTCATTTAGAAACTCTTTGGTCTGTACTTAGGAGTGAGTGACATTGGACAACCTGACAGTGGTGGTTCCTCTCGTGTCCCTGTTGGCATCTGTCTCAGTTTGTGAAGCTGGAGGGAAGGACTAGCCTTGGTTTGTGCCACTTTGGGATCTCCTGGCAGTGATACACGGTCATGTTAAATCAGTTTATGGGGACTAAAAACACTTTCTTTTTTACCTGAAATGCTCTCTTTTGGAACACTTTTTCGGTTTTGTATTTTTTCTCAGATTTTTCTTTGTAAATATGTACATTTATCGTTAATAAATGTTACTGCAAATCAGATTCCTCTTGCCACTGCTTATTAACAACAAAGCTATATACGACTGGTGTTAACGACTTCCTCGGACTAACCCTCAGTCTTGCTTTCTCAAACCAGGAGCCGTCAGACCCCAGTTTGTTACTGGTTGCGTTCAGGGTGTTGGGTCTGGTGGACACCTTCTGGTGTGGCTTTCCCGCTCCTGGGGAGCAGGGACACGCTCTCAGACTGGCCGGAATAATTCGATTGAGGATTAAATCCAGCTTGGTTTAAGAAGGGCTTTGTTAGCAGAGGGGTCAAAAGGTTCATCCCTCTTCCAAATATTTAACGTACCACTAACACGTTCTCCTTCTTCGCTTCCGAGACTGAATGGTAAGAAAAACTGTTTGCAGAAAGTTGTCCCGACAGCAGAAGCATCGCAAGTCCTGCGCAATGCGACTGCGAGAGCCTCTGCCCCACATATTGTATTAATTTGAGGACAAAACCGCTCCTTTCTGGTTTTGTAAAGCGAAGAAACCACGTTCCTAATGAACCGCCGCCTTTCTGCTTGGGGATACAATGCGAGCTGGGTTTGAGCTGGTTGGAGCTGCCTGAGGTTGTGTCTAGAGGCTGTGGCAAGAGCCAGTCGTAATTTTAACTCTCGATTTTTTCTTCTGTCAGCTTATTTCTACTCCTGGATAAACCGTTTGGCTCACTCGGTGCGGTCACGGGAAGGCAAATCCGTCTGCGAGGGAGCAGCGCGGGGCTCGTGCTGCTGCTCCCCCGGCTGAGCCGGGTGTCAGAGCTGTAACTTCATTCAGGAAATGCAGCAAGAAAATGCAGCAGCGCAAAAGCGATTTTAGTTCTAAACCCTGACGGAGTCCCCGCTCTTCTCACTTGCTGCCGCAGTCTTTGCGATGCCACTAGCAGCTCTTCTCTCCGCAGAGGGAATTTGGAATAAGAGGTGCAGAGCTTTGTACCCCCCGTCCAAGGGTACCTGCCCCACAAAAGGGGTGGGAAGGGGGTCAGGGTGGATGGGGAGAGGAATGCGTCTGGAATCATGTTGCTCAGCAACCTTATTTTAATAACTTAAGTATTGATCGTGAGGTTGTTTCACGTTGCAAAGTAGTTGATGCCGTTGGATTGGAAGTGGCTGCGGTGTGTCATGTAGTATCTTGGGATTCTTCTTCACGACAGCAAGTTAAATCACTGGAAGCTCGTAGCATGCTGTGTATTTTCTAGCCTTACTTTTAACTTGGGTCAAATTCTCTTTTGTCCTTCTGTCGTCTGACTGGGCTGGTCAGGATGTTGTGATCAGATCAACGGCAATTAAAAAATCAGCCCCAAAATGCAAACCTGTAGGTAATGGCCATCACTTTCAAACGCCAGGGTTTGTTGGACGGCTTCTAAACTTTTTAACTTCTATCTTTAAGGCAAAGCAGTTCTGTAAGGCATGGCAGGTATTGTAAAATAAGGATCTCTTGTTTCCTGCTTTATGATACTTTTTACCCAAGTGCTTTGACAGCGGTGAGATTGAGCGTCCTTTGATGGGGGAGTTCTCACTGGTGAGTGTGGTTCGCTGCAAAAGCAGCATCGCCTCCTTGTGCATCTGTAGCCGCTCGCACGGAGCCCGTTGAGCTGATGTGGGTGCTCGTTTGGGGATAACCTAATAACAGGCGCCAGCGGGACCGGCTGCAGTGCCGTAATGACCGAGGAGGGGACTGGGATGTACTAACCAGCTGGCATTTCTAGCACGTCATACGGTGCTTGTAAGGAGTTAGCGTGCACCCTAATTTCATGTTTTTCTAAATTTTTATTAAATGTCATTAGTAATCGGCATGTTGACTTCATTTTAGCTCTCCTTCAGCCTCCTACCCTGCAGGACACTGGTTTGGGGTGAGGGTGATTGAGTATTTCTGAGCAGAGAGGCAGCAGCGTGTCTGCCCCGGCACCCGCTGGGGCAGCTGCTTCATGTCGATACATCCTGATCCGAAATTGAAAAAAAAACACAGGGGAAAAAAATTTCTCCAAAACCACCTTTTAAGAAGAATGAATCCTTTTGGTCGCTGGTATCAGCCGTGCGGTTCAGCCTGTTATTAATTTATCCCCAGCCTGAATTCTCGTGTGTCACTTCTTACACCGCAACGCTTAAACGAAGCCGTATCCTCGGCGTTCGTCAACACCAGGCGCACGAAGTCGGGTATTTGGCAGAGTGGTGGTGGTGGTGTCGCATTCGTGTCTGCTCCGATTTGTTTCTTCTGGGGCACCGCATCCTGCCCCGTGTTGTCCTGACACCGCGCGTGGCTCCTGCGAACCCTCTGCTTCCCGCTTGGTCTCGGCACGTCCCTGGTTCGGTTCTGGCTCTGCGGAAGCGAGTCGTCGGCAGCCCCGGCTCCTCCAGGTTTCACGGGTCTCGAGGAGAGCTCGGAACTCTGCAAATCTGAGCCCTGGAAATAGGAACGCTTTTGCATTTGCAAATTAAAATAAATCTTGATAAGATCAGAATTTGTAACAGATGTTCAAATTCCTACGGGGCGGGGGGTGGGGGGGTGGGTTGGTATTTTTTTTTTTTATAAAAAGATAATCTTTTCTAGCCTACAGGCGAACTGCGTGTGTAAACAGACAACTTTACATAGAAACAAATACCTTTCAATTTGTCTTCTTACCGCTAGAATAGGATGGCAAAAAAAAAAAAAGTGCTTCTGATGGGTTGATCTTATCAGGATTTCGTTCTGCCGTTATCGCTTGCATGTTTATTGCCGCGCTTGGCTCTGCTGAGAAGCAATGTGTGTACGCATACCTTCGTGTAAGATTTTCTCTTCCTTTATGCTTCTGCCGTATAAGATACTTCCAAACTGCAATTCCCAAATGTCTCTTCAGTAAGATCTGGGTTTATGGAGCTGCTTAATCTCCTTTGTTTTATCTGTGATTCTTCTTCTTGGTCGAAGTAGCGCCCAGCTGGTATGGAAGGAAATGTTGCTCCTAAGGCATTTTCCATTGAACTCCAGAAGATACACCGCGTCTTCTCAAGATCCCATGATTAATTTGCGATTAATTAAGGAGAGCTCAGTATATCGGCAGTATATAAATCCAGCTTTTAAAGCAAGGTTAAGGCATTGGCGTTCAAAGCTGATAACCTCCGCTCCTATTCTGTTGTGTGAAATATTGCAGTGTGACATCTTGCCTTAGGCAAAATGAGGGTGGAATCTGGATCTACCGTTGGAGGAGCACACATGGAAGTGGTTTTCCATCAGAAATGACCCTCTGTGTGCGGTCAGACCTGGTCATCCCAGTGCTGATCTCTGTCCCTTCGTTCCTCTTAAATGCGTTTTCCTGAGCAATATCCCAAGAACTGAAGAGAAGCCCGAGGGGCTGGAAATCCTAATGGCTGGAAATCTTACAGGTAATCCATCTGCAACATAAAGAACCAGGCGACTGAAAAATACCTGGGAGGAATGGTGGAAGAGAGTAATTTCTTGAAATGATACTAAAATAAGCATCTATTTGCTCCTCCATCAAGCAGCTCCTATTCTTAACGTACTATTGAACGGTGCCATTAGAAGAGGTCAATCGGGGTGAAAGCCTCTGGGGTACAGAAAAATGCATTGTACCGGCTGACCCACAGGCTTCAGACCTCCCATTTTAACCACAAATTACAGTTTTTTGGTTGCCCAGAGAATCTTCTTAATAAAAAGTGAAGTCAACGGTTCCTGTTCATCTTAATACCACCGCCAAAAATTAGAATAACAGCTGACGGAATGGACTTGCCAGGCTTTTATGAAAATTTAATCACTGTTTTTGGATGAACAGATATGTGCCTATTTTTACACAAAGTTACCAGAAATCAACCCTAAGGTTAATTATTGAGAAGAAATAGTAATGGCATTGATTAAGCAGCATCCTGCTGGGTTTTTTCCCCTCCTTCTTCCCTGATGCTGGATGATGTGACAACTTCGATATGTGTAAAATTCCGTAACTGCTTCTTCTGCCCTTCCTGGAAGGCAAATTTCCGTGTCAATAATGAGAGAAACGCAATTTCTCAGGCCCGCGGCCATCATTCACCGCTGGTGACTGAAATGCTGCTTCTCTGTGTGCGTGAAATACTCATCGCCCGGGCGTTTGGGAAGAAAAAAAAAAAAACAAACTGGTTTTTGCTAAAGCTTTCTGTCTTGTTCGTCTTTCAACACTTCTCTCCTCTCCCTGTCGCCTCCCTCCTGGCTGGAGGGCTCCCAGAGGTGTGAGAAGACCTACTTGAGACCTTGCTAAGGAGCTGAACGGAGGGAATAGCACCAGCCTTAATTAAACCGTCTGGCTTGGAACGCTCTTCCCAAATCTCTCCGGTGCTCTAGACGTGCTTGCTCGCTCCTCGGAAGGCTGGGTTTGCTTCGTTACGTGTCTTCTCTGCTGTACCCCATCACTCATGGCAATTCTCTCCTACCTTCGGGAAGATTTAGCAAGTTTCCAGCTTGCTTCTGGCATAGAGCGAGTTACAAATATTTCGGTAGTCCCGAATAAATGGTCAAACGTGGCTCGTTGAGCAGTCAAACTGGACCCCGTTCTCGGCAGCGACGGGCTCAGCGCACATCAGCGTCGACGTCGGGCTTTCCAGCGCAAAGCCCCATTTCTTCATTCCCCAGCTGAAAAGTTTTGTGCCGAGTTCATTGAGCCGGTTTGTCCAGAAGAAATAAGGCAAATTCTTTCGGAAGACCAAACTGCACCGTCGGTTCAGGAGCTTCTCAGTAACGGAAGCAGCTGATTTCAATACTAACTTGTAGATATTCTTACAGTAATTTTATCAATGCCCTAATGACAAGGCTGTTAGTTATCCCGCAGAACGCAACAGCAAACGAGGTGCTCGGAGGTGTGAGCGTTCCCAAGGGCGAGGAAAAGAGCGAGGCACAGGCTCTGCGGGTTATGGTACGCACTGGTGACGCTGGGCTTATTCTCTTCGCCTCCACGTGCAAAGTAAAACCCAGCGTTAACTATTTCAGGGAGTTCAAAGCAGAATGGGGGTATGGTCTCGGCGTAGCCGGTGGGGTTTGTTGCACATGTGAGTTTTGGATGCGCGCAAATCCCTGCTTCCTACTGTGAAATTATTCCTCTTTCCAAACTGGGCAAAAAGTGCTTGGTGGTGGCTCTTCCTTCAGTTGCAGAGAGCTGTTTTAATGTTAATTCCTTAAACTTCAGGAGAGCGGATTATTAAGGTACCAGGAAGGCCGTGGCGGTAAATGCCGTGGGTCCATCCCACAGCACACAGGTTTCCAAGCTCTTCGGTGTCCCAGCCCACCGCTGTTGCATGCGTTACTGGAGATGTGATATATTATAAGAAACCGATGTTTTTGCCTTTATGCTTCGTGACCTCCTGTTCTCCCTAACGCTCTCTTTCTCTCTCTCTCCCCGGCCTTTTCTTTTTTTTTTTTCTTTTTTTTTCCTTTTTTTTTTTTTTTGTGTGTGTGTGTATTCGTTTCTTTTTAGAAAATGAGTGACTTTCTCTCCAGAGAGGATGTGGCTGCAGTGCCAGAGAGGAGCAATGTTAACTCTGGCTTGGCGTGGGAGGGCTCAAAGCAGTCGGTAGCTTTTAGTGACACCCCAGTGCCACCCGCCTCAGAGCCTTCTCCCACCCGGCACTTTGCTGCTTCCTCCCAAAGCAGCGAGGAGGAGGAGGAGGAGGAGGAGGAGGAGGAGGAGGAGGAGGAGGAGGAGGAGGAGGAGGCGGCAGCTCCCAGCCTCCCCGCCAGCCAGGAGGACCTGAGATGTGGAAAGGGGGTTTGTGCGGCTGCGGAGAAGGACTCGGAGCTCTCTGAGCCGGAGCCCCCCGCCGCACCCCCCCGGCAGCCCTGGGGAGGAGAGGAGGAGGAGGAGGTGGCAGAGGATGGCGAAGACAGATTTGCCTTTAGAAAGCTAAATGGCGAGTGGCACGACTCAGATGTTAATAACGGGCTGCCGGCGGTCATTCGCTGCTTCCAGGTAGTGAGTCCCAGCTCCTTCTCCCCTAAACCCACCCCCCCGCCGGCTTTGGACTGGGAACCCAAACACTGCAGCAAGCAGATGCCACGCACCCGGAGAGGAGTTGTCTTTGCTTGGCTTGGACTCGTGCTTGGAGCTCATTAGCCGGTTAAATCTCCCGCAGTCAGTGCACACAAGCCCTTCTCAATTTATCTTTGCATTAAATACGATTGCCGCAACGCCCTCTGCCTTTCTTTGATCAGAGCATCCCGTTGCATCCCCCAAAAGGGAAATATTTAGGCTCCAAAAGCGTGTAATTTTAGTTCCTGGAGGTTTTTGCCGTCTCCTGCTATACCGGAGGCTGAGCCTGAGCGCGGCAAATCCGAAGCGCTGTCAAACGTGCTTTTACATCGTGACCACGGGCTTTGATGTCCCCTTTCTGCGCCCCACCGTGGGAGATATTTTTGCCTGCTTCAGTGTTGATATTAATGGCTTACGGGTCAAATAGTTGTCCACTTCCCCCGCTAACAATCGCGGTGGCGTCTGCCAGGTTTGGGGACGGTGAGCAGAAATCGAGCCCTCTGGGAAAACGCTGTGGGTCTGAACTAACTCTGTCGTCTTCTGGGTAATTATCAGGTGGTGGAACAACTGATTCCTCTGCTTCCTTCCCCCCCCCCCACCCCCCCAGTTTCTCTTTTGAGATGTCGTGTTTCTGTTTCGTCTGACATTGATTTAATAAAAGTTCAAGACCTAGGGTCTGATGAGGGTTTTTAATAATAGAGCGTTTCGCTTGCAGTCGGGATAAAGCTTCTCAGCTGGGATCAAGTCTTTTATTTGCCCAGGGTTTGTGTTAATCTTGACATTGTCATCAGTAGGTGGGGGTCATCTTTTACTGGCAGCTGGCAATGAGCTTCTAGTAATTAGAAATTTAATAGTGGGTGGAGAGGGTTTCTTTGGGGTATTGTGACACACCGATTAAACCCTTAGTGCCTGGCTGGGGCTGACCCGGGGGCACCGCGTCTCTCTCTAATCCTCACGCGTGATCTCTGCCCCCCGAGCCGTGTGTCGTAGCAGGGGCTTGAACCCCAGCCGTTCCAGCCTGACCTTGGTTCCCGCAGCGCTTTTATCAGATCAGTGTCAGAACGTTTGCCAGCGGCACCGTGTGGAAATGCTAACCGGGTCTTTACGGAGGTGTTTTTAACCCTGTCTCACAGCCACCGCTAGTGAAGACACAGACAGTCACCATCTCCGACGTGTCCAGCGCCGTCAAAAGCGAAATTCCCACAAAAGAAGTCCCCATTGTCCACACGGAGACGAAGACCATCACCTACGAAGCTGCACAGGTAAGGTGTGTTCTGATTAATTTTCCAGGGGCTTAATTAAACTCAAAGTAAGCGTTTTGTTTCCAAATCCTCTGGATGACACAGTAGCACCTGCCTTTCTCCAAGCGTCCCGAGTCCCAGCGCAGAAGTTAACCAATGTTACGGATTATATTTCCAGGTGCATCTGGTATTTCGAGAGGAGCAGTGGTTTTACTATCCCCGAAGACTAATTATATTTTTAAGCACGCAAACAGAATTTATCTTCTGCCACTGGGATGTAGATTAAACTGTACAGAGTTAACCTGAGTTGGCCTTTTTTCAGCAGGAGATGCCTTGTCGTGCTTTCCCCGGCTCTCCTTGCTGCTTATGCCTCTTCGGAATTTGGTTTATAAATGATTTTGAAAGCGTTTGTGGACTGTCCTTTAGGTTTCAGCCCTGAAACAGGTGTTGAATACCAAAAGTATTGTATAAAATGCACCCAGAGTGGGTATCTGGTGATTGCAAACTGGAATTGTTAGTGGAGCGATCCCGACATACGCAGGTGGTGGTTTCATTGCAGAGGTTAAAATTAATCCTCGATCTAAAGTAGGTTTTATTTATGTGTTTGAGAATGTGGAGCCTGTGTTAGCTTGGGTTTGTCATAACTGTGGTCGTTGGAAGCAGCTGATGCTCTGCTGTTGGAGCACAGTGACCCTGGGACGTAGGTGCGGGTGCGGGTATCCCGTGGACCGTGTTGTAGAATTTGGGATTCCCCGGGAATCCCAAAGGCTGCTCAGCATCCTCCCCGACTGCGGCAGCAGAGGGGATGCTCAGACATGTCTGCGCTGAGCCCTGTTTCTCAGCGAGTGACTAGCTGAATAGAGGAATTTTGGTCTGGTTACTGCTGTTACCATTTCTAACTGGGAAAGGAAAAGGAAAAGCGTGTCTCCGGGGCTGGGAGAAGTGGGTTGTGCGTGTACCGGCTTGTGACGTGCCATGAGATTTCTTCCAGTCCGTGGAAAATGGTCCCACCTTGTGGTAATTCCAGATATCGTCCCGCTGCCGTGCTGGGGATGCTGCCGGCGTTCTCAGCCGTGCACCCTAACGGGGACGTGGCCAGGGTAACGTATTGTAGGGTTTTTGGCAGTCCTTGAAAGGTCGGGTCGTGCAGGGTGGGAACCAAGTACCCAGCTGTCAAAGGAATTGTTCCTAGTTCAGCAGATGTTTGGACTTTCGTTACTTCTGCAGAGTTCGTGAGGTGTGTGCAAGGTGCTGGCAGGAGGGAGGAAGGGTAGAAAGTACCTTCTGCATCACGTTGTGCTCTCTCGGGCTTTGTCACCCTCCCTGGATCCAGGCAGGTGTAGTTCGGGAGAGGTGTCTGCTTTGGGCTCCCTTCGAGGTCCGAAGCGTGCAGCTTGGCATGGGGGAGCGTGACCAGCACTGCAGAGTACCCAGATTTGGGTATTTCCCAGCCCGCCTGGTCTGAGGGGTGTCACAGGTCCTGCTGGGGTGATTTTGTGGATGCTGTATTTCCAGCCTTAATGTCCAGGGGCTTTGTGCTGAGCCTCCGGACACCGGCACAGCCCTGGCGCAGCTCAGCTGCTGCAGATCAGCTCCGTCCCGCGCTCCGCGACCCGGAGGAGTTTCTGTCCTCGGATTGTGTCCTGCTCTGACGTGGAGGCCCTGTGTCTGTCCCCGCTGCCCGCAGAGACTCATGGCCTGTTCTTCTGTCCCACAGACAGATGGTGGCAATGGAGACTTAGACCCTGGCATCCTGCTGACCGCTCAGACCATCACTTCGGAAACCACCAGCAGCACCACCACCACGCAGATCACGAAGGTAACAGCACGGGAAGACAATTAAACAACAATAACAACACGGCAGAGAGATGGGCAAAGTTAAATAACAGGGAAGAAAAACTTAACCCCCAGTTCTTTTAAAAAAAAAAAAAGGTGATTAATACCCGAAACAAAGCATGAGGTCCCAGGTTTGCCTGCATTGAGGTAAGACTGTAGATTATGTATTAAGAGCAGTCTGTGGACATGGGCTCCGGCTGTCCTGTGGGACAAGAGGAAAGAACTGTACAGTGAGTCCAAGCTCTTCCCTGGCTCAGTTAAAAGAAAATGAATATTTGACAGTTTTTCTTTGAGCAGCGGCAGTTTTCCCCCGTGATTCCGATGCCGCGGTATGACAGCAGTATTCGGTAATGCTATTTTTGGATTCCGTCTTTAGACAGGCAGCCCCAATGCACTCGAATTCCTTTTCACTTCTAGACTAACAGTAGTTTTTCCTTTTGTACTAGACTGTAAAAGGCGGCATTTCCGAGACGCGGATTGAAAAGAGGATTGTCATCACGGGAGATGCAGATGTAGACCACGACCAGGTAGGGGCGTGGATGTGGTCCAGAAGAGCTTCTCGGAGCTGGCACAAACCAGACAGGCTGCTTTGCTGTAGACAACTTCACCAGAAAACAACCTAGGGAAGTTTTACTGGGGTAGAAATAAAACTTCAAAACTGATTTCAGTAATAAGTTCTTCTTTGACAGTAGGCAGCTGCGTAGCTGGGCCAGCAAAGCTTAATTCTGCTCTGCAACTGGTGTTGGCAGCGAAGTTTTGATTCCAGAATTGTTTTGGATGAATGCAATTTGAAAAAAAAAAAAGAAAAAAATCCACAGAAATGTGAAATAAAAGTTTTCCTTGACATCTGCAAGATCTGCATTAATTTTCTCGGAACTTTGAAGCGCTATTGCTGCTGTGTAGTGCCAGAAGTCATTTCAGAGCACTCGGCACCTGCATTAAATCTCATATGAAACCTTTCTGATGAGTCAGCCTCATTGGCCTCTAGCGTGCGTTGGAAGGGATGATTTTTGTCACCAGAGAATTATACTCTGAATTTAATTTTAGCTGCAAGTATCATGGGGCTGGAGGAGACAAGACAAGAACTAGTTTATTAATTCCAAAAGCAAACGTCTGAGAAGGTGTCTGAAATGTGCTAGAACCTTGCTCTGAAACGGGCTTTCTTCCAGGTCCTAGCGCAGGCGATAAAGGCGGCGAAGGAGCAGCACCCCGACATGTCGGTGACCAAAGTCGTCGTGCACCAGGAGACCGAGATCGCCGAGGAGTAGCGGGGCTGTGTAAGTAGCGAGACATGTACACGTGAGCGATGGGGGCTGGTTTCCCCCCCGCCCCCCACCACCACCCCCAGGACGGGGGGCTTCATCTCCGTGCAAGTGAGGTTTGGCTAAATATGGTCAAAGTTAAAGTAAAAATTATTATTTTTCGCTGATGAGTCACACTCAGGCTGTTCCTATTAAATCATTTAAGGCTGGTGAAGCAGTCACAAATACAGACTAAGCCAGAAAAGGCTAAAAGACGCTACGTGGCTCCTGCGATGGGGCTGTTTGGCCTTACCAAGTGCCGCGGGTGCACCAGCAGAACCCTGAGCTATAGGTTCCATAGGTCCCTGCCTGTCCCAGTGCCAGGGAACCCCGGAGCTGGACCCTGAGCTCCTGAATTGCCTGGAAGGATCCTTTTTCTGCAGTTATAATGGTTTTGGGAAAGAGCTGCTTGAGGAATCCAGGAGCTCTGCCCGTGCATCAGTTTTGTAAAGCCCATCGTGTCCCACGGTGATGTTGGTGTCACCCAGATGGGTGCCATGCCCTGCCCCGCCTGTGTCCTGCCTCGTCCCAACAAAACTGGTCCTTGGCAGAGTTTTGGGAGGTGGAACAAGAAGCTGTTAGGCGGGAGGAGAGATAGCATGGTTTTACAGCTTTTTAACTGTCCAAACCTAAATACAAACGGCGACGGTCTCCTAAGGGTGCCTGGACTTGCAGCTCTTAAAATGTGGTCCTTCAGGGATGGGAGCAGGACGCTGGTCGTGCCACGTGCCCAGAGGTGGCTCTGAGCCTGAACTCGCCCCTGCCAACCATGGTAACTCGCCTGCTGGTGGCAGCTCTCCAGGGGGTGCGGGTTCCTCTCTTTCCCAGAAAGCCGGCTGTTGGTGGCTGTGACTTACCCGGTTCCTCTCTTTCCAGGAAGCGTTCCTGCCAGGCACAACACCAGGAGAAAGAAACCCAGCAAAACTACCAAGAAACTACCTGGAGCACAAAGACCTCGGATTTACAAGACTTGACACTCAGAGACATTCATATCATTTATTAGGAGTTGCGCTTTGACATTTTACTTGGGATTTTCCAGACTCCACTGGATCCTATTGGATATAGATTTTTTTTTTTTTTATATATATATATCTTGTGACAGAAGTATGCCATATTTCTAACTGTACTGAATATTTTTTACAGGTTTTCAATTTTGAATTCCCTCTCACGCCTAGCCTCTTCAGATACAGACCCAGACACACCTCGCAGGGCTCGAAGGGGTCGCTTTTTTCAGTCGTATTCCCTCCGCCTCGTCAGGGATAACGGAGATAAGCCACAGCCGCGCAGATTCCGAGCGCGGGATCTGTACACGCCTTCAAAAAGCCATGGGTCCTTCTGCCGGGAGAATCAGTTTTAAAAAGTCAAGACTTCAGGTTTTGTTTTCTTTTTTTTTGTGCAGCGTTTCCGATTGCCTATTATTATTATTATTATTATTATTATTATTATTTTTTAGCTCTAGGGAGCTTGAGACTCCAGCCGCGATACCCGGGCGTGCGGAGCAGAGTCTCCGCTCCCACTTTCCTCCCCGTTGGGTTTCAGGCCCCCGACGTGTGAACACCGTAGGGTTTTGTGGTGTAGCCGATGCACACACCTTAATAGCTGACTTAGGTTTAAGGAATACTGGAAGTTGCTTCAAGTATCTTATACTGTGAATTTTAGAGCTTTAAGAGGACTGTGATAGCATCTCGCCTTCCTCCCGTGTGTCTCTGCCGAGTGCTACCTACCTGTTTGTGTTTTCTAGATGCCATTAAATTAAAAAGCCCTTAGAAGCGTGCGTTTAAGGTGTTTGGACTCTGAATGCTATTAAGGTAGGCTTACGCAGCATTCACAGTAACTGATTTTTTTTTCCGGTGTCATAGTTTTTCATTTGTTTGTGTTCATGATTTTTAAATTAGGGGTTTTTTTTTTTGTTTGTTTGTTTGTAATGGGTTGGGGTTTTTTTTTTTCCTCCCCTCACAGGGCTATTTAAAACTAAACACATCACCCGTATACCAGGGCGTATGTCCTACTATCGTTGAATTTAAAATCCTTTAGGCAATCCTTCCTAGGTATGTGGAGAGGCTGAACGAGAAATCTTAGGAGGTGTCAGGTGTTGCTGGTGGTGACTGAGCCAAACCATGCGGCTTCCATGCCGGCTTAAGGGTCTGCACTTCTTTTGGCTTCGTGACCACCTCGCTGGAAGGAAATACCGGGGTTAGTGTCTGCCTCTTCAGGCTGAGCTTCCAGACCACCGGCGCCAGCTCCGGCGTGGTGGAAATGACTGGAAAAAAAAGGTCTTTTTTTGGGGGGGCTGGATGCGCTTCCCTGCGGGGCAGCGGGGGCTGAGCTCACCCTGCTGCGCTCGGAGCTTCCTGGAGACATTCTAATCATGCCCTGGTTTCGCCTTCCAGCATTTAAATGTGAAAAGAAAAAAAACACCACAACCAAATCAAGCTTTGTAGAGTCTGCCCAGACACTTGCGAACACTTTGAGGTTGTGATTTTTATTTTTTAAATATATATCTCTCTCTCTATATCTAGTGTGGCACATTGGTGGCTGGGGGCACACGGAGTGCTCTGCTGCTGCTCCTCAGTCGAGGATGGGAAGAAAATGGCAATAAAAAAAAAAAAAAAAAAAAAGCTCTCTGCTATTTTAAATTTGAATAATGTGTTTCAGAAGTCACTGGATTTAGCTCAGGCTGCAACGACGTGCTGTTTAGCTGCAGACAGCCTTCGAACTACACTGGGGTTAGTGTAGCTTCGCCGATTCAGGTGCAATTTTAATTAAGCTGTCAGTATTGATTGGAGACGATGCTGAAAAAACGCTGGAGCTGCTGGATTTTTTGCTTTCTTTGAGCCTTGCCGGCCGTGGGTCCTCCTCAGCCTCCAGCCTTCCCATGCCCGTAGCTGCTTCCCGGGCTGCTCGGGGTGTGTGGTCCCCTCCTGCGCTGCTCAGGGACACCCTGCTCTGGGGATGCGGGGATTCCTGGGCTCCGCAGCTGTAGTTTTAGAGATTAACTCTTTCTATTTATGCCTGAACAGCCCTTTCCTTCCTTATCCTGCAAGGCGGATCCTTTCACAGGTCTGTGTCCCTGCTGTCCTCAACTTAGTTGGGTAACGCTTGCCTTAAACGCCCGTCATGCTGAGCATCCCTCTGGTGATGGCCCTGGGCTGGGAATTCAGCTTTTTGCCGCTCGGTCCCTCCCTCCTCCCCCTGCAGCAGCTCCCCGGGGAGCACGCGGCCACGCCGGCTCTGGGTAAAAGCATTTCTGAGCTTTACCAGCCCAAAGCCAACGGGAGAAACCCAAGTTTATCCGTAGCACTTAAAGGCACTCGGCTGCCGGGAGAGTTCAGGGGAAGGCGGTGCAAGGCTGAAGCTCGGCCCCGGGTTGGGCTCAGTTGGGGTGTCCCCTGCCCTGAGCGTGACGAGGGGGACGAAACACCCCAAGCTGGGAATTTTCTGGGGTGAGAAACCTGCTGGCACGAGAGGGGGGAGGTTCCTTTCCAAAAGGATGCGCTCACCGTGGCTGCGTACATCCCTTTTTAAAGGCCCGTAGCCTAGAATAACGTTATTATTTTAATTTGTGGGGGATTTTGGGTGGCTGTTTCCTGGTTGTTCATTCTCACCCTTCCCCCTTTCTGAGTCTTTTTTGCTTCTCCTTGAGTATTTTTATAAACAAGTTATCGCCTCCTCTGACCTTGGCCATCACCCTGCCGTCTGATGATGATTTCCAGCCCCGCGGACCCTCTCCGGGAGCTGGACCCGAGCGGCGGCGGCCGCGGGAGAAGAGAAAAGAGCAGAAGAAGCTTCTCCCGTCCTGAGCCGGGGCTGCCCGCACCCCTTCCACCTCCCACGGGTTTTTCAAATCCTGGGCTCTGAGCGTGCCGTGGTATTTCGAGGGACGGACCAGCTGAGTAAGGTCTATTTATATGAATGTTCCCAGCTCTTCCCACTCCACAAATTCACCCAGAGACTGTCTTGATTGTATAATATACATTATATGGAAGCTATTTATATATGAATGAATGTTTTTATAGAAAGGAAGGCACGGAGCTCGCGTTCTCCTCCATTAAACTGGAACGGCAGCTCCGGTTGCCAAATAAGCAATCTCCGACCGACGCAGATGTGTTAGCAAAGGACTGACTTGAGTTCGGGTTTTAATAAACTGTGGTTTGCTTAAATTTTGGGGTTTTTTTTTTTTTGTTTTGTTTTGTTTTCCTAATTGTACAATTACCTTAAGAGGTGGTAGTGTCCCAGCCTTAGAGATGAAACTTGTAAAAAAACAAACGAACAAAAAAATAAAATAAAAAAAAAAATAAAATAATTTAGTTGAGAGTATGAAGGAGCTTTGTAAAATTTTTTTAAGGCAATTGTGAATTGTCTAGGCTAGCTGTTTACACTCTTCTTTATAAAAATAGGAACTTTTAAAATTGGCAAATCTTTATAGATTGACTAGTGATGGGAGCTGTTATTTTGGACTTTCATAGTAAATCAAAGGGAAAGTTGCTGTAGCATTTAGCGGGACATAAGTGTTCAGTATTGCTTCTTGTATTGCATTTTTCAATAAATTTTCAAACAAACAAACAAAAAAAATCTCTCCCTGGCCCTGAAACCTTTTTTCTTCTCGCCCTTCCATGGGTCCCTCTCGCTCCCCGGCCTGGCTTGGTGATAAGTGGCTTTTTCCCACCTGAGCCGGACCCGGAGCTTCTGGAGCGTGTCCCTGCGGAGCTGGTGCCGCCCCCGCTCCAGCTCTCCGCTGTCACCGGTGGCGTTTTCCTCCACTCTCGGTGGCTTCGGACACTTTAACCAGCTCCAGCGGGGCCACGTGTGAGACCAGAGCCCCCAGAAAGGACCAAAAGGGAACCCCAGAATCCAGATTTTCCCTAAAGCATCATCGCTCGATAGAAAACCTTGAGCTATTGGCATTTGAGGGCAGCTCAGGGAGGTTTTTCCGCTCAGCAGCTGCTGCCTGACCCCGAGCGAATGGGATTGAACTGGAGCTGGGGGGAAGAGATGGTCTAACCCGGGTTTTTTTTGTTCCCAGCTCATTTCTTTCTGGCAGAGGAGGGACAGAAACACCCAGCAGAAAGCTGATGGGGCATCTTGGCCGCCAGCGCGAGGGAGAACGATAGCCAATTGTCCCAGTTAGGGCAGGCAGAGACTGGGAGCTGGGTGGGAAGAGCATCCCTGTGGTCAGGGGCAGCCCTGGGACCAACCCCCCTGTGCCTCAGTTTCCCCAGCAGACAGAAAGGGAAGGGTTACACGACCCCGGTGCCACTCAAGCACATGTCTGTATCCATGTGCTAACAGCAACATTAACTCAAATTGCTCCAGAGGCAAGTCGTGGCATCTTACTGACACCCTGCCTTTGGCCAGTTTGCTTTCAAGCTGCTCTGAGGGTTAAATCTCGACGTGCCGTAAAGCAAAAATTACAAAGGAGCCCCAGAAATCGGCCCCGGATAGTTGGGAAAGGGCCAGCGCTGGAGCTGCTGTTCCCCATCATGTCACAGCGCCTTGATGTACTTACGGCCACGAGGCAGCATCGACCACGGCGTTATTTCCCCGATCCAGCGCGGGCTGTCGCAGGCAACCGCGACGGCCCCGGGCACCTCGTTGTGTCCAAGCTAATTAGGGACATGCCAAAACGCGCTTTAAATAACCCCGTCCCGGGGAGCTGGGGCTTGACGAGGTCCCAGCTCCTTTAGACGCGGCGCTGGCGTGATGAGCCCCAGCCTGGCACAGCCCGAAAGGCACCGTGCTGGGGGACAAACAGCCAAGAAAATCCCGGAATCGTCCCAGAATCGTCCCGGAATCATCCCAGAATCGTCCCAGAATCATCCCAGAATCACGTTTGGGTTGGAAAGAACCTTAAAGATCATCTAGTTCCAATCCCCTGCCGTGGGCAGGGACGCCTCCCACCAGACCCACGGACACACGTGCTCACACATACATCGATACACTCACACGTGAATCACGAATACAACATTAAAATGTTAAAAAATAAAAATAAAAATAATAAAAAAAAATCATGGCTATCATGACCCAGCAGTCAAAATTCTGCTCGGCGCTTCGGTTTCAGCGCTGCAAGATGAGAGTCGGACAACACAAAAGAGCGCAGGGTCTCTGAAGTTACGTCCCAGAGTCTTCTTTCTTTGACAGTGGCGTTAAGAAACAGCTTAATTACTCCGCTCGGCCGCACTTCGGGGTGTCAGTGCCCCCCCTTCGGCAGCCAGTCGGCCACAGCATCACCTGCCCCCTCCCCGGATTGTGGTGGGCTGTGGGTTAGTGGTGGCTTTGGCAGGGTTGGACGGTTGGACTCGATGATCTGAAAGGTCCCTTTGGACCATTCTGTGATTCTAGGAATTCTTCCACCCCACCCAGGGAGCAGCCCCGAGCTCTGCCTGCCCTCAGGAGCTGCTGCGTGGTGGCGGTGGAGGGGGGGTCCCAGCCCGTCCCCACATGGCCTTGGTGTGGCATTGGGCGTTTGGGGGAAGCAACCCCGGCCATCAGCGCAGGCAGCCCCATGGCGAGGGGACGCCGAGCTGACCACCGTCCCCCCTGGTCCCCCAGCAGGGGCTCCCGGCCCGTCCCCTCCCCAGTGCTGGCCCAGACGCGCTGCAGGGACATCGGCGGCACCAGGGGCCCGGTCCCACGTGGCCCATCGGCCCGAGCCGCGACGCTTTGCTGGGCAGGACCACTGCCACCGCAGGTGCAAGGACACCCACAGCACAGGGGATGTTCGAGCCCCATCCCAAATGCCCGGGGGACGTTTGTCCCTGCCTCCTTTGCCACAGGGACAGCAACTGCCAACCACCGATGCTCAGCCACCACCCTCCGCTCTGCCACCAAGCCCTGGCGCCATCAACCAGGAGACCACCATGATGGGAAAGGCTTTTCCTTAAAGCCCCCCCACACACACTTCTTCAAGCCTCCCAGGCTGGATGTCCCAAGCTGGGGGTGCCTGTACCGGGGGGGGGGGGCTGAGTCCTTTAGCCCCGTGCCTCAGTTTCCCCCCCCCCCCCCCCGAAAACTGCAGCATCTGCCAAGCCCGGAGCCCTGCGGCATTCTGCCTGGCTACAAGCAAGGGAAAATATTAGGTAAACAAACACCATGGCAATCTAGAGAGATGCAAATAAATAATAATTAAAAAAACCCCAAACCTCCAAACCCCTTGTCCCAACACCGGCAGAAGGCAGCAGCCGCCCGCAGTCTCCCGGGGGGGCCGAGTCCAGGCTCCTGGGTGGCCCTGGATCCCACACCGAAGGCACAGCTCCAGCTCGGAGGTTCCCATCCTTTGGGAAGGAACCACAAAAGCCGTTTCCCTCCATCACCCATCGTCATCCCGGGTCCTTCCTCGGGTCCCTACCCCAGCCCGGGACCCAGGGGAGCAGCCGGCACACTGGCAGGAGGACGTTCCCATTCAAACACCAGCTTGTCCCAGCCCGGGCTATTTTTAGGTTGTTCCTCTGGTTTCGGGGGTCCGGCAGCTGCTTGTGTTCCCGGCGGGTGCCCCAGGGTCTGGGGCGTTCTCAGGGCCCCCAGGGGAATCGCTGCAGGAGCCGGGCAAGCAGCGGGGCTGACTCCGTCCCTTCTAGACGGGAGAGCCCAGGGCGGTTTGGGGTCTGGGATAAATGGGGTGGAAAGGCAGGAATTGCATTTGCAACGAGACAGGACACTGGGCTCAGCTCTGAGCTCCATAGCTGGGGAAACTGAGGCACAGGGGGAAAGTCAAAGCCAGAGGCAGGGAGTGACCTCGTGTCCTGCAGCAGCCGCGTCGGTGGCACTGGATCATCTTCACTTTGTCCCCATCCCGCTGGGATTTGTGCCACTGCAGGAGCCCTGCAGGTCTGTGGGCGCCAGCCCCAGCAGCTCTTCACTCCCCCCCACTCTAAGGGCTCGATGCTCCCCCAGGAGCTGCCCCCCACGTCGCTTTAGGGGAGTGGAGCACCCCCATAGCTCTGCAGAGCATCCCAGGACCACGCCAGGCCCTGGGAGGCTGGAAAACTGAATCAATGGGCGGGATTACACCCCAGTGCCCACCAGTACAGCCCAGTTGCTCCACATTGGGTTTCCCGAACACCGCAGACCTGCAGTGGGACCCCTCCAGCCCGCTCCATCGTCCCCGCTGCCTCCACAACCTGGGGGCGGGGAAGCGGGACCTCCCTGGGCAGAGTCCGGCCCTTCCATCACCCCGTGGAGCGGGACACGCCGGCGGGATGTGTCCCACTGCCCTCGGCGAGAAGCAGGGAGCTGGTGGAGCTGGGAGGGCACAGGCACTGGTGCCAGTGCAAACCCACCCCCAGGTGCTTGCCCAGGGCGAGGTGGTGGGTGGTGAGGGTCCGGCACCCAGGGGCCACCTCGGGTGGCATTTAGTGCCACGGGAGCTTTCTCCCACAGGACACAGCCAGGAGCAGGACACGGCTCCATCGATGCTGGCTCTGGTAGCCCGAGGGGCTATGTCTCATCTCCTGAAGGCAGCCACAGGGCTCCTGGCCACCCTGGGACACCGAGGCAGGTCCAGGCTCCGGAGCCGGCCGTGCTCGGTGCAGGATTGTCCCCAGGGAAGCAGTGACTTGGGGATGTTCCCAACCCGCGCCCTGCTTCAAACAACACTTGAAGGCACAAGCTCTCCCCTGCTGCCCCCCAAGATGCACATCCCACCAAGCTTCTCCAGAGGAGGGTTCCTGGGGTAGGAATGGACTCCCAAAGCCCACATTCCCATCCCTTAGGTGCCCCAAGTTAACCCCCCGCGTGCCAGACAGAGCACGTTATCTGCTCATCCTCTCCTGCCCCAGTTTGCCCCCAGTTTGCCCCCAGTTTGCCCCCAGCATGGGCTGAGCTCCCTGATGGGCTCCAAGCCAAAGCCCGGGATTTGGGGCTCCAGCACCGCAGCGATGCTGCCAATGGCTGATGGGGGGACGCTGGCTCTGGGGCTCGGCTCACCCCGTCCCCCCCCAGAACCGGCCCCGGCGGGGGCGGTGGGGTGGGGGGGGTGGGGGATCAGCCCTTTTTCGCAGCACGAGAAACACGAAGGGCCAGCGTGCCTGTGCAGGCACCAAACCCAGAAGAACAAAAAAAATAAAGCAAAAAAAAAAAAAATTAAATAATTAAGCAACTACCCCCAAACCCAGCCCAGCTCCAGCCCCATCCTGGCTCCCTGAGATGCCGGGAAGCACCAAGACGGGCGCCTTTGGCTCAGTGCTGGCTCATTAATGCAGAGAGGCACTTCGCATTATACTTATTTCCTTTTTTTTTGAAAAAAAAATAAAGCATCCAAAAGCAGCTCCCTACATACCTCGCCAAAAGGTCACAAGGCGGTACAGCACCGGGGAGCACACCCGCACCCCAGCGCCCCGCGTAGGGGCCCGCGTCTTTAAACAGAAGGTGCGAAGAACCGCGATGGCCTCAGCCCCAGCACGGAAAGCTCCGACACTTCGTCTTCCCAGCGCCCCGGGAAGGAGATTTGTAGCAGAGAGCACTCGCCTGAAATAATGCGCCAACGTTTGCGTTCCCTGGCTGCACTACAAGTGCGCGCCCGCTGGCAGAGGGCTTTCCTTCCCATAGGCTTTAGATCTTAAGGAAGGAGGAGGAGGAGGAGGAGGAGGAGGAGGAGCAAGAAGGGCCGCAAATCAGCTTGGTGGGACCTGGTGGGCTGAGCAGCACCAGGTGTGGGGTGGGAGCCGTCGTCCCGTCCCCCCCCCAGCTGCGGCTGATCTGGCCAAACAAGGCCGTAGCTGTTTTGCTCCCCGGTTTTGGCCTGGATCCTTCGCAATTGGGATCTGCTGCAGCTGCTCCACCTTCTTTTCCTCTCCGTCCCCCTCCTTTTTTGCCCCTTTTGGGGGGATGTTTTTTGGGCCCAGCTCGGACCCTGCCCCATTTGAGCTGCACAGGAGCTCCAGCTCCACGTAGGAGCCCTGCTAAAGAGGTGGTCAAAGGGCTGTTATTAACACACACCCCCCCCGCCACCTCCCCTGGGGACAGAGGTGTCCCAGCGTGACCCTGGAGCCCCACCGGCACTGGCTGGGGTGTCCCTGGGCATGGGAGACCCTCTCACAGCCGTTGGTGGGGTCTGCACCCTCCCAGGGCACCTCTCCCACACACAGTCCATGGCACTGGCTTCCCCCAACCCATCTTCCATATTTTGTCCGTTTTTAGCCCAAACTACGGCTGTCCCACAGCATTGCGCCAGCCTAGAGGTCCCTTGGTGGTGCAGGGCTAATTGCAATTAGCGGGGCCCCTTGCCTCTCCTGCCTCCATCCTCTGCCGCAGTGGCCCCAGGGACAGCCCGTGGTCACTCCTGGATGGTCGGCATTGGGGACAACCCGCTATTTTCTTTTGCTGGTGGTTTTGGGGAAATCCCCCTTCCTTTGGTAGGAATCTCCTCCTGCAGGAGGCACCTGCTGGAGGGGGGGGACATGCTGGTGGGAGATAAAGGGGGGACATTTAATCTATAGTTAATAGAGCCGGTTCCTGGGCAGGATGAGAAGACACCCTCCAGCATCGCCCTTCACAAGCCGCACAGTGTGACATCTCCAGTGCTGCCAGGATGCTTTAACTTCACAGCTCTGCAGCCGAGCGGGGTCAACGGAGGGATCCAGGGTGGATTTTTTTTTTTTTTTTTTTTTGCTTTATTTTTAAATTTTTCTTCTTAACCCAGATCCATTCCCGCTGTTTTATTCCCAGCACACTGCATGGGGGTGAGGGCATCCATGGTATCCATCTGTTGAAGCCAGCACTGTTAAAATCCCACAAAAACTCTTGAAACCGAGGGCACCGGCGGAGCTGTAGGTGAGGGATGTGTGGATGATGCTCTCTCCAGAGCGAGCACGGGTCTTCTCACCCTGTCGGACTAATTAATCAAGCAGCTTTGCAGTTTGAAATGATCCCTATGTGGCTCAGCCTCCCTGGAGGATGCTGCTGTGTTGGGCAGGAGGAGGATGCTGGAGCAGGAGGAAGATGCTGGGGCAGGAGGAAGATGCTGGAGCAGGAGGAGGATGCTGGAGCAGGAGGAGGATGCTGGGGCAGGAGGAAGATGCTGGAGCAGGTGGAGGATGCTGGAGCAGGAGGAAGATGCTGGAGCAGGAGGAAGATGCTGGGGCAGGTGGAGGATGCTGGAGCAGGAGGAAGATGCTGGAGCAGGTGGAGGATGCTGGGGCAGGTGGAGGATGCTGGGGCAGGAGGAAGATGCTGGAGCAGGTGGAAGATGCTGGGGCAGGTGGAGGATGCTGGGGCAGGAGGAAGATGCTGGAGCAGCAGGAAGGTGCTGGAGCAGGAGGAAGATGCTGGAGCAGGTGGAGGATGCTGGAGCAGGAGGAAGATGCTGGGGCAGGCGGAGGATGCTGGGGCAGGAGGAAGATGCTGGAGCAGGAGGAAGATGCTGGGGCAGGTGGAGGATGCTGGAGCAGGAGGAAGATGCTGGGGCAGGAGGAAGATGCTGGAGCAGGTGGAGGATGCTGGAGCAGGAGAAAGATGCTGGGGCAGGAGGAAGATGCTGGAGCAGCAGGAAGGTGCTGGTGCAGGAGGAAGATGCTGGGGCAGGAGGAAGATGCTGGAGCAGCAGGAAGGTGCTGGAGCAGGAGGAAGATGCTGGAGCAGGTGGAGGATGCTGGAGCAGGAGGAAGATGCTGGGGCAGGCGGAGGATGCTGGGGCAGGAGGAAGATGCTGGAGCAGGAGGAAGATGCTGGGGCAGGAGGAAGATGCTGGAGCAGGTGGAGGATGCTGGAGCAGGAGGAAGATGCTGGGGCAGGAGGAAGATGCTGGAGCAGGTGGAGGATGCTGGAGCAGGAGAAAGATGCTGGGGCAGGAGGAAGATGCTGGGGCAGGAGGAAGATGCTGGAGCAGGTGGAGGATGCTGGAGCAGGAGGAAGATGCTGGGGCAGGAGGAAGATGCTGGAGCAGCAGGAAGGTGCTGGTGCAGGAGGAAGATGCTGGAGTAGGCATGTGGTCCAGGCAGGAAACATCACAGGCAGGTTCCCCTCTCGTCCCCATCGTTTGCCCGTTGGGATACAGCTGCCTCCCACGGTTGGGGGGGAGCCAGAAAACGAAGGGGGAAAACAAAAACAAAAGCCCCCAGCTCTGAGGCAGCTCCTGGCGTGGCTCCTTGTGGCATTTCGGGCTCCCAACTTCTTGCTGCCGGGTTCCAAAGCGCGGCCCAGGGCCTGGTGTTAGCTCTGGCTGCAGCTGGTTAAGCCCAAATGACAAGTTATTTTCAGCTAAAACCAACCTCCTGGCACGTCCCCTGGGACGCTGCTTCTGGGCAGACCCCGCCGCTGACTTTTTTGTTGTTGTTGCTGTTTATTGAGATGAAACGGTGCCTAAATAATGTTGCGATTAAGCAGCCCGAGAAATAGCTGAGCCCGGGGGGGTGGTATCGCTCCCAGCGAAATGGCGGGGATGCCACCGACCCCCCCAGCGCTGCCGCCCTGCGAAGGGGGAGGCTGGTACCCGGCACCCAGACTTTTTGGGAGAGTTTGCGTTGGAAACAGAGACGGCCTTTTCTTGTAAAGCAGGAAAAAACCCCACTGCAGGGCTGTGGGGGGAGCTTAGGGGCTGCTTTTTGGGAAAAAGGGGGTTCAGCAGCCCCACAGCTTGGGGGGGGGGTGGGGGGTCTCGCACGGGGCAGGGTGGAGGGGCAGAGGGGAAGGTGGAGATGGGGTCGGATCTGCTCCGGGCAAGAGGGCGTGAAGCAGGTATCGCTCCCGTTTGAAAGGCAAAATAGGAATTTAAAGTGAAAAAAATAATCGTAAAACTTGAAACAAAACACGCCGAATTTTCAAAGGGAGGGGAAAGGGAAAAAAAAAAAAAAAAAAAGTCGCGGAAACCCCTGACTTTTCTAAAACGAGCGCGGAGAAGTTTTTGTTTCTTGCAGGCTTTAATCTGCCAACGCCGGTGGTAATGTGGCGACGCGGAAGGCGAGGGCAGGCGGAGGAGGGACAACAGCATCGCCAGCACAACCCTCCCCAGCTCCTGCAGCCCCGTCCCCTGTCCCCAGCCCCATGGGGTGACAAAAAGGGGTGACAACAGCCCTGGATGGGGCTTCACCCTTGCGGGACATCGGAGGGACACCGTGGCCACATGCCAGGGGGAATGGACGGGAATGGAGGATGAGTACGAAAGCAGAGACCAGCCCGCACCTTCCCCAGCGGCAAACACGGCAAAGACCCTGGGAAAGGACTGGGAAAGAAATGCTGGAGCAAAAATTGCTCGTTTGCAAGAAAACGGGCAGCCGATGCGTCCCCTCCCCTGGGCTGCTGAGCCTGGAGCCATCTCCTGAGATGGGACGTGAGCTGCATCCCGCAGCGCATCCTCACCCAACACAGCGAAGCCTGTTTCTCCGTTTTATCCACATTTTCCTACTGCATTTTCCTGCTGTGACGGGTTTTTGGAGGGTTTTGTTTCTGTGCCACTTTCCCTGTGCCACCTTCCCTCTGGGGATGGCACCACCCTGGTGCCCAAGGCTGGTCTCTGCCCGCATCCCGTGCGGCTCCTCTTCTGCATCCAAAGGGCACCAAATAACGCGGCAGCACCCACCGGGACCCGGCAAAACCAGCACCGCCGCTCACCCCCCCCCCGGCTCTGCCCCATCACATCCCTCCCACCACCCGCATCCCCCCCCCACCTGCATCCTCCCGCCACCCCCATCCTTCACCCCACCACAAAACGGCACAAATCAACGCGGACCCACGGACAGACTTCGGGACCCGTCGCGCCCCAGTGACTCCGTTTTAATTTCGTGGCTGCCTGCAGCATCCCTGGGCACCTTTTCCATCCTCCTCTGCAAGAAAAAAAAAAACCCAAAACCCAACAAACTTGGAGCTTATCACCTTATCCTGCAAATATTCGGCACCTGGGTAGAGAGCATCCTTACTCTTCCCAGCCCTCCCCGAGCATCCCGCAGGCGAGACGATGAGGTGAGGTGGGACCACGTGGCATCGAGATAATATTTAATAGCCCCGTTGGGCTTACGTGCTCTGGTCAAGCAAATTTCCCAGTGGGTTGAGGCTGGGCAAGGTGACACCCCCACCCCAAAAAAAACCCCATCCTCCCCACCCCACTGAAATAAAGTGCTGCGGAGGCCAGCGGGGCTTCGCCCGCCCCACATCCCCATCCCGCAGTTTGTGCTGGGTCCCAAAGCGAGGGCTCCTCTGGAAAAGCCACCAGGAGAAGGGCTTGTAAGGCCAAGGGCAGCCACTGGGGAGCCGTCGAGAAGCAGCCAGGAGAGGCCATCCCACCCCAGGAGAAGACATCCCACCCCAGGCACGTCCTCGAGCCGCGGGTTGGGACCCTCGTCTTGGCATCTGCTTAAAAACGCCATCCCCAAACCCCTCCTGGACGTGGGGTTCTGGGGTCACTGGTGGGTGCTGGTGTCCAGGAGGAGGGACTGCGACGTGACGGTCCCCAGGGGCCGCGGGGATGTCAGACCCGCTCACCCCGCTCCGTCCCCACCACCCAGGAGCTGGGTCGGGGCTCGCCACGGCTCAGGGGCTCGCTGGGCTCCAGCAGCCGGTCCAAGGACTCGCCAGTACTTTCCAGTTTGGCGTAACCCACCAGGCTGACGTGGTCCAGCCGGGGCCAGCTCCGGTTCTTACGGTCCTTGATGGGGGCCACCAGCAGCACCCCCGGCCGGCCGAGGTCCAGGGACTTGGAGTGTCCCGGGGTGTGGAGCTGCGCGTCCAGGCCAAGCTCCGCCGGCTCCATGCCGGGGCAGCCGCCATCCATGTTGATGACAACGTGGCCACCACCATTGCGGCCGTGGTCACCACCATCATGGTCCTGGCCATGGGGCACGATGCTGCCGCCCCGGGAGAGCCGTGGGGCTTCAGGGGGGTGCTCGGCGGGGCCCCCCTCTGCCCTCTCACCGCCCCCCCGTGCCGCCACGTCCAGCAAGCGGTTGTTGAGCTTGATGACGGGCAACGCCAAGGCACCGACGGCCGAGGAGAGGAGGGACTCGGCCCCGGCGTGGCAGGAGAGGCTGAGGTTGGCCTCGGCCGAGGTGCCGGAGCGGAGGCTGAGGAGGGAGGCGGCGGGGGACGCTGCTGGCTGCTGCAGGAGCTCGGCCGCAGTCTGGAGCCTGTTGGGGCCGTAGCAGTCGGACCACTTGTTGCCGGGGCCAGGCTGGCAGGAGAGATCCACCTGGTAGCAGCCCTCCACGCACTCGGTGTTGGCCTTGGGGACGGGCTGACTGTCCCTGCGCTGGCAGTGCCCATCCTCGGGGACGGTGCCCGCGGGGAGACCCGCCGCCATGGAGTAGAGCCCCTTCTGCATCAGCCTGCGGGTCTCCATGTCCCTGTTCTCGTACAGCATGGTGTTGGCGCAGATGAAGATGAAGAGCCCGATGCCCATGATGACGGGGCCGATCAGCTTGAGCTTCTCACTGTGGGGCACGTGGCGCCCAGCGGCCACCTCCCTCCTCATGTCCCCCGCGCTGCTGGCGTTCCCCGCGCCAGCCACAACGCTCGCAGGTCCCCGGTGGGGCCAGTAGCCCACCACGGCGATGGTCATACCCACCAGGACCACCGAGATGCCCACCATGACGAAGGCTCCTGATGGCGAGCGCATGCGGAGCTGCCCCTTCACCGGGACCTCCGGCGGTGACTTGTGGCGCAGGCGGCGTCCCCGGCGCCGCGGTGGGGCCGGGGGGGGTGGTGGCTTGGTCCCCCCCGCCTCCAGCTCCCGCAAGGGGCCGTTGGTTTCGGCGCTCTCGGCAGTCATCCTCGCCGGCTCGGCCGCTCTTCCTGCCGGGGAGGAGGAGAAAAAGGTGAGGAGGCATCACTGCGGGGGCCGCATGCCCGGGATGCTGGGAGCAGGGGGATGCCGGGAGCATGGAGACCACAGGGACACCGGGAGCATGGAGATGCTGGGACCATGGGAGCACAGGGACACTGGGAGCAAGAAGATGCTGGAAGCATGAGGAGTACATGGACACTGGGAACAGAGGGATGGCGGGAACACTGGGAGCAGGGGGATGCCAGGAACATGGGAAGCATGGGAATGATGGGAGCGTGAGGATGCCAGGAGCATGAGAGGCATGGGAACACTGGGAGCAGGGGGATGCCAGGCACATGGGGACCACAGGGACACTGGGAGCAGGAGGATGCCAGGAACATGGGGAGCACAGGGACACTGGGAGCACAGGGATGCCAGAAACATGGGGAGCACATGGACACTGGGAACATGAGGACGCCAGGAGCATGAGAGGCGTGGGAACACCACAAGCATGGGGATGCCAAGAGCATGGGGACCACAGGGACACTGGGAGCAAGAAGATGCCAGAAGCATGGAGAGCACATGGACAACAGGAGCACATGGATGCTGGGAACACTGGAAGCAGGGGGATGCCAGGAACATGGAGACCACAGGGACACTGGGAGCACAGGGATGCCAGGAACATGGGGACCATGGTGATGCTGGGAGCATGAGGACGCCAGGAGCACGAGAGGCATGGGAACACCAGGAGCACGGGGATGCCAGGAGCACGGGGACCACAGGGACACTGGGAGCAGGGGGGATGCCAGGAACATGGGGGGCACAGGGACATCAGGAGCACGGGGGACACTGAGCCCACAGGCTGCACCAGGTCAGGGCCCGGCAGCTTTGCTCTCCCCCCTCGCCTGCCTCCTCGCCTCGAGGTACTTCTCTCTCCCGGCTCGGGAGCAGTGGAAGGGCCAAGGGGCTCCCTCTGGCCGCGCTGCCGAAGCCTGAAATCTCATATCCCAACCCTCAGGACCCAGAGGGCACGGAGACATTGCCGGCATCGGAGGCCCGAGTGACCCATCCTGGGTCACTGAGTCCTACGACACCTCCAAAAGGTTGCCACGAGCCACTTGGCTCACCAGCAGCGAGGGAAGGGGCCGTTCATTTGCCCGCTGGGGAAACTGAGGCACAGGCGGCACATGGAAACCCAACCCGAAGCTCTGAGGAAGCCGCGCGGGGCCCTGCAAGCGATGCAGCTCCCCACGTCACTCCGCTGGCTGTCCACACACCACCTAAAAACCTGAACCAACATCCCAGTACCCTCGAGCTGCTCATCAGACCACGGGACTCACCAACCCAGCGCCCAGGCGGGATTTTAGCTGAAAGAGCCTCTTTTCCTTATCTCCCGCTCTGGGGGGAAGCCACCGCGCTCAGCGCATCCACAGGGTCCTGCCCTCGCACACACCGAGATAAGGCTCCGCACCCTGGGATTTATGGGGCGTTCCAGAGTGTTTAATTTTATCCGGTACCTTGATTTCTAGATGAGCAAGAAGGCGTCAAAATTGCTGCCAAAACCGGCCCGGCAGGGAAGCATCAGCATCAGGGAAGCCATGGCTGGCACCGTTGCGCACGGGGTAAGTGGTGCCCTGCCACAGGGGGAAGCTAAAACACGCTCTGCACGTGTCCCGGACTGAAAAAAAAAAAAATAAATCTTTAAAAAAAAAAGAAATTAAATAACCTCATGTAGAGGGGAATCGGTGTCCATGCAGGCTGGCCGTGGCGTGCCCGGCGGCGGTGGGCAGCGTGGCCGGGCAGGACGGGGTGTCCGAGCCCCGGTCTGTGTCCGAGCCCTGTCCCGCATCCGCTGGCGCTGCCGGTTGGGAATGCTGCCCGGGCTCTTCCCGTGCCGCCGGCGGGAGCGGGCAGCGCCGCAGGGTGGCCCCCGGCCAAGGGATGCTGCGGAGGGGGCTCGTCACGCCGCCGCCTCTTACATGGCAAAAGGAGAACGTTCATCGAACGCGGCGGCGTCAATATTCCGCAATTAAAAGCCAGGAAGTAAAACCAACGGGAAAAACCCCGGCAGGAGGAGGGTGACCCTCTAATTTTACTCCCCCGAGATGAATGAAGCACCGAGAGCCAGCGACCAGCATCACCGACAGCGGAAAAATAAGATACGAAGTTTTTTGGGGTTTGGTCCGGCCCCCCCCCCCCCCAAGTCTTAATCATCTTAAAGTATTATTAGCATGAGAGGGAAGGAATTAAAGATATGAGTTGCAGCATGACAGCGTGTTCCTGGCACAAGGCTGTCAAGCTGGGATGATGTGAATAAGGGAGATTCAGAGGCAAAAAAAAAAAAATAAAAAAAATAGAAAAAATAGAAAAAAATAGAAAAAGTTTTAAAAAAATAATAAAAAATTAAAAAAAAAAAAAAAATCCAACCCCAACCAAAACAACCCCAACCCACAGCCCCCGCTTCCTGGGAAAGAAGCCGATAATCCCGCATGCCAAAGGGGGGAAAACACAATAAACCCAACGCGATGGTCACCCTGAGTGGAAAAAAAACCGCCTTTTTAAATATTTGGGTATTAAAGGGAAACAATCGGGCACTCGAACACATCCCAGAGCCTGGGGGCTTTTTCTTTGCCGCCACATGCCTTCATTTAGGTTATGTCCCAGCTTTCCCTAATTACCATCTTAGATTCGACTTCTCTTAAATTTATATTAAACCCTTTAAATACCTCGCTGGCTACTTAGGGATTAAAAAAAGTAAAACCCCCCTAAACCGCAAGAGCGGAGCGAAGGCTTTTTGATACCGGCTTGAGGGGGGGGGGACTGTGACCTCCCCCGGGGTTCGCAGCCCCCGGAGCCACCCCTGAACACCCCCACAGCAGCCACCCCCTGGTTTTGTCTCAGCGCCTCGGATGTGCCTTTTTAAACCCAATTCTGCTGTTATCGCCTTTAACCCGCCCCCCCCGCCTCCCCCCTGGAGCCAAAGCCCAGGCCCACGGGGGCCACGAGCCCCCCCGGGGTCCCCGGCAGGGTGTTGTGCCGGCTCCTGGTGATGTTCATCCAGGTCGTGCTGGGATGTTGGTCCCACGATTCCGCACTGGATATGGCCCGGGGCAAGGGGGGGGGAGGGGGGGGTGAAGCGTGGGAGCTGGGGTGCTGGAAAATGGGTTCAGCAGCACCCAGGGGGTGCCCCCCCCCGCTGCACCCCTGGGCTGAGTCTGAAACAACCCCATTCCCCACTCCCTCTCCCCTTCCCCGGGCACAGGGATGGGGATACAGGGATACAGGAGGGAGAGGAAGATCCGGCAACCTCCCTCCGGGAGGGACCCCCCCCTTGGCCCCCCCCCCGCCCCCCCCGAGCGCCTCTCCCCTTATCTCCCCCATAGCTGCCGGCTTTCTGAAGTCGGAGCATTTAATTGCTCACTGTCAGGGCTGGTTGTTCCCAGAGTTCAAAACCATTATTTTTATTAATAGAATCCCCAAGGTTATATAAGCTCTTTATTAAAAAAAAAAAATTAAAAAAAAAAATTAATAGAAAAGGCCAGCGTTGCCATCCAATTCTGCAACTCGCAGATGCCAACACTCAGGCGAATGGATTAATTCAATGCTGGAGCAGCGGCGCTAGGCTGGGACGGGGGTCCCGGGGGTGGCAGGGGAACAGCCCAGTCCCCTGCTGGGGACAGGCGATGGCCCGGGACCCCCGGCCACCCCCCTGCAGCCCGGGACCCGACGCCTCCGGTTTTGAGGTTTCGCTTCCCCGGCGGGGAGGAATGACAGTATGGAAATGGAAACGCCGTTAGCGTTATGGAGCGAGATGAGGGGCCGCATCCGCCGCTGCCAGGGTCGGAGTTAAGCTCCCAATCCCCGCAATAAGCCTGGCATTAAAATAAACGCAAATATTTCTCTAATCCCCCCCCAACACCCCCCATCACGAAGGCATATTGCTGGCTCCACCCTCCCACCCCAATCCTCTCCCGCCGCCTTCGCAGACAGACGCTCCTAAAATTTGACACTAAATCCCAACGCATCCCACAACGGCGGAGCTGGCCCGGGGGCGGGGGGGGCGGGAAAGGGGAATTTGGGATGGGTCCCCCCTCCCGCAGGCTGGTCCCTGCATCCCTTGGGTGCCCCGGGGATGCTCTGCCCCTGCCGTGACTGTGCTGTCTGCTTGAGTTTGCAGCGTGCCGCGGGCTATCAAAAAGCAGATTTGGCCTCAAAATCTCCCTCCAGACGAGGGATGAGGGGCTGCGCCGGTGCCTGGCGGTGTCACCCCGGTGCCTGGTGGTGCCACCCCGGTGCCTGGCGGTGCCACCCCGGTGATGTGCCGCGGGAGATGCCAGCCAGCTCGGGGACGTGCTGCAGAAACACCGCACGGAGAAGGGCCGAGCGCAGGCAGCACTGAGGGCAGCTGCCTCCCCCCGGCAGGTTTATGCCCCTCTTTTTTCCAGGATAACACCTGGAAAGGGTTTGGGCGCAGGACAGGCCCCACCAGGCCAGCGGGGATTTAAAACTCTGCATCTCCCCGGGGAGAGTGTTTCCATCGCTGCTGGCCTGCCCCGCTCCAGGCTGCGATGCCCGTCCTCAGGGCATGGTCCCGTCCTGCACCCAGGATCCATCCAGCCCCCAGGATCCATCCTGCACCCAGGATCCCATCCTGCACCCAGGATCTGTCCTGCACCCAGGATCTGTCCTGCACCCAGGATCCCATCCTGTATCCAGGATCCATCCTGCTCCCAGGATCCATCCTGTAACCAGGATCCCATCCAGTACCCAGGATCCCATCCTGCACCCAGGATCCATCCTGCACCCAGGATCCCATCCTGTAACCAGGATCCCATCCAGTACCCAGGATCCCATCCAGCACCCAGGATCCATCCAGCACCCAGGATCCTGTGCTGTATCCAGGATCCATCCTGCACCCAGGATCCATCCTGCTCCCAGGATCCATCCTGTAACCAGGATCCCATCCAGTACCCAGGATCCCATCCTGCACCCAGGATCCCATCCAGCACCCAGGATCCATCCTGTAACCAGGATCCCATCCAGTACCCAGGATCCCATCCTGCACCCAGGATCCCGTGCTGTATCCAGGATCCATCCTGCACCCAGGATCCCATCCTGTATCCAGGATCCATCCTGCTCCCAGGATCCATCCTGCACCCAGGATCCATCCTGCACCCAGGATCCATCCTGTAACCAGGATTCTGACCTGCACCCAGGATCCATCCAGCACCCAGGATCCCGTCCTGCACCCAGAATTCCGACCTGCACCCAGGATCCATCCTGCACCCAGGATCCATCCTGTAACCAGGACCCATCCTATACCCAGGATCCCATGCTGCACCCAGGATTCACCCCACACCCAGGATCCATCCAGCCCCCAGGATCCCGACCTGCACCCAGGATCCCGTCCTGTATCCACGATCCATCCTGCACCCAAGATCCCGTGCTGTACCCAGGATCCCACCCTGCTCCCAAGATCCATGCCGCACCCAGGATCCATCCCGTACTCAGGATCATCCTGCACCCAGGATCCCGTCCTGTATCTAGGATCCATCCTGCGCCCAGGATCCATCCTGCACCCAGATCCCAGCCTTGTGAGGTGCTGCACCTCACCCCCGCAGAGCACCACCCCGGGGAGCTGGTACCAGGAGCAGCCCAGGCTCTAACGACCACTCAAGAAATGCCTGACAAACAGAAAGCCCCTCGTTTTCCCTTCTCTTTTCCTAAACTATTGCGACTTTAGAGCCGCTCTCCCGACTTTGGGAATAAACGGAGTTTGAAATCCATTGCCAAATGAGGCAGCAGAGCCTGCAGCGTGATTAAAGGCCGCGGTGACGGGCAAGACCCCCGAAGCGCCGAGGCACAGTGCAGCCCCCTCCTCTCCTCGGCCTCGTCCCAGCCCCTCCGGGAGCCCCCGGCACTGCACAGCGCCATTCCCAGGGCAGGGACGGGGTTTTACAGCTGCTCTGCGGCTCGCCCGAAGCATCCTCCTCCCGGGGAGCCTGGGCGAGGAGCCCGCAGCACACCCGACAGCCACATGCCGGAGAAAAATCAAATCCAGCTCAGATGGCTTTTAAACTCCTGGGGTGCCGAAGCCCGGAGTGGCTGAGCCCCCCCCCAACCCCCCCCTCCGCAGGGAAGGGGACCCAGGCAGCGAGACCTTATGGGTGCGAGGACACGCTGAGGCTGCCAGAGCCCTCCCTGGCTCCCCCACCCACCGGGGAAGGTTCGGAGAATGGCGATGACAGTCTGCGCCGAGAGGAGACGCTTAAAAATAACTCCCTTTTTCATCCTAACCTCCAACGCCGCCCCCGGCGCGGGGCAGGGAGGGGATGGCAGGGAGCAGCACCCAGGTGCCCGCTCCCCTCTCCCCATCCCGCCTCCCATCCCGGCGGGGGAGCAGCGTCTGTCCCAACCGGTCCCGTCGGTCCCATCATCTGGGATGCTCGGGGTGGTCTGAGGCCCCACATGAACCATCTTCTGGGATGCTCGGGGTGGTCTGAGGCCCCATGTGGTGCCTCCTCCTTTCCTATTTTTCCCTGTCCACTTCCAATTTCCCCCCCCTTGGCTACGCACTAGAGGTGCTCAGAGAGAAGAAACAAGAGAAAAAGCCCCCAAGCACCTTTCTGGGTCTCCCCCGGCAGGAAAACCACCCTGTTGCCATCCCAGTACCCACCGGCAGCTCCCAGCCTGGAGCTGCAAAGCCTCCTCCAGGCTCGGTCCCGAGGGGTAAATCTCCCGGCTGCGATCCCAGCACAAGTGTGTTCCCAACACGGTGACAAAATCTGTCACTCCGGCTTCAGCTTTGGCTGGGGGCACCCGTTAATCAATCACAATTAATGCTGTCCCTCACAGAAGCTTTCACACGAACCCAGTAACGCTAATTGTGACGGTGCGGGAAGGATTATCCCCCTTCCCAGCAGGAACCACCTCCTGCTCCTGGGCTGGGGGGGGGTCTCACGCCTGCGTTTAACGGGGCTTGTGATGTATTTTCACCTTTGCTGGAGCACAGGAGACCCCAGCTGCGACAATTTACTCTCTGCCCGTGGCCCAAAGGTGACAACGGCTCATGGGTCCCAAACGTCCCTCGTTTCTCTCTCCGCAGCAGCAGAGACCTCCGATTCCCCGAGGGAAGGACGGGATGGAGGAGCCGTTCACACACAACCGCCTCCACCAAGCACTCCCTGCTGCAGACACAGCTCCGCGCCTCGCTGGCTTCCCACCTTCAGGTCAACACGGCCCAGACAGTAGCCAGGAGCCACCAGGGCCACCGGTGTCACCTGGAGCACGATCCGGGACGGCAGGCTACAGGGAAAGACGGCGCTGGGGTGGTTTGGGGACATAAATGGGTCTGTCCCTCTTGCTGGGGACAGTCCTTGGTGGGCTCCCCCAGGTGAGAAGGTCCCCATGGACAAATGGGATGCAGCAGCACCCAGGAGTGGGGAGAGCCCCCAGTGCCCCCAGTGCCACCAGTGCCTCCGTGCCCCCAGCCCCGTTCACCTTGACTTCTCCAAAGTCCTCCCTGCTCCCAAAACGGGGCCATCCGCCAAACCCCTCCCCACCCCTCCGGCAAAGAAAAGTGCGTGGAAACATCCAACTGATTACTAATTACAAGAGCTTGCCTCACCCAGATTTGCTCTGCTAATTAGACTAATCTCTATGGCTGGGAAACGAGCCGCAGCCACCCGCAGCGAGGAGATCACGCGAGGCGGGGGGATACTTAACTCATGTCAGACCCCTGCGAAGGGGATCGTCATTCCCGGCTGCTTCTGACGGGCCATTGTTTCAGGAGACAATGGAAACGCCGCAAATTTGGTGTTTCTCCTCCAAGCTGATGCCGAAATCAGGACATCTGCATTGCTCAACTTTTTTTTTGATACGAACCAGATGCAAATAATTAATAAATCCGAATCCAAGATAATGCAGGCAATCTAAATTTAAATGGAGAGTGGATTTCTAATGGCAGCTTTTTGCTTGCTGGGAGGAGGAGGAGGAGTGGGGTGCTCAGAGGGATTTCCTGGGAGAATTCCTGCCTCCGGGAAGCGGTGCGGGGTGGCCGGGCACCCGGGGAAGCGGGCTGCAGCCAAGCACCTTGCAAATCCTCATGGGCAAGAGAAAAGGAAGGGGGGAAAAAAAAAAAATTAAAAAAAATCCGTAGGCTGGGATTTCCAGGGAATTAGGACCAAACTCTTTCTCAATTTGGCACCTTCCCTGCTGCTCCTTTGAAAAAATCCCTGCCAGCGTGGAGGGAGGGAGGGGACTCTGGGGGGTGCCAAGTCCTCCCTGCTCCCAGGCATGGCCCAAGTTATCCAGCGGGTACAAACACATATAACCCGTCTCCTCCCACCCAGGGACCCGCACCCCCCCTCCGCCTGCCTGTTCCCAGCGCTATTCCCAGCTGGGATCACTCTTGCCGCCAGCATTTTAAACCTCCCGTCTCCCCTACCCTGCAAAAGCCCTGTCTCCCCGATTTCACGAGCAGGAATCCAAACCCACCTGGAAGGGAGACGGGAGCCGTGGGTCCGGCTGCAGTTGTTCCCCCCCCCCCAACTCCAAGTCGCAAAGCTGAGCCCCTTGTGCCGAAAAGGCCCTTCCGATCCCAAAGTCCAGGAGCTGCTGGGATAATTTCCACCCGCTTCTCCTCTCGCCCGTGTCTAACACCGAACCCCGCGCGGGGATCCGCTGCGTGGCCGCCCCTCGCCTCACCCCTCTGCCAGGAGACTCGGGGAACCGCAAAAACTGCTGGGATTTGGCCACTCCAGCCGGCTGCTTCCCAGGTGCCCGGCTCCGGCCGTGCGAGGGGGTGTGCGTGTCCCTGCGTGGGCTCACACACACGTGTGCGGGCACGTCTGGGCATCCCCCTTGTGTGTCGGTGTGGGCACGCGAGTGTGCGGGCTGCGTGCGTGTGCCCTGTGCCCGTGGGTGTACAATGTCTGTGGGTGCCCCATGCCTGTGGGTACCCCGTGTCCGTGGGTGCCCCATGTTCGTGGGTGCCCTGTGCCTGTGGGTGCCCTGTGTTTGTGGGTGCTGCATGTCTGTGGGTGCCCTGCGCTTGTGGGTGCCTGGTGCCCATGAGTGCCCCATGCCCGTGGGTGTCCTGTGGGTGCCCGGTGTCTGTGGGTGCCCCATGTCCACGGGTACCCTGTGTCCATGAGTGCCCCGTGCCTGTGAGCGTCCTGTGGGTGCCCGGTGTCTGTGGGTGCCCCATGTCCACGGGTACCCTGTGCCCATGGGTGCCCAGTGCCTGCAGGTACCCCGCAATTGTGGGTACCCCGTGTCCATGGGTGCCTGGTGCCTATGGGTGCCCCGTGTCCGTGAGTGCCCAGTCCCCATGGGTGCCCGGTGCCCAGTGCCCGTGGGTGCCCCATGGGTACCCTGTGCCCCTGGGTGCCCCGTGGGTGCCCCCTTTTTCGTGGGTACCCTGTGCCTGTGAGTACCCCATGTCCGTGGGCACCCGGTGCCTGTGGGTGCCCCGTGTCCGTGAGTGCCCTGTCCCCATGGGTACCCCGTGCCCGTGGGTGCCCCGTGGGTACCCCCTGGCCGTGGGTGCCCGTAGGTGCCGGGTGCCCCGTGGGCGCCCGGTGCCCGTGGTCACCGCTGTGCCTCCCGCACAGGGTCGGGGTGCCCGGGGTTGATGCGGGAGCGCACGGCCGGTGCCGTGTCCGTGTCCCCGCCGTGGGTCCCCCCCCGCTCCGGGGCTCCGCTCCCCCCTCCGTCCCCCCGCCCCCGCACTCACCGGCGGCCGCCGAGCCGCGCTGCTCCCGCCGGGGCCGGTCCCGCTCCCCCGGGGGCGGCGGGCGCTGGGCTCCGCTGCCGCGGCCGTGGCCATGGAGCGGCGGGGGCGACCGGCTCCCAGCTCCCCGCTCGCCCTCGCCGCCGCCGGGACGTCTGGGGCTGCGAGGCGGGGGGGGGGTGGGGGGGGCGGCGGGTTCCGCCCGGCCCCGGGTCCCCGCCCCGGCCGCGGCCCCGCGGGGGGGCGGAGCGCGGGGGTGGCGGGGGTGGGGGGAGGACGGGGGACGGGGACAGATGCAGACGGGACCCCCCCGTCCCCCCGGGGGCGCGGCGGGGCCGGCGGCCGGTTGCCGCCCGTGGGAAAGTTGCGATGGGGGACGGATGGGGATTTTCCTGCCGCCGAGAGAGTCCCCCCCGGCCTCCGCCGCCCTCCCGGGTCCCCCCCCCGCGCCTTTCCCAGCAGGAACCCCAGCCCCCTGCACAGGATGGGACCCCCCCCCCCCGCTGCCTGAGGGGATGCTCAGAGCCCAGGGACCCTTCTCCCACTCCCCCGGCGGAGACCCCCCCCGGCCCCGTGGCCTACACTACACCAGTGGATCCCATTTCTCCCCCCAGGGCGCTGGGACGGGGGCTGTTGTCCTTTCCCAGAGCACAGGAGAGTTCACCAGTTGGGATAAAAGCCTTACCCCAAGTTAACGCTGGCAGCCGAGGCGATTGATGCAGCCCCCCCCACCCTGCAGACAGTGTTTAAAGCAGGATCCAGAGGCACTTTCTCCTCCGGACAGGCACAAAGTGGAGAGCATCGGCAAGGAGCCGGCTTTGAGCGCAGCGCTTTGCTTTTCTTCCTCTGAACTTGCCAAAAAGACCCACGCAGACCTCTCTGCCAGCCCCCAAGGATCGTGGTACTGCATTCCCCGCATCCTCATCCCCATCCCTGCATCCCCATCCCCACTTCCTCACCCCCACATCCCCATTGCTGCATCCCCACATCTCCACCCCTGCATCCCCATCACTACATCCCCCTCCCCACACCCCCATCCCTGCATCCCCATCCCCACTTCCCCATCCCCATATCCCCATCCCTGCATCCCCATCCCCATATCCCCATCGCTGCATCTCCACATCGCCATCCCCACATCCCCACAACGCCATCCCTGCATCCCCATCCCCGCATCCCCACATCTCCACCCCCACATTGCCATCCCCACATCCCCGTCCCCCATCCCTGTCCTTGCATCCCCATCCTCGAATCCCCATCCCCACATCCCTGTCCCTGCATCCCCATCACCGCATCTCCACATCCCCATCGCCGCATCCCTGTCCCTGCATCCCCATCCTCACTTCCTCATCCCCACATCCCCACCCCTGCATCCCCATCCCTGCATCCCCATCCCCACATCCTCATCCCCGCATCTCCACATCTCCATCCCCACATCCCCATCCCTGCATCCCCATATCTCCATCCCCCCATCCCCATCCCTGCATCCCCATCGTCGCATCTCCACCTCTCCATCCCCTGCATCCCCATCCCTGCATCCCCATTGCCTGCACCTCCACATCCTCATCCCCGCATCCCCATATCCCCATCTCTGCATCTCCGTCCTTGCATCCCCACATCACCATCCCCACATCTCCACCCCCACATCCCCATCCCCACATTACCATCCCCACATCTCCACCCCCACATCCCCACATTCCCATCCCCAGATCCCCATCCCCACATCTCCACCCCCACATCCCCATCCCCACCTCCCCATCCCCATGGGGCAGCGAGCAGTGTCCCACGGCTGTAGCCGCCAGTGGCACACCACAATGCACTGAAACAACCGATCCCAGCTTTCACCACCATTCACGCACCACCACCACACTGCACTGGCAAGTGCTGAGGAGATCCGGCCTCGTTACACCCCTGAGCCACTGACGTTTTGCAGGCAGAGAGGCTGTTTAGCAGCCTTTAATTAAAAAGGCACCGAGCTCACATTCTCCCCCTTCCCTATAACTGTGGTAACTCGAAGAGCATCAAACCAGACCCCTGCTCTCCCCAGGGAGCCACAAAACACAACCCTGCAATTCCCCGCGTAACTTTGTCACCTCGTGGACTGAAAGGAAATGCAGGATCCCATCGGCCGGCTCGAGGGCAGGGAGCACCGGCCTGGAAAGGATTTTAGGGGTAAAGCTCAGAAATGAGGTGCAGGATGCCGGGTTTCTTGCCTGTCTGCATGGGGGGAGCATCATCCAGTGAGTCGATGACAAGAGGAAGGAAATCGCCAGTTCTGGGATATGCTGCAGAGATGCTGCAAAGGGTCGTCTGCCCCCGGCCCCCTGCCAGGCTCAATTAAAGCAGCATTTGGGAAAATTTGGAGCTTCTGGAGCGCTGAGCGCTGGGGCAGGAGGAGGGTTATAGCTGGGGGTTCAAGTTCAAGGTGCCAGCTGCACCGCTGGCCCGGCGCCATGCCGCGCTCCTCCCGGCTATCCGGGCGAGCTAACGCACACAGCCGCCGGGGGAGGGAGGATGTTTGACTTGGGCTTTTCATGCTGTTCGACCAACACGTTCAAAGTCTTCCTTCCCTACCACTGGAGACCATCTGGGCACTCCACCATCCAGAAGAAATTAATGCTTTTGAGCAAAAATTTGACTTCTATTCAGAGGCTGTACCTGTGCCAGGCGGAGCCGGCCAAAAGCCGGAGGGGGGAGCGGGGAGAGCTGGGCACCAGCGGCTTTAGGAGCGAAGGGTCAGAGCTTTCGGCAGCGTGGGCAGGGGGGGGACCTGGCAGTCAGGCACTGCCCGTCCCCACGCAGGAGCCTGCTCAAAAGCAGTTTTCCAACTGCAGGTCACCCAGTGATGCCCCCAGCGGGTCGGTCTCCCCGCGGGTCTGCCATCAATGTGCTACAAGATGCCGGAGGCAGCGCAGGGGAGAGGGCGGCTGCCTGCGGCTCTCCAGGGGCTAAAGCTGGGCCATGCAGGGGATGGGGACGGGCTCAGGGTGGGAGACCCTCCCAGCGGGACCCAGCTCACAGAGCAGGAGGTGGATGTGGCGGGTCCCTGTGTCCGTGCAGGCAGCGGGATAGAATCATAGAATCACAGAATGGTTCGGGTTGGAAGGGACCTTAAAGATCATCTCGTTCCAACCCCCTGCCCTGGGCAGGGACACCTCCCACCAGCCCAGGTTGCTCCAAGCCCCGTCCAACCTGGCCTTGAACCCCTCCAGGGATGGAGCTTCCACCACCATGGGGAGGATCACCTGGGGAGGAGCAGGGAGGTGAAGAGGAGAAAAGAACCCACTGGGGACAAAAGTGACAGCAGGGAGGGAGAGGAAGGGGCTCCGGAGCAGGACCAAAGGCTCAGAGCACTTTCCCCGACCTCCGGGAGAGGGTGGGCAGCGCATCGGACACGTCTTGGATGGGGAGGAACAGCAAAAAACAACACGAAAAAGACTCGATGTCACTCTTCAGAGAGAAAGAAATAATGAAATCTCCCGCTAATTGGGCACCTCCTCTTGATTGTGGGGGAGGGAGGGGATCTGAGTCCCCCCTGTTTCAAGCTCCGGGGACCCTGGCAAAGCCTCCTCCGCTCTCTGCCGCCTGGGCTGGGGACTGAGCCCGGGCGGGAGGAACCGTGTGGCTGGAGGAAGGAGAACTAGAGAGCGAGCAATCACAGCCAGGATCTGAGATCAGAGAGAAGGAATGTTGTTATGGAGAGGCTGAAAGCTCGGGGTGGGGATGACTCATGCTGGAGAACATACAGCTGTTGGGAGCGGGATTTGGCACCGGCCGGGCTGAAGCTGCGGAGCCTTCCCCATTAGCAGTGAGAGGAGAGAGGAGCCTCCGCGCCGTCTCCGATCTGGCAGAGGCATCTGCCAACCTGGGCTGGAGGTGATGGGGAGGGGAACGCCGCCTGCCAAAGCGGTGTCACGGCCCGGAGAGGTATTTTGGGGCAGCAGGCAGGGCTTAGAAGCGAGTTTTCTTGGCTTGGGACCTGCAGGGGCTTTTTCTGCTTTGGGCTGGGGGCGGCGATGCTGCCCTGGGGAAGGGGGGAGCCGGAGCAGTGGGGACGGGATGGGGCTGGATGGGTCAGCTCCGGGGCTGCAGCCATGGAGAAGGACAAGATGTGAAGCAGACGTCCCTCTCCTTCCTTTCTCTAGTAATGGGGAAACTGAGGCACAGAGCGGGGATGGGATGTATTCCCACCACAAAAAAAAAAAGCCTTGTGGCGGCTGGTGGTCACTGCTGCATCCCCGGTCCATGGTCCCGCACTCCTTGTGCTGGGAAGAGGCGTTTTGTGGCTGGAAGCCACTCCTCTGGCTGAGGAGTCAGACCACCATCCCTTCCTGGGCTGCTGGCAGGGCACCAGGGCTTCCATCTTCCATCCAGCTTCCATCCGTCTTCCATCCGCTTCCACCTAGCAGGAGCTGCTGTAGCAGCTTCCCCAAAATTCCCAAGTTTGCTGCAGAGAGAAGGGGGAAAACCCCTTCCCCCCACGCAGCGAAGCCAAGGCAGGCAGGGAAGGAGGTTTGAGCCAGGCGTGAGGAGCAGGAGGATGAGCCAGCACCTTCCCAAAGTCCCTTTCCGAGCGATTTTTTTGGTATCACGCCTGGAAATAACCCCAGCGCCAGACTCCCAGTGCCGTGGGATAAAAAGCTCCATGGGCTGCTTCGGAGGTGGCCCCGTTTCAGTGGTAAGTGAAGCGACTGTAAATATCAACAGACATGTTATTAATCATGTTCTGTAAATGTGGAGTCATTATCTTTATGTCCCTGGAAAAGTAATTATCTCTGGCTTTTCAGTAAGAACTTGGAAAAGCCTGACGACGTGAGTTCTGGAAATGCCATCCGTCTCCACGTAGAAGAAAACCTGCGTACCTTCCCAGATTAATACAAGTTAACCAAATGGACGAAATGAGGGAGTTCTAATAAATTTCCACAGCTTTAAGTTAAATGCCTCTTCTCTTCCCAGTGATTTATAATCCCGATTCGCAAACTTGGTCCTGCATCGCGCTTATCGTACTGTACTGCACGATTTTGTCCTCTTCCCAGTAGTACCCGTGCTGGAGACCAGGTGGGATCTGATTTACGGGATCTCTCCTCCGCTGCCATGAAAAGCAATTCCTCCTCGCCTGACCAGGCTCCCGGGTCATGGAGCTCTGGGTAAAGAATTATTCCTTCCGTACAAACAACCCCCAAAAGAAACGTTTTCCAGTTGAAGGGAAGAGCAAACCCATGACCCCAGGCCAAAACACAGCTCTGTGAAGTTTTACGCAACTGAAAGTCCGCAGAAACGCATCCACGCTTGACAGAAAATATTTGGGAAGATAACATTGCCTGCTGCATTTACATTCCTCGTGCTCCGGCAGCCGCTCGGGGAGAGGAGGAGGGAGAGGAGGAGGAGGAGGAGCGAGATGCCGCAGACCCAGGACCCGCACTCGCCGGAGGCCACTTGGCCGTCGCGTTCCCAGCTCCGACGAGGCAGCGTGAGCGCGAGCTGGGGGAGGAACCGTGCGTCGAAAGCGGGTTTTAATCTCCCCCGGTGTCTGGGAAGCAGAACACGTGCTGGGTGTGATGAACGGAACGGGGAGCTCGAGGGAAGGTGCTGGCTCCCGTCGCGTACGTACCCACCACCTCGGCAGATGGCTGGGCTGCGGGTCGGCACCTTCATTTTAAGCAGCCAGAAGCATTAAAGCGCTGTTTGGGGTTTGTTTGGGTTTTTTTTGCCCTGGAGCAGACGCATCTGGCCATCGCTTCGTTTGCTTGGTCATGTACGGGATCGAGATCTTGATTGCAGGAAGGGACCATCTAGGAAGGGTTACCCCAAAATGCACCAAAAGGCTCGTCCTCCTCCCTCTTTCCCAGATTTCAGAGCGGTTCCCACATCAAAATATTTTGTCATTTCGGTTATATTCTAAATTACTAAGCATTACTGCTCGCTAATGTCGAAGTAAGAAAAATAAAAGCTGGAGTGAAGCGCTTCAGCTGGAGCTGGGACGGGATATTTCACAGAAATGCAATATTCTGAGATTGCCTTTTCATTTCAAAATGAGCCGTAACGTTTCCAGCTCCACACGGGCTCCTGGCGGGGAAGGGAGTTTGCATTTTCAGCCCTCTCTTGCTGTGCCGGAGCGGGTAGGGTCGGCAAAACCCCGGCGGTTCGGGAGAGGCGAGGGATCTCCGTGACGGCTCATCCTACAGGAGAAATCCCAGGGGGAATCCAAAGAAACCGTCAGGGTCAAATTTTACCATACACGGAGGGAAATGCGTTTTCAGCCCCTCTTTAATGGACTCCTCGCTGCTGGAGCTCACCAAAAGAGGAGAACTCAACCCGATGGAGAGGCGCTTGCTGGGCGGGCGGCTAACGAAGGCGATCGATGGGGTGACGTCTGCAGCCGCAGCAGCCCTTTGGGCACTGGTGCTCCGACGGGATGGAGCTCTCTCGGAATGCACTGTCCTCCGCACGCCCAGCTCCCACCCATCCCTCATTTATCCCTTCCCTTATTAAATGACACCCTCGTTAGCACCCGGCCTTCATTAGCAGCTTGCTGGCAGGGGGAGAGCGCTGCTCCCCGCTCGCAGCCGGACAGAGGGACCCTCTCGGCGGAGGTGACACCGATGGGGTCTGGCAATGTCCCCGCTGCTTGTTCCACCCCGGCGGGACACGGAGCCCTCCTGTGCCAAACGCCCCCTTCCAAAAATGCTTCCACGCTGGTTTTGCTGCTGCAGAAGCCGAGCATCCCCGCTCCGTTACACGAGGAGAACCGCAGGGCTCAGGCATTGGGGCAGCCACGGGAGGAAAATGTCCCCTCTCCGGCCTCGGTCCGCAAGCTGAGGACACACCTTAGGTCGGCTCATTAAATGGACTTTATTGGCAATTAAGATAGGATGAGGGGCAATGGTTTAAACTAGAGCAGGGTGGGTTTAGATCAGCCATTAGGGAGAAGTTCTTTCCACTGAGGGTGGTGAGACACTGGCCCAGGTTGCCCAGAGAGGGGGTGGAGGCCCCATCCCTGGAGACATCCAAGGCCAGGCTGGATGAGGCTCTGAGCAACCTGATCTAGTTACAGATGTCCCTGCTGACTGCAGGGGGTTGGACTAATGGCCTTTAGAGGTCCCTTCCCACCCAACACAGGCTGTGATTCTATGATTCTACGATAACTGAGCCCTGTGTTTCCCAAATACGGCGGATATCCCCAAAGCAGAGATGTGCCCTCACCCATATTCGCTCACTCAAACGGTGTCTCTCGCGGTGTCTGAGCAGCAGCTCCCCAGCCAGCCCCGGAGAAGGCTCCAGTTCTGCTCTCAAGCCTCTGAAAGATTAGTGATTTAAAAAAAAAAAAAGAATATAAAAATGCAATGGCCACAGCCTGTTCTCGTACATTAAAGTTAGGTACCACCGGTCAGGTAGGAGCAGGAGGAGCCCGAGCAGCATCTCAGCACTAACACATTTATCTGGTCCTCGACCCAGCAGCATCCCTGGAAGGTTATTGCATTTATCCGCATCCCTGCTCCAAATAACATCCCAGAGGCCTCAGGAAGGGGGAGGACTTGGGCAAGATCCCTCGGAAACGGAGATGAGCCCAAGCTCAGACATAAAGCTTTTTTGATTTGGGATATTCGGCTTCACCCCTGGATACAAGCTCATCTGCTGCCGTCCTTTCCTTGGCAGATCCGGATCGCCCCCTCCCACGTGGCTCCGCAGGCACGGAGCAACCGCGAAGCACAAGGAGCATCTCTCGCTTTCCAGGGCTTGGGAGGATGCGGAAGGCTCCCACGCCCCCAGCCGCGATGCTGCCGGCTGGGCAGCCCCCCCAGGGGCTCGGCGGGGGGTTTCAGCCCTATGGCAGCAGAACCCCAGCACGGCCCCCCCGCATCCTTCCCGTCCCCGTCCCCAGTGACACTGGTCCGGCAGCGGGGCTGGAGCCGCAGCCTGGTCACATTTGAAGGCGATGGTGGGAAAATTAAACAGGCGTGGGGTGGAGGTGGGGGGCCAGAGCAGGGCGATGGGTTTGAAGTGAAGAGGGAACTGAAGGGTGGGAGCACCCAGGCGTTTAACAGCATCTTTCAGGGGGCTCATTTCCCTCCGACCCGCTCAGATGCGGAGGTTTATCTCAGACACTTGATTTTCCCTGCCCTGGGAAAGTCCTGCCCCCATCCGCCCGGCTGCTCAGCAAGATGAGATGTGGTGGCCTCATCAACGGCCACGGGGTTTACACAGGGCTGGGATTCACCCAAAGGGCACGTTTCCACCCAAAGGACATGTTTCCACCCAAACCAAGCCAGAGCGGAGCATATTTGCCACCTGGCGCAGACGGCGAGCGTCTGGGAGGAAGGCAGAGCAGCTCTCCACAGCTTCATCTTCGCAGTCCTCTTCTCTTGAGTTGAGAAGATCAAGAGGAAGAAGAAACAGAGAGGGGACGTTTGCCAGCATCCATCTCCTTGGATGCTGAGGATGGAAACCCAGATGGAAACCTGGCACCCCATTTTTTTCCAGGAAATTCTTTGGGCTCCGGCATCTCACTGTGCCTGCCCTTGCCAGCAAAGGCCGGGCAGGGACGGGAGTGGGCTCCACAGAGCGGGAGCACCGAGAGCTATTAACGCTAATGGGTGGGAAGTGGCCATGAATAAATCAGCAGCATCTTTCCAGCCATCAAAGCCTGAAACCCTCCCATACGGAGCGCGGAGCGGAGGGGATGTCAAGCGGACGCGTGTGTGGTTCATGACAGGGGTATTCGATGCCGGTACCTGCAAACCCAGGAGACTTGGCCCCGCGGACACCCATCCTGCTGCCACGGAGCCGGGGAGGGGGGGATTTTTTTGGACCTCACCCCCCAGCCCCACGGAGAAACCCCCTCCCCAAGGCAACCCTGAATATCGGCGGAGCCTTTCGTTTCTGAATGCCTCCGGGCTGGCTCTGCGCAGGGGTTTCGCGCTTGCCCTGACCTTTCCCCGCCGCAGACGGGAGAGAAGACGCGGGGAGGCATCACCAGTCCCACCCTCCCTTTAACCAGACACATCCTTCTACCTCCAACCGTCCAGCCTGGCCTCGGTAATCCCAAATCCTAGGTATTAGGCATTTAATCTTGCATTCTCTCATGTCTCCTCTTACCAGGGGGCCTGAAATTAAAAGGGAAGCGGGGAAGAGCTGAGCTTCGGCAGGTTTAATTGGTTCTGGCTGGTGGATAAGAAGGAAGGAAGGAGGAAAAGGCAGCGGTTTCTTTTGCTGGCTTTCCTTGGCGTTTCCCGAGCAGCTATAATTATTCCGGGAGAGGGGAAGAGACGCAGCCGCAGGGGAGGGAGGGGAAAAAATGCCCCCTCCCCGGAGAGAGGAGGACTCTGTGTTCGCGCCTCAGCCAGCCCCGGGCATGAGGGAGCCAAGCAGCTCCGTGGAGCCGAGCCAGCGGCCTGGGCTGGAGGCCCACGGACATTATTTTCCATGATGCAAACTGGGAGGGAGGGGAGGGGAGAGAGGCCGAGGCAGGACACGGACAAGTCAGGGGTTTGGTGCCTTTGATGTCTCCTCCTGCCACGCAGGAAAGCTGGAGGCTCCAATCCAGGCTGGTGCCACGGAGGGTCCCGCTTGGGACAGATGCTGAGCACTGGAAGTGTCAGTGGGGTGAACTGGGGACAGAGCCAGAGGGATGCGGAGCAATGAGCTGGGGGTCGGGGGAATCCCCATTTCCGAGCGCTGGAAGCTCAGCAAAACCCAGACATTTTGCCTGTGGCTCCAGGGCGGTACCCAGCACAGGTCCCTGCTCCCGCTGCTGATGCCCTGCGGGTCCTGGGATACAAAAATCCCAGTTTCCACTCCCTCCCCGCTCCTGCACATCCTCTGGACACCTCACTTTATGCTCCAGAACAGACGTCCCGATGCAGGAGACTTCACCATTAATGCCACCTTGCCAGTCACGCCTGGATCCTACTGATGCTCATCAGAAATGGAGCTGCCCTGGCTAATAAATGCACTTGTTTAATTATCACTGGCAGAGTGGAGACCCCTTAATTGCACTTCCCTGCTGCCCCCAGACGTAATGAGGGACTGTACTTTGACCTCAGTTGAAATACCAATTAGCAACAGGTAGATAACATTCAATATGCTATCTTCTAGATAACAATAAGTAGATCCACAGCTGGCGGGATACAAGAAAAAGCCCAAATGGTGAAGCTGTAATCCCGCTTTTCCATATTTACCAGGAAAAAGTGGGATGCGGGAATTCCAGCATCCCACAGCACTGACCACCGGCTGCCCAGGGCAGGTCACTGGGAACCGCCGTCTGGGATGCTGCAAAATCCCAGCACTGCCAGGCTGTGGGAGCTGCTGCACATCATTAGGAAGAAGATGAATTTTGGAAGAACTACGCGCACTTAAAGAATAATGCAACCTGCCAGGCACTTAACGCAGCCCAGACAAATGGAACCGACAGCTGGAGCTCCCCCAGCCAGAGGGCCCTGGGGACGGGCGATGAGCTGGGGGATGACGTAGGACGCCTTCGGACCTGAATCTGCCAGGTCTTTCCCTGGGTGGGTGTGGAGGGGGGGTTACGGCTTTGGCAAAGGGGCAGGAGGAGGAGGGGGGACCTCTCGCCTTGGGCTGATGCTCCGCAGCAGCTGGGAGCCCCCTGCACTCACGGGACCGGGCTGGGCCACCGCATCCTCGCTGCCGGAGCCCTCATCATTCCCGCTCCGTCATGGGCACTGCTGGCCACACACGGGTGATAAATGACCCAGAAATAGGCAGTTTCAGGCCACCAAAGTGGCAAATCACCCTCCAGCAGCGAGCCCGCCAGCCCAGACTGTTTTCCCTGCTAAAGACTGCAATTAAGATTAAGGTCAGAATTTTTACAGCAAATGCATTTTCACCTCAAAATAAGAAAGAAGGAAAAAAAACAGAATATGATGGATGAACCCTGCTCTCTTTCATCTTCTTTACAGCAAGCTCTCTCCGCTCTACCTCTCCTCCAGTGCCAGCCGCAGCCTCCCCGATGTCCCTCTACATCAGGAGCTGGTGCCTCTCCAGACACTTCTTGCAGGGCAGTTTATAAATTTCCAGCCGAAGGCTCAGCCCTGACACAGATCACTCAGAAACGAACGGAATAACCCCCCCTCAACCCGCCCTGTGTCATTGGGGCCGCAGCATCGTCCTTTCCAGCCTCAGCCGAACCTCCCAGCTCTGCAGTCTGTCCGTGGGGTGCAGAGCATCCCCCCTGCCCCATCGAACAACCGCGACGTGCCGCCCCCTTGGGTATGATTGACACCCTCCACTGGACAAAACTCCCGTCCCCTTCTCCAGGATCCCCCTGGTCCCCAGCGGGGAGACAGTTTCAATCCCATTGGGATGCAAGGGCAGCACCGAGTGCGTCCCTGCTGCGGCGCAGGAGAGGGTTTGCAGGGAGAAGCCAGAAGAGGCTCAAAGCTCCTGGCAGCCGAGTTCTGCCAGCAGACGCCTGTTTATCTCACACTCCGGAGAAATAGCGGAGGTCTGGAATACGGCAGGACCCTCAGCCTCCTGCAAGGCCAAGGGCTGGCTGCAAACGCGCAACCTAAATACAACACGAGAAGACATTTCGGTGTCCCCTGCCCCGCGCTGCGCACCGGGAGAGGGGGCAAGAAAGAGATGTCAGGATGGTTTCATGTCACACCGGCTACACACACGTCACATGAGCATCCCCGAAATGGTCAGTGTCCCAGGCGGCCGAGCACGGGGGGAAAAGATGCCCACAAATCCCATTTTGCAGCTTAAACCCGTCGTGAGAACCGGGCTGTGCCCGCTCCCAGCCGGCCGAGCATCCTCAGCGCGCTGCTCCATATGGCAACCATCACCGCTCGCGGCAAGCGGAGCAGTTTGCACCGTGCGCACACACACACACGCACACAAAAGCTCGCTCCCCTGCCAGCCTCCTGCCCTTCCTTGTGCGTAATCAAGCCCACATGCTAACGAGCAGGCGTGCAGAGCCACCCTGCCTCCCCCCGCGGACAGCCCTTGCCGGGGTTTGCCGAAAGGAGCCCGGTGTGAGCCTTCCCGGCGAAAGGACGGCTCAGCCTTTCCCTGCTCCGTCATGGGGAGAAACACCCAAAAGCTGCTTCTCCGGATGCTGGGAGCCACCGCTGTGAGCTCCGGCTCGCCGGGGACAGGTTTGGACGCGGCGGTGGTGCAGGCAGCGCAGTCATTTTACCAGCAAAGCCAGTAACGTTGTTTGCAATTAAAACATCCCAGCCCTTCCCATTGCGAGTCCTCGCCTCTCGCCGCCGGACCTCAGCGAGCTTCAAAGTCCTCGGCTGGAGCTTCTTGGCACCGGGCGAGTTTTCCCCCCTCCTCTCCAAGAGCTTGGCTGGAAAGGATGCGGCTGCCCGGGGGGACGGCGGGGAGCAGGGGTGAGGAGCCTGGATGCACAAAGAGAAGTTCAGGAGGGGAAATAACACCCCGTTACCGTGCTTTGCTGAGAAATTTCACCTAGGAAACACCAAGCTTCGTACAACCCATCCCAGTCCGTAAGTGCCTATATATATATATAGATACATCTCTATATCTCCATAACCCCAGCGGGTCATTGCAGCCCAGTGACCCAGCGCGAGTCCCGAGATGGTCACAGCCCAATGGCCGTCAGCGCAAAGGCAACGACAACCATGACCAACGCCAGCTGTAATCCCTCTGGAGAGGATTAAGCCATGCTGAGTCCAGAAATGAAGAGGTTTTATGGCCACCCAAGGACTGGGCAAGGGAGGAGACACCAGCAAAGGGACCTGGGATGGAGTGAGAGGGAACAAGCAGAAACTGAGGGTATTTTGAGGAGCAAAAGGGATAACTTTCATTTAGGCAACCTGACACTGTTTCCCCCAGCAAGTTTTCAATTACAGACTGGCTAACGGAAAATCCTGTAATAATTATGTCAGTGTTGTAATGTTATGGAAAATACCGTAACGAAATCAGGGCTGTGCCGGGCTCCTCCGGCAGCGTGGGTACGTGCACAGGCTGCCCCATGCGCCCGCTCCCCCCCGGCCTCTCCTGCTCCCCGCAAAGGTTTCAGGGCTCAGGAACCTTCCTGGTGCCCGAAACACCATCGTGGTGTAGGTGAACACCGTGGGTTTCTCCCACTGTAAGCATGGGCTGGAGGGGAGTCAATGAAGGTCTCCAGGCATTGTGGCTCATGAACCCCCTCTGCTCTGCTCTGGTGAGACCCCACCTGGAGTCCTGTGTCCAGCTCTGGAGCCCTCAGCACAAGAAGGACATGGACCTGTTGGAGCGGGGCCAGAGGAGGCCCTGGAGATGCTGGGAGGGCTGGAGCCCCTCTGCTGTGGGGACAGGCTGAGAGAGCTGGGGGGGTTCAGCCTGGAGAAGAGAAGGCTCCGGGGAGACCTTCCAGCCCCTGCCAGTCCCTAAAGGGGCTCCAGGAAAGCTGGGGAGGGGCTGTTTGCAAGGGCACGGAGCAACAGGACGAGGGGCAATGGTTTAAACTAGAGCAGGGCGGGTTTAGATCAGCCATTAGGGAGAAGTTCTTTCCACTGAGGGTGGTGAGACACTGGCCCAGGTTGCCCAGAGAGGGGGTGGAGGCCCCATCCCTGGAGACATCCAAGGCCAGGCTGGATGAGGCTCTGAGCAACCTGATCTAGTTACAGATGTCCCTGCTGACTGCAGGGGGTTGGACTAATGGCCTTTAGAGGTCCCTTCCCACCCAACACAGGCTGTGATTCTATGAAGGAGGCCCTCCACACCTCTGATCCTCTTCAGCTTCATCATCTCCATCAGTGATGTTTTTCCTGGAGATATTTATGGCGCTGTCCGTGTTGCTTGCCATGTCCCACTGAATATTGCATGTGCTATCGTTCCCCAAGGACCGATAGTCTGAAGAAAGCTGATTCTTTGCAGGCTTTTCTGGAGCTGCTAAATGGCACCTCTTCTCTCCCCCAGCAGGATTATATCTGCGCATTTACCACTGACTATATTTGCAGGCACATTTGGGTGTGATTATTAGCTGAAACCTGTCAGGGAGTCAAGCTCAGTGCTTAGAGCATCTCTGGGGGCTGCAGAAAACAGGGAAGTTGGAAAACAGAAGCAGCATTTTTCCTTTTCACGGGGGGCACATGCTGGAGGCTCAGCAGAGCCACTCACAAGCCATTTATTCCCATCCCTTTTGCTATGGGGTACTTGCCTGGAAATCCCGCCCCGGACATGGATAGCAAGAAGCAAGGATTAGGAGTGAAAAACCAGGTAAAAAAATGGCAAGAAAGAGGGAGGAGAGGAGACGTGCGGGTCCAAGGGGAAGGTGGGGGATCTGCGCCGTGAGGCAGGGACCCTTCAAAGCTGTGTTCCCTACAAAGGTGCTTATAGAGATTATTATCATTAATTTATGTAGATCCACACTTGGACTAGAAGAATTTAGGAAGTAATTAAACAGCAACCGAGGAACAGCCCGGCCTTGGCTCTTGCCCAGCGAGAAGCAATTCCTGGGAAGAAACGATCCCAAACCTAGAGGGAACCCCAGCTGTCGGAGTGCTGCTTGCCTCCATCCGCCACTTCATCTTCCTCGAAACGGTATCAAATTTGGGCTGATTTTCTGGAGAAGTAGTAAACAAACAGGCTCACAAACCCTGGAGTTCTCCCCCGGTGCAAGCTCCTTTGGCATCTCAACGCTACAAAACGGGTTCCCTCCCAGTGATCCCGCGGAAAGGGATTATCCGATGAGCAAAGCTTTTTGACACCACGTTGAGTAGAAGACCTGGATCCGGTCTCCAAGCGACTGCGTCTAGATGAAAACCAGGGGAAAAAGGAGCCATTTGGGAGAATAATTTGCTAACCCTGCTAACGGCTGCTGGAGCAATTACACACATGGCTCTAACAGGCAGGAAAATAATTAACACTCTGCCAAGGGGCTCAAGTGGTGATTTTATGAGTCCTGCTGAACCCGAGCTCCCATAGGAGAGGGGTTGTTTTTTCATTCTTTTGGGACTGTATCATGATCTCACGTGCAACTGTTGATTTTTCCCATCTATGGATTTACGCCGAGCTGCCTGAGCAGCAGCGAGTCAGTCGGCCCTCCTGCCCCCCGAGGAAAGAGCCCCACGATACCTCTCCTCCCGGACCGCCCGAGCCACGCGCCCCCGTCACCAAACCCCTCCAACGGCGGCATTCCCCAGCCGACGCTTTCCTGAAGTTAACGAGCCTTTGCCGAACGTGGCAAGGAGCTTTTCTAGGTTAATCACACTCAGAGCCTGCGCAGGCAGGCGTAAGGAAAGAGGAGAAAAATCCTGCCGGGTTATAACAACACGTGCAATAAGTACTACTGAAAGCATCCCGTGCACCTCGCCCGCGGGGATTCACCATCCGACCTCAGCCATCCTCTGCGCTCTCCCATGAGTTAAGGGGGAAAGTCAGCATTTCCACACATCCGATCCCAAAACAGCTGTGAAAGGGGATTAATTCATTTCCACAGATGCTGGTTTCCTCTCCCTTGACCAGCGCCGGGGCCGAGATGCCTCGGAGGAGACGCTCAGCTGACGCCAGTTGAAACGCATCGTACTTTTGACATTGCCCTGCGTATCTCCGCACCACACCGGATCACATAAATCTTGTCCTATCTTATTTCCCCCCTCTCCTTGGCGTGCCCGGGGAGAAGGGATGAAAGCAGACAGCGCTCGCGTGCGGCAGAGCCGGGCTCGGGCTGGAGCTCTTGTCCTCTTGTCCTCACTTGCCCCCCAGCCGAGCAGTCGATGCTCCCTGTTGTCGCTACTGGCAGACGGGCCTACACCCATCCGGGTGGTGCTCTCCCTTGAAACCGGGCAAGAGCAACACATGATGGTCCCTCGTGGCCCGAAGATGTTTGAATTCTGCCCAAAAGAAGAGTGTGAAGAACATAACGGAAGGCAAAAGCATCCGTTATTTGCGGAGTATCCCTGCCATAACAGGTCTTACCCTGCGGGATCAACAGAAGACTTTGTTTTCTTTATCCCTTCCAGTAATTAATCAATTTTACTGCTAAACAAAGCTGCCTCTTTGAAGGGGAGGTCTCCTATTTTAAATCTTGTTTCAGAGGAAGCGGTAGATGATCTTAACCAGACGTGTCTTCTTAAAGGGATGCAGTTGCTACTGCTCTGGCTGAAGACTCTGGAAGATCAGACGGTGCTCTGAGAATTCACTTTACTACATCGTATTCCCCTGCGACGATGCCGTTAGCCCATTTTCACCATCCAGAAGAGCTTAAACACATATTCCCAGCTCTGCCCATTGATGAAGACGCAGAAACATCACATCCATCTCACCTGGGTGACAGAGAGCTCCTAGGAGGAGGTGGGATGTAGCACCTACCACAAGCTCCATCATCTCACCCTGAAGGCTGTGCGATACCTCGATCGCTTGGGGTTAAGCACAACACCTCAGGTGGGAGCCTTGACTTCTGCCATGCCAAGAGTCTCCAGCTGGGGTGAATACTGTTATTTTGGGGGTATTAACATATTACGCCGCTCCTGGTTATCACCACAAACTCTTTACGGCTGTAAGTGGACAGGGTTTCTTTTGTTACCCTCTGTGCTCGCGTCCAGCCCTTTTCTTTGCCGTTATAAGGGCAAAATCCTGTATTTTAATCCCACCTGGAAGAAAGCTCCTTGGCTCCACGATCAGAAGCTCCAGATTCAAGTTTAGAAAGGTTTTCCATTTGTAGTAGATGGAGAATTATTTGCAACATCCAGCTGGAAATAACGGTGGCAACACGCAACCGTGCTATCTGCTGCATCGCTCTGCGTGTTTAACGTACTTTGACTGGCAATAGATGTAAACGAGCACTGGCCTTAGGGCAAGAGGAAAGCTTCGGCGGCTCTGTCGTGGGGATAGCTCCGTGTAATATTAAAAAAAAAATTAAAAAATAGAGTCTGCTTCCTGCCCTGCTTACATCAAGTCCTCATGCACATTTTATAAAGAGAAACTGCTTGGCTATAAAAAAAAATGATGACTCACCCTGAAACTGATAACATTGAACACAACTATGTTTCGTTTCGAAGCCAAAACCGCTTTATTTATTTGAAGTGTAAATGATTCTTGTATTCACTGCCTGGTTCACGAGGAGTTTAGGGCAGTTTCCTTCCAAACGGGATGCTCAGCACAGGGTTTTGCAAAATCCTGGGGAAGCGGAGAAAGCAGCGGAGGAGACACAGAAACCCTCTCGGCTGATTTATGGAGAGGAGGGTGGGAAAGGGGCCTCCCCACTCCTTGGGAAAGCATTCCCAGAGCTGCCTTCGCTGGAGACCTGCTGGGAGGATGCTGCAAGGAGATGAGCAACGCAGCCTGTGCTGCAACCGCCGGCATCACTCTCCCACTCACGCCAACTACATCTCCGATGCTCACTTATCCTTCCAGCCCAGCAGAAGATCTCTAACTTATCCTTCTTATCTGCTCACTTATCCTTCCAGCCCAGATCTCCAACTGCTGAGCACGACAGGAGCACAAAGATTCTGAGAGCATCCTGCGTCGACGAAGGTGTCTTTCTCCATCGAGACCTGGAAAGAGACCTGGGAGTCCTGGTGGACAACAGGGTGACCATGAGCCAGCAATGGGCCCTGGTGGCCAAGAAGGCCAATGGCATCCTGGGGGGCATCAAGAAGAGTGTGGGCAGCAGGTGGAGGGAGGTCATCCCCCCCTCTGCTCTGCCCTGGGGAGGCCGCAGCTGGAGTGCTGGGTCCAGTTCTGGGCTCCCCGGGTCAAGAAGGACAGGGAACTGCTGGAGAGGGGACAGCAAAGGGCTGCCAAGGTGCTGAGGGGATGGAACATCTCTCTGATGAGGAAAGGCTGAGGGATTTGGGTCTTTTCAGTCTGGAAAAAAGACAACTGAGGGGGGATCTTATCAATGCTTCTAAATACTGAAAGGGGGGGTGTCAGGAGGATGGGGCCAGGCTCTTCTCAGTGGTGCCCAGGGACAGGACAAGGGGTAACGGGCACAAACTTGACCATGGGAAGTTCCACCTCAACATGAGGAGGAACTTCTTTGCTGTGAGGGTGGCAGAGCCCTGGCACAGGCTGCCCAGAGAGGTGGTGGAGTCTCCGTCTCTGGAGACATTCCAACCCCGCCTGGACGCGTTCCTGTGCCACCTGCTCTGGGTGACCCTGCTCTGGCCGGGGGTTGGACGGGATGATCCCCAGAGGTCCCTTCTAACCCCCACCATTCTGTGAGCACTGTGGGATTCCCACTTGGTTTGGGTCACCCCATCCTGGTTCCTGCTGTGGTGGTGGGTAGGGACACGGTGCTCCTGCCCGTAGCCTGGTCTCACTCAGGCTGGATGAACTCGGTGTTGCTCACTCCTGTTTATTCTGGGCTTTCTGGACGCGGGAAGGGTCTGCAGCCCGGCTCGGTGGGAGCAGGGGAGGCTGCGTTGCTGCTGGAGCTGTGTTGGTGCTGCATCTTCATGTCATTTTGTTACGGGATTTGGAGGAGCCAGTGGGAAAGGTGTGGGTCTGCCTTCCCCTTGCGATGCCCAAGGGACCCTCCGTCCTTTGCTGGGACCCACTGCTGCTGGGAGCGTCAGGGTGGACCTTTGGGAGAGCAGATGTTGCTGGGAAGGTGGGAAAAGAAGGGATGGGGGTAAGGAGAAAGGGAAAGCCCGTAGGCTAACGCATGTGTGTGCAGCATTCATGGATGGGAAGAGAATTGATTGTGGGAGAGCGGCAGAATTAACTGATTGCAAGAAGAATTGATTGATGGGGAAGGAGCTTCGCAGGGCAGAGGAGCTTCCCAGGCAGGGAAATCCCCCAGGCAGGATCAGAGAGAGAAAAAAGAACCCAGGGAGAAAAACGGAGAAGGTGCTACTGAGCTCTGAAGACTAATCAGGTTAATTCTTTCTGCGCGTGGTGTGCTGGCACAATGCAAAGAATAGGAAAAAAAGTCCTAGGGGAGGGGTGGGGAATAAAAAAAAAAATAAAATCAACATTTCAACGGTTGTGTTTCTTCTGAAATGAAGATATTTGAAAAGTTTTTCACTGAAACCAAAGAGCAAGAGCTTCCTCCGCCATCGACCAGCAGCAGAGACGTGCTTGGGAAAAGGGAAATTTATATTCGAGCCTCTTCTCTGGCCTTTTTTCAATTCCATCCATAAGAGAGACGAATTCAAGACGGTGCAAAAACCATCTAGAGAGACTCATTGAATAGTTGTGTGGTCCCACTTGGTAACACAGAGACATACCACAGCTTCCCTGCGCTTCGTTTCTGCCAGGGATAACAAACCCCAGAGCCGCCTGCCCCGGGTACCTCAGCCCCCAGCAGAAAAGGTTTATTCGAATTTTGGGACGGTGCAAGAAACAAAGGCGTTTTGGCATCCCTGACCCCCAGAGATGCCGGCTCCCAGCAGAGCCACGACCCCAACCACGGAAACCACCTGAGTCTGGAACAACCATTTTTGGATAGTTTGAGACAATTCAAGCACAGTGCGGAAAGCCCGGACTGAGCCCGGACAACGCGCTGCTGGTGGAAAAGCTTCTTAAATCAGCATTGCTGCAAAAAGCCACTTTCTGGCCCCAAAGGACCCACCACCGACATCAAGTTGACCCTGGTGAAAGCGTTAACCTTGGTTTTGAGGACAAACCTTACTGCAAATGCAACACCCACGCCACCGAGGGGAGAGGGGAGGTGGGGGGGGGGAGGGGGAAGGGGTTCACCGGGGGGATGCCGGAGTCCCCGCGCCGGCTCCTCCCGGGGCCGTGGCGCAGACACCCCGCTCGCACAAGCCTTCGGCGCGTTTCTCGGAGAAAGGGCTGGAAACATTCCAGCAGCAAATGTATCCGTCTCCAAAAGGGAAAAAAAAAAAAAAAAAAAAAAAAAAAAGTCTTGCTTACATTAAGTGTCTGGATGGTGAATAATGTAGAGAGGAGAAAGTGTCACGGGGCAATTAATAAGCCGAGGCTGTACGTGGTGGCAAGGACGTAAGAAAATATTAGGGGAAGTGACACGCAAAGGCAATAAATAGCGGAGCAAGTGCGTTAATTGGGGAAAGGACTGGCACTTCTTCTGATGGCCGGGCAGACCAAACCCAGCCTCATCCTTGAACCCCTCCAACCACCCTCCTGTCTGCTGAAGCTGGAAGTTGGCTTCAGACGCGCAGGATGGAGCGGGCAGGTCCCCCCTCCGTCCCCGCGTCCTCCCTCCCCGCTGGGGCCGGGCTGTTCGGGGGGCGTGAGCGATGTTTGTCTTTAGAGATCCCACTGCTGGGAAAAGCTGCTGGACTTGAGAGTTTTAGGTGGCCGGTGTGTAGCAAACCGAGCAGGGACCTTGCCGGGGGTCCCTGGAGGTGCAGGATGCGGCCATCCCCATGGGCTGGTGGGAGGAGGCGAGAGCTGGCGCGGGGGCTCAGCACACCCCTCCTTTTACACCCACCGCTAACGGCAGGTTAACTGAGCCCTGATAAAATGCTGATTAACACCTCAACCTGGCTGCAAAAGCACAACGAAAAATCAGTGTTTAAAAGCACTTAGAAGGCAAATGGGCTTGGCTTCTTTTTCTTTTATTTTCTTTTTCATTTTCTTTTTCATTTTCTTTTTCATTTCAGCAGAGCGACCTTTCCGGCAGCCCCTGGGCTGCTCCCTCCCAGGCCTGAACCCCGAGGGGGGGACGCGGACGCCTCCTCCCCCAGAGCAACCCACCCCACCGCAGCCCCCAGGACCTCCCCGGGGCACATTACACGCGCAGGGAACAGAGAGTCAACCTTTCAAAGGAACAACGTAACTCCGGCGCAAGTTTTTCCTCTCAAAATTAATGTTATTTGAAAGCAACCAGCTCACACCACCCCAACCACAAAACCCTGACCCGCTGCCCCTGTCGCCCCGAACGCAGCCCCTCGGTGCTGCCCCATCTCACCCCACGGCGATGGGAGCAGAGCTCAGCCGAGCCAGCACCAGTACCGACCTCCAGAACCACGCAGACAAAACCAACACCCCCCGGCACCCCCAACTCTGAAGGCTCCAGCGTCCCCAGCTGTAAAGGCAGAGGATGAGGACATGGCCACAGCACTGCTGCTCTGCTAAATCCCCCATGGGAGGACACGAAGGAGGAGAGGACAGCCAGGCCCTTGTTTTACACTGCAGGAGATGCGCCACACAGGGTGGAGGTGGGTCGGACGCTCCTTCCCCCCGGCGCTGGCTCTGTCCCCATCAGCCACACTCGCCCCCTTCGGCGAATTTTCACACCAGCGTTAAGGACGAAGGAGCCGCTCGAAGGGGGAGCTCAAAGCCCTGTGCAAGCGATAAAAATCACACAATCCCTCATGAGCACTGCGGGTCGCATCACCCCTGGTGGGAAAACAACGTATTTTCAGCAAAGAGAGGCAGTAAGTGAAGGTTCGTGCACGTACCTCAATGCAGAGCTGGGGATTGTCCTCCACCGGGGCAGAGCCACTGGAGAGGAGGAGGAAGAAGAGGTTGAGGAGGAAGAAGAGGCTGAGGAGGTCTCTTCTGGAGGTGCAGGGTAAGGGGTTTGCCCGCCTGCTTCACCGGAGTGTGTGCAGACCCAGCCCTCCAGACACAGCTGCCAGAGCTCAGGGCAATTACAAGGGTTTGATGAGCATTTGGGACAGGCAGAGTTTAAGGAGTTTGGCTCCTGTGGTTCAAGCTGGAGGGCTGCAAGCAGGAGAGATGTCTGGCCAAGGGATGATGCAAAGGAGCGATGCAGGTGGTACATCCCTTCCACAATACTTTGTCTTCACCTTCAGAGAGAGCCCTCCAAGCCCTCGGGTGGGTGTTCCGAGCCCTCGGGTGGGTGTGCAAAGCCACGTGCAAGGGCCTCAGGACAAGGGGGAAAAACAAAGGTCCCAGGGAGCACAGTCAGGGCTGAGCGCAGAACAACTCAAGCATTTAAGCAGGCAAAAAAAATAAGCTCCAGGTTTTTCCCTGCCCAAGGAGAAACATGACTTGGGACAAAAAATTCCATGCCTGCCTGAGCAGAATAATCTGCAAATATAATCAGCCATTTGGGTGATTAATGCCCCCTGCTCTGTGAAGACCTCTCCATCAAAATCCTGGTTAAAAAAAAAAATCCCTTCCGCAGAGAAATTCAGCTATGACAAGAGCAATGCCACAGACGAGCATGCAGCCCAGCAGAACCCCCAAGGGAAAAAGCAAAATCTGATGTTACCGAGAGCGCAACAAGCATCCCGGCTCACCCGACTGGGAACCCGATCACGGCAACAAAAGCAAACAAGCCAGGGTTTAAATAGAAGGGGGAAAAAAACCTTGGAAGGGAAAAAAATGACGAGAGCAAATGTTTACCCCGATGATGGGATAGTTTAGAAATTATGGCTGGGCGCCAGCTCTCCAATATTTTTAGTTTCGAAAGTTCTGCTAATCTCAGCCGCCCAAGGGGATCCGCGCCCCCGTCCCTGGGCTCGGTGACACGCCGCGGCATCAGCCTCGGGGTCCACCAGCCCCTGGTGAGGAGGAGGAGGAGGAGGAGGAGAGCTTCCCCCACCCAATTTTGGGGGAAAACCAACCCAGGGCACCTTGCACAGTGCTTTGCAATTTATCAGCTGATTACAATTAGAGCAGAAACAAATGCCCAGGTGAGTTAATTACAATTGTTATGGGGCACACAGTGAAGAAGCCCAATAGGGCATTAAGGTAAATCAGACACAAAGACCCCCAAAATGCGGAGCTTTAACATCGATTCATACTGATAACAAGTTCTTGCTAGTTTTAGTTAAACACTCAGATTTGGAAGCGGCTTTAGGAAGACGGCAGAGGCCTGGGATGCTCTGCAATGGGAAACCACCAGAGATTAAAATCCTGTCAGCAGGAGAGGACAGCGAGGAATGGGGGGGATCAGGCACAGCCTCAGTGGCCGATGCTGTCCTGCGGACAAACGAAGGAGAGCTCAAATATACGGCTTTGCCCTGCCTGTCGAAAGAGATAAAAGATGAAAATACCGCCTGCATTCTGATCGCCAGGTTTAGGGGGAGGGAAACAAGGGGAGAAAGCCGGGGACCCCCGCGACGAGCAGCCCACCCCGCTGACAGCCCTCCGGGGAGAGCCCTGCCAGCACGTGCCGGGCTCGGACCCGAACAGGGGAAGAACGAGTCGGGTTGGAACTTTATATTAATTTTATTCACATTTCCAGAAGAAAGCATCAGTGGAGTGCAACGTCATGGCTAGTGTCAAAAAAGCTCAAGTATTTGTTTGGTTTAAAAGAGGCAAACATTTCGGAGGCTGAAGCGAGCCCAGGGGCGCACGCTCCCTTCCCCGGCACGTGTTTCCAGTTCAAGTCAGAGGAATTTCAAAAATAAGCTAGCTCATCACATGACGGAGAGGATGTCAAAAACTTTAAAGCTTTCTGTGGCATAAATCCCTAAGCAGGGCATGAAAGTAGCAGGCAGGAAATCTTCTACAGCTGAACTAGCTTATCCCTTGGGCTGAATGTTGGGTTGGTTTTGTTTTTTTTTTTTTCCCTTTGGTTGTAGAGTTTTGCTGTCAGCGTTGGGGAGACGCTTCCCTCCCAACTTTAATGCGATTCATTACCCAGAGCAGAAATTCGCTGCTCCCGGATTACAAGGATGATCGTTAGTGATGGCACGGAAAAATCTGAACAGGAGTCTCTACCGAGGAGAGAAAAAAGAGAAAAATTTGATTGCTTTGGATTTCAAAAGCAAGGGTACAGGCACAAAAATATATCTGGGAATAAGATCTGTTTTAATTGAGAACTGAAACTTCCCAATTGCACTGCCGGCCCATGGGAAGTTGTCGCAGCTCCGGCTTGCTTCTGAGGAATATATTTATATTTCTAAGTGACTTCTGGGTTCAGTGGGGCCAACAGCTGGTTTCTGCTGACGTTTAGCAGACACCGCCAGCCTCCAAAAACCAGGTGGCATTAAGCAGTTTCATCTTCCTTCACCACAGAGCTACAACTTTTGGCTTTCTGCTTCAAAGTGCATGTTTCAAATTAGACAACAAGGCATCAGAGAATCAAAGGCATCCGCAGCCCCTCGCCTCGACGAGGGCCTCGAGCGGGCTGGGGAACAGGCAGAGCTGGGTCCGCGCAGGCAGAATCCGGCAGCAGAAACGACTCCCTGAGCCCCATGGGAAAGCGGGGCTCCCCGAGGCGAGCGGAACGGCATCAGCGGCCAACGAATTCCTAAGTGACTGGGGTAAAAGATGAGCCGGTTTAGGGTTTTTTCTGTCTTGTAAATATTAGGGAATTTCAAACGCGGCCAGTGAAGAACACTGGCAATCTTTTTGCCCTGGCGTTGTTGTGAAGTTGCTTGATTTCATTAGAATATAGCTATATTTGGAAAAGGAGTCAGTAATATATGTGTGTGCATTCTTGCTTGCTCTGCAAAGACAATTATCAGATTACAGAAAAAGGCACAAGAAGCACATTCCTCCTCCTTCTATCCCTAAAAGGGTTCCTCCTTCCTCCTTGCTGAAAGCACTACTCTTGCTGTCACTGAACAAACTCCAAGTACACATTTTCGTCTTTGATCCAGCTGGCTTGGAAGCCCCTAGGATTAAAGATTTCTCTTCTGTTTGAATAATTTCAATGCCTAGAATCTCATTGCTTGTTTCACCGATTCTCTTCATCCTCTATCTATATATAGCAAAAGAGATAAAACAATATTATATTTTCTTTTACTGCTGGAGGCAATCTGCTGTCCCCCAACTCAGTCTCCCAAAGGAAGGAGGTAAAACAGAAAATCTGGCAGGAATCTGGAAACAAGAACAAGGCCAAATTGTGCCCTCACTCCCACCTGGCTGGGTGTCACGGAGGGGGAAACTGGAGCAAAGAAGAGCTCAGGGTTATTTAGCAAGTCAGTGGAGAGGCAGGAACAAACCAGTCCAGCTACAGATCCTCTGCTCCAGTTGTCAGGAAACAATTTTGCTTTGCCTAGAAGGCAACTTGTGTCAGCGTCCAGGACATGCCACTTACAATTCAAGTCTTTAGACTGATGCGGAACATGCAGAGTGGGATAAAAGAATGTGACTCTTTGGTGAATATCCTCGTTATCATACTAAAAATGTATTTTAATAAATTAAATTCATATCTTGTCTAGTTCTTAACACTGCATTAAATTACTCTCCTGCAGTTGCCTGGCTGATATTTGATGTTTCAGCTATTAAATATCCCACCACCCTTATGTCTTCTCTGTTGAAGGCTTAAACTCCTTAACATCTTATACAAAAATAGAAAGTACGGAGACAAATTGCTCTTTGTATTAATCCAGGACTGAATGACTTCAGCAGTGTGGATTCTGCTCTATTTACAACTTTAAGGAACTTACTACTTTAGCCAAGTCACAAGGACCTTCTCAGCAGCTGGAAGGTTGGACAAAGGACAAGGAGTGGTTAGGGAAGGAAGACCAAACATGTTCCTTGTGACACCACACGGTCATGGACAGCGCGTTCATTCTCAGTTCCCGATGGCTCTTGGAGAACCTGCAGGGCTGGGACTAAGGCAGCAACACTGGTGACAAAGGTGATGAGTACAGGAGGGAGTCTGAGGTGCCTACGGATGGCTCACATCTCATCATGCCATGCCCTGAGAAATTCATGCAACCCTGGGCAGAGGCTGACGGCACTGCTGCCTTCGGCAACACCGTGTGTGCACACTTAGAGTGCTCAGAGGGGTTCATGCACACAGGCACCTTTGAATGCAGGGGTGAAAATGCTTCCCTAGCTAAGATGGTTCTAGCTACACTCTGGAACAGCCAAATATCTGTCAGGGAGAGTGGCCAGAGGAAGAGTTAGGAGCTAGCATGCTGCCACGCACAACCACTTTTCCCAGGGCTTCCATGGTAAGAGGATGGCTCTGGGAGGAACGATGTGGAAATCCCCCGTCCAGGACATCGCAGTCTTCGGTGCGCGTTCATAAAACTATGTTCTCTCCGACTGTGAGCAGAGCAGGCAATACCCGTGCTCCCCTCCCGCCAGGAGAGCACAGGCTGTGTGCACAGGAAGACAGCCAGAAGCTATGCTTCCTCCCTGACACTCTCCCTTTTGAGAAGTAATTCTTACCGCGTTTTGCTGTCTGTTTAAACCCCGATTCCCCTCCAGTCAAACTTCCCTCTGTGCTCTGCCACTAGAGAGGCAGAGGAGCCGGGACCCTGCTGCTGCCGCACACCAACTCTTCGGTAGAACAGACCAAAGTCCACCTGGAGGCTGAAAAGGCTAAAGCACTAAGCGTTCATGAGTTTCAGTTGTTCAAAAATAAAAGCAAATTGTTTCTAGGAAATCTGTTTGCATCTGTACGTATATGCTGGCCACTGCTGGCTTCCCAAATCATACTCCAAGCATTTGGCTGCCAATGGAAAGGACAAGAATGAACCCACCAAATTCCCAAGTGCTCCCCATTGTGCCATTTTGCCATAAGATGTTCCAGGTCCAGACAGCAGTTGCACAAAAGCACTGATGGGAGAATTACAGCTAGAATATTTATCTTTGCCTCCTGGGGGAGACATCTTTATGAGAGATCTTTGCCTACCCGAAGCCTATCTACATGGGGCTTGCTTCCCGCTGTCTGGTGACATGAATGAGAACATTTTGCTCGTTACCAGAAATGATGCAGGTCATCACTGATGGAAACCCTGTGCCCACACCCTGCTGTGGTGTACGCAGCGCAGTAGCCAAGGGTATTGGAACAACTAGGATCAGCAGGAGAAACTGGAATTTAAAAAACAGTCCCGAAAAGGTCAGCTCTCGAGTCACAGCATTGAAGGATACAGGTGAGTTGCTCTGAAGTGCATCTTTTCCCTATTTTCTTACTCTCTTTTCTCAGTTTTTATACATACAGAATATATTAAACATGCTGGTGATAACTCAAGTCTCTCTTTCAGGCACTATCATCGGACACAGCAGTCATTTTACTCATGGCTTTCTTCTTGCTACTGCAGCTCCACCAATGTTACCCTGGATTCCCCTTATAACCGGAGGTTTCTTCTAGATCTCAAAAAGAGATTGATATAGCAAAACCAAATTCAATAACAAAATATAATAATATCCTCTTCTTGGAAGTGAAGCTGCCCCATATTCCAGACTGTGGCAGGATTTTTACGTCCTCAAAATATTTTTAATAATTCTACTTAAAATACATCCGAGTCCTAATCTGCCTGTTGGACGCATTGTAACGCTCGCAGTTGAAGATCTGTTCCTGTCGATTCCTCGTGGGCTCTGCCAAAGGGCTCTTCTCAGTTGTCTTCTGCAGACTTGAACATGAGAATGGCGTTGTAGATCTTCAGGGCAGGACCCAGCTTGATACTGAGTATTTTAACTATGTCGCTCTGGTTCAGGAGCAGGAAGGCCTCACCATCTATCTGCTAGAGGTTGGAAACAAAACAGAAGATAAAGATTACCACCTAGAGATGGGCAGAAATCTCACTTCTGGTCGTTCAATTAAACAACGTACTTTGAACTGAGGAAGGAAAGTATGAACACAGCTCCCAAGACTGAAACCCTTGTAGTTCTCCCTAGTTCTGGCACCCACACCCCGGTGAGGTCCCCACCCATGCTGCCCTTTCCATGGGTCTCAGGCCTCATCCAGCAGCCCTTTTTCTAGAAACAAGAGAAGCCCAAGTGTGGGCAAGGCTTATGGAGAGACCATGAGGAGAATGCTGGTTCATTAGTCTTTACATTCACTATAATTGCTCTAAAAAGCCAACAACTGTCAAAAATCATACGGCCTAGTCACAACCTGTGGCCAGAAATTAGATAAGGAAATCCAAAATGTGAGTTTTCAGGAGGCAGCTATCCAAGAATTAATATATTACACTGATCTACGATGATTAGAAATAGAAATTCACCATTTCCTAGTGCATTCATTACATACTGTCACTGCAAAGACTCTTCAACCCCTGTTAAGCTGTTCAGGGTAAAATTTAAAGCCAGACACCCTTTTTCTTTCCTGCTTTTTTTTTTGGTCAGCTCTGCTAAAAACCGTACAGATGAGCAAAATTCCTGAGATGGGAACATCTGGCTACTCTCACAACTAGGACATACTATGCCCATAGACAAGTCTCTGTTTAAAGGAGAAACAAGAGGCTATTGTGAAATCATTTTCTATGACACTAACCGCGCTTGCTTAGCACATGGTGAAAGAGATTCAACTCATGTGCTATATAAAACAAGGCATAGTAAAGACATATAATCTGTCTGGATTTATACACACACTCTCCTAATCCATCAGCAAGGAGATATTTGATTAGATTCAAAGCAAGCAAGCAGAAACATGCTACCTTGTTAAAATACAGAACGCTCTAGGTAGCAGCGAGTGAAATCGTAACGTATTATTTTAAGAAGAGGTTAAAAATTTACTTGGGTTTACAAGAACATCCACAGAGACAACACAGATATAATTAATATAAACCCTAAACGCTGCAGGGAAGAAGCCAAAGATTAATGGATACAGACAAACAATATGTGTCTCCCTAAGTTATTCCATTAAAGTCCATTTACAGGGACTGACAGCATCTCATCCTCTTACTTGATGTTCACCAGTGCAGCAGACAACACCGGACACTCAACTCGTCCAGAATAACAATTCTTCTATTTCTGTAGTCTTCCTGACTACAACTTTTTTGGACGTCAAGGACTGGTGGAAAAGGATACATGGAATAAACTTGGACAAACATATAATTAAAGTAAAGAGCTGGGAGCCAGGAGATTTGGTTTCCCCTTCTCTAACCACACAAGAGACCGTCAGCAAATTACTCAACCTCCCAGTATGTACACTGGAAATGTCAGCAGTGCTCCCAGTCCACAGATGGACACACAACATCCCCGAATCTTATTTGTAAGCTGCCTAGAGTCTACACTACTGCAACGAACATGTTAAAAATAGCTTCAAACGGACTGCTGCTTAAATTAAATAATATAGAGTCAAGAGTAGCAGAAAACCGCTGGAAAACAGCCCTACGTTTCAAAATGCTTTTGAGTCCAATATTATTGCTCTGCTTCATTTTCACTGCACTGCTGCAAAGATGCTTATTTTAAACAGACCTTCCCTGAACTGGACCTAGAAACAAGCACAGTATCAGTGCCTGTGCTTTATTATTCATTTCTTTGTTCCATCTTATTTGGACGGTTCTTAAAATTCTGTGCACAATTTGTTCTCTTCATTCCTAATGTAAGCAGCAACTCACCCCCCTCCCCGCCAAGAAATGTCTGCAAAGGGTTTATTTACCCTAAACGGAGAGCACCTGATTACAGCTAATGGACAACATGCGTGGAATTCAGCAGTCTCGTCACTCACACCTGAATTCTGGCCAAAGCCAAACTGCTAAAAGGGTTTTAATTTCAAACTGACAATTTGGTTTGAGCATAAACCTGAAAAACAAACCAAGCCCCTCTCACATGGCATAGGGAATCATACTTGGATGCTGCAGAAAGTAAGGTATTAAAATAGAACATGGCTATCCGCTCTCTGAACCAGAAAGCAGTCGCTGTGTTCAGGACCCGTGTAAATTATGGCTAGAAGAAATAAAATACATTGTGAATGGTTGGATTCATTAGAAGATTTGCTAGTTACATCTTACCTACCAAACACTCACCTCTGAATACATCTTCACCAGAAATCAGGACGCACCTTTTACACTCACCCACACTGAAAGACTGGTTCATTCGAATAAATTTCATTATTCCCACTATATTCACTTAAAAAGTATTCCACTATATTGTTATGTTGTGAATAGTGCTTTTTGCAAGCCTCCATTTCTTTTGCTTTACATTTTGTGTGCATGTGCATGTTTTTTAAAACAAGGGAAAACAAAATACAGATACATAAATCCCATAAAATGCACTACAGCCTGATTCATCCTGAAAGGAAGCCAGCTCTGGGGAGCAGTCATCTATTAAAAACCTGCCCTTTACAGTCGCTACAATGTGCAATGCTTTTCCTGGGTACAGAGGGTGCGCTCAGCGCTGCACAGAACAGAGAAGGTACAGCTTCTTCCCTGGAGCTCTTACCATCAGAGTGGCAGAGCTGTGCTGATAGGCGGGGAAGGACGTCTGCCCAAATTTATCAGGGGCTCGTAAAGAACCTCCAAGTCATACCTGCAGCGTAACTGGGAGCCAAAGCACTCAACAGAGCCTAAGTGTCTCTGATCCATGCAAAGGAGTGTGCTAAGAAAGAGGACAGCCACATCCTGCACTAGCTGCGGTTTCTCAGAAGCCATGGCAAACGCACCACAAACAGGGAACAGAGTCCAGCCCAGCACATGGCAGTGAAGACAGAACACACTGCATGCAGGAGATGCTCCAATTTCCCAACCACTGCTTGTTCAAGGAGATGTTCCCTTCCTACTCTCACCTCAGCCCACGGGGAAAGCCAGCGATTCCTGGGAAATCCTAGCAGTGCCAGCCTCACCACAAGAAGCAGGCATATGTGCTCGTTAGAGGGAGCAGATGAGATCTTTGTTGCGCCATTCCAACAGGACATCTTTATAACGATGCCAAACCCACTGCACGATAGTCCAAGACAGGATGTTAAGCCTAAGCTCAATGATTGGAACTGCAGGGAAAATTTAAAGCAGCAGAATGCAATTAGCCATGCCGGAACTCAGCTCGATGCTGAAGCTGCCTCCTAAATGCCACAGGCTCTTTAATGACAAGCCTGAGTATGTCTGTGCTCTCTGCACTCTTAACTCCAGAGTAATGGGGTACAAAACCACCTCGCTGCCATCAGACCCACCAGCGGTACAGCCCAGGGTTTGGGCCGACTTGACTTACCTCTTCCCTGAACACTGATGCTTGTTCTTTGCAACCAGGTAAACGCTGGATAAAGCTTACCACCTGGAATTACATTTGGGAAAAGAGAAATATCCACAATTAAAATGGGGCCTCATCAAGCAAAAAGGTCGTATTTCTGTATGTGAGTTCTATATGCAAGAACGTTTAAAACTTTAATACTTACAGCTCTCCCAACAATGAAGGGTATATACGAAAAACATTACTGGGTTGTTGCTGCAATACCCCTGCATAGCATAGTCTGGTTACCTATGATACTTTCCGTATTGCCTTTTGACCATTTATCTTTCTGTAAAAGTCCAGTTGCTCCATTACTCATTTTTACAAAATACCAACAATATTTTTACAGATGATGAACTGTATATGGCTATTCTATTTTAAATCCATCCGCAGCTTCACTTTCTCTATGGTATTGCTGGAAATTAAAATAAAAAAGGGATTTAGACAGCTTTCCATGATGACATGCCTTTAAGAGACAACATAAATCAAGTGAAGGAGTACTGCTGGTTTACCAACATAGAGAAGGCAGAAGAGCTGGGAAGGAGAGAAGTTTGGGTTTTATTTAATCCATGGTGGGTGCACAGGATCCGTGGAACCAACAGGATTAAACTAGTAAAAGTTAATTTTACGTTTCACATTAGGGAAAACCTTTTTAAGCAGGAAATCTGTTACCATTTGGAATAATCTCCCCAGAGACATGCAAGCAGCCCTTGGATTACATTATATAACACTAAGTAGTGCGAGGAGCAGTACGGAATGCAGTGCAGAGTGACTTAATATGTATTGTCTTCTCCAGCTGTAGCTTCACTGGTTCATAGAAGATTTGTATATTGAGGCATAATCAGATTAAACATCTCATGCTAATTGGATGCTCCCTTGCAGGAACAGCTCTGTTTCAGGAGGCATATTCGAGTTATTCCAGATGTGACATGTCTTCCATGAACACAAACAAACCGGAGGGGCCACTGTCAAATACAAGCCTCCCTTTAACTCAGGACTGTCAGACTCTCTCCTAAAACGTGTCGCTGCATCTCCAGCTGATCCCACCACTTGACTAATATTCATTCCCTTCCCCCAGTTCCGACCACGCAGGAAGGGAGCTGTCAGCGTGCCCTCGGGTTTTGCTCTACCCTGGCAGAGGCTGATTTTCGGTGAGCAGCTCTGAGTCCCCTGGTTTCTGTGAGGTAACCTGAAAGCAAAGCATCCTCTCATGTTTCGCCCTTATCTTCTGCGAGCAGCGACAGCTCCATTTTAAAGGGAACCCCTAAAATCCACACCCCCATCAGGCAGTGACTCCAGATTTTTTTCTGTAGAACTGCAATCTCCTATTATAAACAAATAACAAAATACTACTTCCCTTTTGAATCCTCACCCCCTCCCCTTATAAATAAAACACAAACGAAAATCCTTCTGCAGGGTCCGGTACCTTCCAGAATTTATGAGACAGCTGAACCCCTGGGGGCAAGACGATAAGTAAGTGTCTATGCTATTGAGAGGCTGGAAAAAATCTCCGGGGAATGATCTGAGCTTCCCTGGCTCCCGTGTCCTTCCCTGCACTATTGCTGCTGGCTACTGTCACAGACACGGAGTGACGGGCCTTTGATCTGTCCCAGAAGTCATTTGTACGGACACTGCAAGCACTCTGCGCCACAAGAGCGGCCTTTGAAACAAACAGGAATCCTGGGGTTTACCAGACATGGAGAAAAGAGAGGGAAGGAGGATGCAAGAGGAGAATACAGGAGAAGGTGCCCAGGATGCGAGCCAGACCCGGGGTTCCACCAAGTCACAGTGACCTGCCTGGCCATCACTGCTGGGGGAGGAGAGTCCCCAAACAAAGACATGGCAGTTGAGGGACAAGGGAGGCTCGGGAGCACAACGCCAAAACACAGTAACACCATGAGAAACCAACACAGCCCCACAAGGGCGGCAATGAAGCTCTGAGCCAAGGGAAAGGGTGAAGCCGGAGGGTGGGAGAGGCACGGGACAGGTTAGGAGCACGGTGGGATCAGGCAGATGAGGGCTTTTCCTTTGAGGAGGGGAATGCCTGCCTGCTGGTAACAACCTCAGTGCTCACAGAGCTACCTGGTGGAAGCATCTCGCACTACGACTGCATATTGGTAAAGGGAAGGGGGTTGAAAAAAGAGCTTTATGTAATTCTGAGAACACCTTCGAAACTCCACACAACCCATATGGAAGGTACTGACGCAACCCCAGATGTGTGTGGTACATTGAAATCAGCACAGTATTGGTACCTTGTTGGTAAAGTCGGAAGGTGAGCCTCCTACGGCCCCCCCTTTAATATCAAGCTATAGCAGAACTGACAACGCCTCGTGAGACTATGCAGAGAGGAGCTGGGTTTAACTGGGATTTAGTAACACACAAACAATTAGCACAAGGACAGTCCCCCCACAAGGTATTAGCATCTGATGCAGGATTAACTAACGAACAATACAACTCTAGCACATATTAACGTTCTCTGACTCAATATCCTTCGCTAGTTGTGCTCTGAAAACAGGACAGGAAGCTTTCAATAAATAGCAAAGCTGCATTAAAGTAACTACTCTTGTTGACTGTTCAGTGTTTCTTCGCTTGAGGGCCCCTACATACTGCTGCTGCTCTGCCATTTCAGCTGTTCTCAACCAAGAGAATCAAAGCAACATTTTTTTCCTTAATGTGGGTTTTATAAAATAAAAACAGTTCTTCAGTCTGAAACCAAAGGAGAATTTTACACCCCCATTGTTCTTGTTTCAGATCAGCAGAATGGCCTCCTTTGTGCAGCAGAGTTCAAAGCACAACCCAAAGGCAAATGTTTGCCCTGTAGGAAGATGTTAGGAGCCCAAGTGCCGACGGATCAAATCTACTTTGGACTCACTACAACACAGAAAGTCCTGCTGCTTTCATCTTCCAGACCTGCGGCTACATTTCACTGCTCATGCTGATCCTGCAAGTGCTCATACAGAGGCCAAATTGATTCCTATGGGAATTTGTGATGAACATAATTTGCAAAACCAGATCCACTTTACTGAAATTCAAGACAAAACCTGTAATGACTTTAGCCAGTCCATTGTGGTGCTGCAACTGATCTTTTTAATGTGCCATTCACGCTCTCACTGGCAGTCCAAACTTCCTCAGCTGTTTCAGGCTGCAGCATGGAGCACAGTTCCGTGTATTCTGGGTTTTGAACCGCTATATCCAGCGTGCCCTGCATTCATGCCCTGTAGTCCCTGCTTACATTCATCCGTTAACAAACCAATATCCCAGTTAAATTTACCCAGCAGTTGCTTTAAAGGTCAACTGCAAAGGACAAAATTTATTTGGCTTGTGTCCTGAGTCTGTTCTTCCATGAACCAGCCTCCATGTTTTATCCAAAAGAATGAGATTCTGATTTTCATGTCAGAGGATTAACTGCTTCTGCCTTTATTGATTTCCTAAAAGACCTTTCGGAAAAATCATTGGAAGCTTTCTCAAAAGAAGGATACGAACAGCAAATCTTTCAAAGAGATTATTTCCTCCTTGCTATGAATTTAATTCAGACACATTTTCATTACAAAAAAAACCTTCACAACAAAAAAAAAAGGACCAAGTTTTAAAACAGCCACACTAATTGCTCTACCCCCTTCACAACTGCTGTGGTTCCCATCTCCTGTGACACTGCAATCCCACCAGTCTCCCAGCAGTCCTCCAGCCTGAAGAGCAAAGTCAAGATGGGATTTATCTGATGTAAGAGGCACTTAGGGAAAATGCACTTTTAGAAAAAGTCTCTGAAGATCCACCGTGCATCATGAAGAATGGCACGTTTTCCCTGCCTTGCAGATTACCTACATCCTTGCAAGCACAACATTACAGCACATTTCTCTTGAATTAAATGGCCTGCGATTAAGCGCCAGGATCCAAATTGTCACCACTTCCCAAGCGGAGATACAAATATTATTTATGCCCAAGGCACTGAGGCAAAAACCAGCTACTCAGCACATGAAAGATACCGGCTTTTTCACACACCACCTAATTATAGGAGGCATCTCAAGAGCTAGGACTGCAGAGACATATCCCCAGCTCCCTCCGTCAGAAATCAGGTCAGGCTGTGGGCAGTTTTGTTCCAGGGGAATTGGGCAGGGAGACGCAGGAGGAGTGGGCATGCACAGTGCAGTTTGGAATTATCTGCAATGTAAAAGTAAATCGGCAGCAAAGGCACAGGAAAGGAGAAGGGAGATCAGAGAGAAACGGAATCTGCTGTCAGAATCATGTTTCAGCCCTGAGGACTAAAAGGTCAAGGGGTAAATAAACAAAGAAAGGGAGAGAATCCTATTCAGGGAAATAAGCCGGGGACACCAGAGGGTTAACAGGGATCCTTCCTCTCTCTCATAAAGTGACTTGGGTATAACTTCCAGCTGAGTCAGCTATGGCATATGCAAAGCAAACAGAAGAGCACTGCCTAGGAAAGGAAAGAAAATCAAGATGTCTTCCAATTAGCACTCCAGAAGAGGAGGGCTCTGTCACTCCCGCACCCCAAGAGAGCAGAACAGGGAACAGGGAACTCACCTCTTCCACAGTCCATTTGGCCACGTGTTTGGCCGTGAGGCCCGAGACCTCTGGCAAGAGCCTGCAGTGCTGCTCCCAGCAGAGATGGAGGCGGTGGGTCGGGCTGGAGGCCAGGGAAGGCATAAAGATGGACTGGTGGAGGGCCTGCTGGAGATCCAGATCAGGGTCTGGAAAAGGAAACGAGACAAGTCAGAGCCAGGCTTCAAGTAGGAGCAAGTCAACAAAGGAGGAGGAAGGGTGACACTCTGGAGGGGAAAGCAAGACAGGGTGAGCAGGCAGCCAGGCACGGCTATCGCATGGCACGCAGAGCTTTCAGGGTGTTCTTCCCACCCTCCCGAGAAGGAGAAAGGAAAAAAAAAAAAAAAAGATAAGATAAGATTGCCAGGCTGAATGAAGGCTTTATCATTAGCTTCTTCCCTGGAAAATGATGTCATGCTGCTAACAGAGAAGATGTTTGCAGCGTGTTATTGACAAGGTGGAGGAGTTCTGGTAACAGCATCTTCATCTGGAAACTAATGGCATTGTTCCAGCTGACAGCTGTAGCCAGCCTGCGAGGAGTGCTATGCCTGCCAGCCCGGTGGCCCGGGCTCACCACCTCCCCAGGAGACTCCCAAGGCCAGGAGTGCTGCACGTTACCTCCAGACATCAACTCCCTCCTCATGTGTCAAGTGACAGAAGCTTTAAAAACAAAGGCAAAAAAAAAAAAGGAAGAAATCACCCCTCCCTAATGAGATCACTCGAGTAGTGCAGAGTCATGGTCCTACAGGGACGTGCCTGGTTATACAACAGGAAGCAAAGCAGAGGATGGAAACAAGATGGGAAACATTCCTCTGGTTTACAGGGGTGTGCTGTCCCCTCGCCCCCCCAGCCCTGCCAGGATGCCTGCAGGGTGCGCAGGCTGTCCGGCGCCATCCCGTGGCAACCGTACAAAATTCCTGTTTTATTCCTGACTTCAGAAAGGTTTGGCATGACCAGCACCCGTACGGCCGCTGGGTTTGCTCAGTGTTAGCACAGCCCGTCGGGGGTAGGATGGTGTGTAAGGATCTGTGAGGTGCACCAGTCGCTACATGTAAAGCACGAAAGAAAATAGTATTATAAAGAAAAAGCAAATTTCTGTGATTTGCCTGCTCCTCACCAGCTGAAGTGAAAGCAGTGCTGGAGGTAGAGCCTAATCTAGCAAAAGGTCGCTCCCCTGTCCCCATCCCTGTCACCTTACCTCCTAAAGCATGTAGGACAGCATCAAATACAGGTCTCTCTTCTTAATACTGAGACCAAAGAGGGAGGATTTTAAAAAATCAAGCCTAAGTTAACAAGTACTCAGCCCAGGAGGTGATGTTCCTGGTGACAACAGGGCACAGGGCTGTCACCTCCTCCTCCCCTGCCTCCCCACCGCCCTGCCGCAGGAGGTCCTACTCCTCCCCAAGGTTTACGTACTGCCACGTCCCTGCTGGGTGGGCACTGCCGCTATCATGGGCTCTTTTTCTTCACTAAGCCCAAATCCTCGGGGGTAAGCGTCCAAACCCCGCCCTAAACAAATTACTTTCCCTTTGAGAAAGAAGCAGTGTTCTAATAGTTTAAATGTAGACGGGACGAACGCTCTGGGTAATCGTGAAATTACAGGTCAGTGGATTATGGTAGAATTTCCCTCCACTGATTTCCATCACTCTGTGGAAGGTGAATGCGAAGGGAGAGCAGACAGCTTTCCCTGCAGCTGCAACTGCAGCTCACAGCTGGCAAACCTCTCCAGCTCTGCCTGCAGAAGTCATCACTAGGTAAAAATGAGTATTAAAAAAAAAAAAAAAAAAAAAAAGAAAAAGCTAGGCATCTGTCCCAGTTTGTGCCTGCTTAGCTATTTTTGATTGGAGACTTATTACCATGTTAAATCCTCCTAAAAGCCTGGTCAGCTCAGTTCTCTGAAATGGCTTTTTATAGTAAATCTGAAAGTTAAGCATATGGTTTGCTAAAGTGCTATCAGAAAGCTCCTCTTAAAAGTTAACCTGTCACATACCAGAAAAAAAAATAAGGCATTGTTTTTCCATTTAATTTTTTTGTTTTCTTTGTCATCCTTAGGAGAATCTTAAAAACGTCACCACCCAAAATGATTCTAATTATGTTTCTGAACACCCAGTGGGGCCTAAGGAAAGAAGCGGATGGAAATTAAACTGTCTGCCAGGTTTTGACTAAGCCTCCCTTGTCACCTCTGCTGGCTCTGTCAGCAGAATGGTCATCGACTGCTTGGGGAACAAAAACCCTGTGCCACTTGAGAAGAGCAGGCAGTGGTACAAGAGACGGTTCAACCTTGTTTTCTCAGTTAATAAATATGAGGCTTCACTCTACAAAGTATTAAACTTTTCACTTCTAAGTAATCTTACCCTTCCTCCTCATTTTAAAGGAAGAAAGACTACCATTACCATCCCCTCCAGTATGTGCTTTCTCTTGACTGAGGAATCAAAGACAAAAAAGCTGTGAAGTTTTACATGCTCCTTGCGACTGTGGTATATTGCACATCTACGCACGCACACAGAAAAAGAAATAAAATTTAACCAACCTTTCCCATTGCTTTCCTGCTTCACCAGCTGGAACTTTATGTAGGCATGTGAGCACCCAAGCCTGAAAGTATCAATTACAAAACATTTCAAAAGGTACAGAAATTGATATAATTTCTTCGCTATACAGAGATTCATGGGATTTATAGGAACCCAAAACTTTTCCCTCTTAAAATAAGCAATAGCACTGCTCCGTCCCTGACCTCTCTCTAAGCTAAGGACTGTGCTATTGAGTTCATGGCTAGAACTCAGATTTGAGTTTACTGCAGGAAAGAGAGGCCCCAAAATAACAGGAGGAAGGGAGGAGATTTACCATGTCATTCTAAAACCCCATGCTGCAAATCTCCGATCAAATTGGGCTCTTCTAAGTTATGATTTACATCTGTATTTCTGACACAGCAGCAGCATCAAGAAACACAACTGTTAATGCATGAAAGTACATGACAAAAATCTTATTTACTTTTTTGGTTTGGCTTTGATGTCTGCAGAGGAATCCTCTTCTACCCAGTCTCTCTCTTGATTGTTTTCAGACTGTTCCGACAGACTGTGAACACTGCTTTGACGCGACTTTTCACTGTCTTGTGCAGATTTTCTGGAAAGACAGATAAATGATAGTAGCTAAACTGTCATCCTCTGTTCCCTTTTCCCACAGGAGAGCAAAGCTGGCTGCTCCTGGCAAGTGAGAGCAACAACTACCACCTAGTGGCAGAAGCTTTCCTCTCCCCCACCATCATTACTGGCACAGCACAAAGTGCTTTTTTACTCTTCGGCGCGGATTGAGAGAGATTATGTGAAATAAATCAGCCCCTGCAGACTGAGGGTCTGATCCCAGCAGCTACACGAACCCCACTGAAGCATGTGTTATGGTGAAATCAAGAGATTTAGGATTTTTGAATCTTGATACCTCCAGATAACGTTTAAGAGTCTCTGTGAGTTTGATGCATAAAGTGAGTTACACAGTTGCCCACGGAAGAACAAGCTGTAGGGTGTTAGCAGATTTGCATACTGAATTCAGACCTCCCACTATCAGGAAATGAAACACTTAGAAGAATAGAAATGTATTACAATTTTAGAATGCCATTTATTCTGTGAGAATTCCAAAGCTCCTGAGAGAGCTTTATGGTAACAGCACCACTGAAATGCAATCAATTCTGGTGTTGAGATGAGCAAATGGAGACCACCACCCATTTCTGGGATGGGAGGAGGCAAACTTGCGCCATGTATGCCGGGGAGGGGAGTGAAGTATCCCTTTTGCTGGCCAAATACATCTTGAAAATGTTGCAAATTAAGCAAAACAATCAAACTTCAGAATCTATACAAGCTTTCATATACAACAAAGACCAAAAGGATTGCTGGAGTTTGCTCTAATGAGACTGGATTCGTACAGACTAAAAGGTGACAATAATAAAAGTCCTCATGCCCAGGTCTGTCCCATGACACATTTTAACTGCCTGCTGCACTCTAATACACAGTTTGCTTCAATGATGCTCAATTCCAAGATTTTCATGTAAGAAAATAAAATATCTGAAGGAGCTCAAGTTGTTTGCCAAGTGATACACATACAGTCATTACGCCTAGCAGTGTAATGCAGCTGACGCTGGGGTGGATTGCAGTTACAGTTTAATAGTACAAAATAACCTTGCTTGACAGTTTTAGGACAGGAAACGAAAGAAAAGAATATATTTTAAATTGAAACAGCAAGGAAAAATTTATGGAGACAGAATGCAATTTCCTTTGTTGGAATGTGACCAGAGCAGCAGGATTAAGGAATCAAGAAACCTATTAAGGCATATGAGGGTATAAAAGTGCATTGCTCTGTGTTAAGAGTGTCTGGGGCATGAGTCAATATTACAGACAGATTAACTCAATGCTCTGCTGCTTCTCTGCCACTTCTGTGTTATTCAGCCTTGTAAAATGGTTTTGCTCCCCAGTACCTGCCTAAGGAAAAGGTTCAGCTCACCTGGATTGTGGAGAGTCCTCCTGAGAAGAGTCTCCCGCTCCCAGCAGAAATGGGGCAGGAGTCTCCAGCCTCTTGGCTTTCTGCATGCTATGGCTAGGGGAAGGTCTCTCCCCGCTCAGGCGGTCCTGTAACAAGTTTTCTCTGTTGAGGTTCACATCAGAATATGGGCAGCCAACTAACCTGTGTCAAAAACAAAAAGGGAAAAGAAAAAAAGAGAGAGAGAGAGAGATAACGATGCATGTTTTTAAGTCATGCAGTCTCACCAGCCTCAGGCAGACCATCAGCGAACTCAGAAAAAGTGAGGCGAGAAACACTCACGGAGATGTTATTACCCAGTTTTAGGTGCGGGAAAGCAGGGGACTACATGGCAGAATTAGAAACCAAAGTCATGTTTTTAAGGAGTCGCCTTAGAGAGCAAGAGTTCTTCCTCTGTAACCTGCTTGTCTGAACAGTATTTCACGAACAAGCAACTTTCACTCTGAAAACTTCAAAGCCCTTTACCACATTATATACTACTAGATATTCAGACCTCCCATCTGAGATCGTTTTCTTGCTCTTTAAAACAGTTTCATCAAGAAAAGCCTTCCTTTTCCAAGAGCACGTAAGAAATCAAAAGCCAGCCCACAAAACACGAGCTAGCTCTCCTAACTCTTGTACTTCAATAAATCTACCCATACTCTCTCCCTCTTTAACTGTCTCCTTGCATGCTGTTCTTGGGTATTTTATTCTACAAAAAGAATTCCTTCAGTAAAGCCGGAATGTAGAAATCGGAGTGAATTAATCTATGTTGGATTGCATTGCAGTTGTAACAATTATACTGGTGTAAACAGAATTTATGTTGAAACAGCACATTTAGACACAAGAGGGAGCTGCAACTGCAGTTTTAACGAGCTCCAGAATCAACACCCTGAGATAATTTCAGTGCAGTGCAGGTGCTTGTTGCTGCATTATTATTATTATGGACAGCAGTCAGACTCTGGCAGGCAGAATCCTTCTAAGAAGCTCTCATCTACATACGTATAATGTGTTCCGTATCGTGGTCCCCTGACATGACCGATACCATGGCAGCCTGGAGTAGGACAGGCTTGTCCCACTGTTCCCGCTCGATCAACAGCACCTGGTAATAAGAAAAAACAAAAAAAAGTTAAAGAGATTTGTAAAATGCTCCCTGCATCTGAAGAGCAAACTGCTCTTAGGAAAATTATTCAACATAACACTATGATGTCATGTACTTTACCGAGAGGGACTTGCAAAGCGTGTCCAGTTTTCGCACACCAGCCTACTGGATGAACATCAGGGCTGTCTGCATCGACCCAGAAATCATAATTACAGTCCCAACCATCAAAGTGTATCTAAAAGAAGCACACAGTCTCAGTGAGAGATACAGTTAAGGACATGACTCAGCTTTTATTTTAACTTCCCCCTTTGTTTCACCTTGCTCAGCTCCGGCCAATTCATTCAATCTTTCAGTCAAGCACAATCGTCCTTCGTGCTCAGCGTAACTGTTTGTTTTCCTGCCCCCTGTGTCTGTGTTTTACAGAACAACCAGATCCTGGTCACACAGTCAAACCACAGGGTCTGCAAGAAAGCACAGACTACGGGGTGCTCCACCACACTCCGTACTCAAAGACTAAATCTATGATAACACAACTGCTTATTTAATCGTTTTGTCATCTGAGGATCCCAAAACACCGTAAAAACCAACAAGTTCGGTGAGTTTTGCAGTGAATAAGCTAGAATCTTCTGCTGGACAAAGGGACTAGTAATAGTTAGCTCAGATCCAGGTGAGGTTACCAGAGACTAAGGATCACTGCAGCTTAAAGGCTATCGGGTTGTTTATGTGGCAAAGTTTCAAACAAATGTATGAACTGAGTATTATGTGGCAGAAATTGACTTTTGCTTGCAATCACAGAGATTAAACTGAAAATCAAATGGCTGATGGAGAGCAAACTCTACCCCTGCGCACATAATCATCCTTCGGGAAGGGGACCTGTGGCTAAGGAGCCTCCATCACTGCAGCCTCCACTTTAGCTGCCTCATACTTAATTTCTCAGAAGCCAACACACAACAGATTTTTCTGGCAATATATTTATGTGAAAAGAACTAGTTAAAATCCATTTATGTAACAAATTCATACTGGAGAATGAAGCCGCTTCCCAGACGTACCAGCGTTTAACTTGCTTTGGGTTTTCCTTTAAACATGCTAGGAAAAGAAAATTGTCAGGTGGCTTCCCACCAGTAGAACATTAATGGTGCCTTCACTCGCACAGATCGCACAGAAACCGCTAAGAGATGGAAAATCATGCTGTCAAATGTTATTTCAAAATAGTTCCATTAAAACAGTAACGAACAATACCAGGCAATTCCATCAGATTTCAACAGGACAAAACAACAGAAATCATTTCCAGTTGGGCAGGCCTGTAGCTGGATCATCGGCAAGGCATTTCTTTGCTGCTCCTCATACCAAATGGGTGTTTTTTCTGTACTGCCAGTCACTATATTCCTCAGCACAAGGGCTCTGCACTTCGAAGCAAGGTCATACCTTAATGCGATGGTCGTCTTTGTCAACTATTGTTGCCACTCTTATCAAGATGGGATTTCTTCTGTCTACAGCCTCTAACTTCATATTAACTTGGAATCCGTGAGCAGGGCGCTGTAAGAGAGGATTGTAAGCAGAATGCTAAAAAGTCTGGGCGTTCAGAGCTACTCACCTGCTCTGAATAAAATGCACTGAACGTTTCATCTACCATTCAAATGCCTTTGCAGCTTTGGCCCCTGATCTCACACGGCAAACTGCTTCGGAGGTTAAAATCACAGTTTCCTAGAGGATTAAGCTGTCTGTTTGTCAGCAGCCCAACACTACTTGAGGGGAAGTCTGAGCTTTCTTAGTGCAGAGGAGCATTTCACAGCCAGGGCAAGAGGCATTTCCCTAACAGAAAAAAGACCAGACGCTCCACCGACAGGCAGACTCCGCAGTGTGACAGCAAAACGCCCAAACACAGCAGAGAGACCATCTCACTTCTGACAAGGACAGTGGCCAGTTCACCACTCTCTTACACCTGAGATACACCACCACAGACATCTCTCTTCACTACACTAACGTGACATCCTTCTTGGCATCAGGATATTACAGAGTTACCTTCATTAGGCAGGTTACCACCTACTTCTTATGACAACAACTGCATTTGCTTGTCAACAATGACTGCGGAGAACTGTGGTGCTGGGACCTGACAGCAGCTCCAGCCACTGGAGTCTCCCACCTGCAGTTGCCAACTTACCCTTTCTCTCAAACCGCAGCAGTCAAACTACTTTGTAAAAACTCCAGAATGTCCTTTGACCTGATGTGTGCCCTTTGCAGCACCCACAGAAGTAAACCTCTAAGTAACAGACAGCGTTTACCATTTTTTCCATTTATCTTTAAATGACTGACTGCAAATTCCTCCTCTGACCCCCTCAGCAGGGGGTTACAGAGCTCCGGATACTCATTCCAAACACGTCCTTCTTCACTTCTGCACACAAAGGTCAGGATTTTAGCAAGAGACGATAAATCGTGTCTTTGAACAAGATCAGGTTAATGAAAAGATGACTAAGATCACACTTCCCTCACAATCTTCCTTACCCTTCTTACTGCCAGCAGCTGGGGGCAGGGAAGGAGGCCCACTTCTGAGCTAAGGGGATTACAGACTCCAAACCTGAAGTTTCTCTTTGCTCTTTTCACCTGGACAGAGACATTTATCCACAGGCTTTCAGCCCCACGCCACACTAGAAACCAGACAATCCAAACTGCTTTTAGTTTTAAGAGCGTCTTATTGAACCAGCCAACCTTGTCTGGCTTCCTGGAGGAAGCAGCCTGAGTGCTAGAGAACAGAATCCTGCCCCGAAGATGCGCCAGGCTATTTAAGTCATGCTGCAGGGTTGCTGCCTTTTTGGCACTGGGTTCTGAACATTTTTGAATTGACAGCCCAAGACAAGGGGCTGAAATAGTGATGCTGATGACGAAGCTGCCTCCTGCGTTTTAGGGTGGAGGAGAAGGCAGAAATCCAGACACAAGATCTGCTATTTGTGCTGCTGATCAGTGCCTTCAGACTACATAAGATAGCTCTTGAAAACTGTTAAAAATTAATTCAGTGAGAAATGCCTGTTCTGGCTCTCAACCCATATTTTTATGTACTGATTTCCTGTAATTGCTAGCTGGGATAATAGTAATAATTAAAAAAAAAATCAATAACTGTGCCATGTATTTGCACTTCAGACCAACCAAGCCAGAAAAATAACGAGGTTTGATCTTGAAAGAGTTCTATTAACTGTTGATATATCAAATGCCTTTTTTTTTTCCTGTCTCATTTTTGAAACAGTCTTTGATACTAATTTATATTCTGGAGTTGCACAAGAGCCAGAATTGGCCCTTCTGCTATTCTCTCAAAGCCAGATACCTGAAGGAGCAAAAAATTGGCTGCAGAGATGTATGTAAAACAGGAAAAGAAGTAGACAAGGCAGTTGCATTCCCCCTTGGGAAGACAATTCCCTTTGGAAGACTCTAAAAAAGGGAGCACTCCCTGTCCTGAGCAAAGCCCTGTTATCTTTGGGTGATATTTCTCAACACATTTTATACTGTGCAAATCTGAGGAAGAATGCGGTAACAACAGATTACCAAGGACTTGAGACTGGGAGTTATAAGTAGGTCGTACGTCACTGTTTCTTTTTCTATCATGAAGAGTTTTATTATCTTTCCAAAATATTTGTCTCTACAAAACTACTTCTGTTGTTCCGCAGTTGTGTAGAAGACCAATTGCTGCATTCTTTTGCTCTCGCATTCTGAAAGTTCCTGTTTGCTAGCATGGCTGGGATTTTATGAGCACTGCTCAGAAAAAGGCTGAGCCTACACTGGGGACAACAAATGTGTCCTACTGACAAGCTTCACTTGTTATCCTGTACACAGCCTCCGAGGTGTTTCACCTGCTGCGCTGCATGATCGAAGACGCTGTCTGCCCAACTCCGGAAAAGCTTAATCCAAGGGATGTTTTGGAGTTCAACTGTGCTACAGATAACTCCAGCTGTGGCCTTACAGCTCTCTAGAGAGGCAAAACCAGCCTCTTCCTACTCCCTGACATCCACCTTGCAACCTGCAACAACTTCAAATGGACACCTGCTGAAATCTAGCAATTATCAAACTTGTCTGGCTGGATTTTTACCTCCCTTATCTGAGGCCTCCCTGATTGCTTTTCCTCCTCAGTCCCGAAGAGCTTACCAACAAAATACACGGGAGGGCAGCAGGTATTAACCTGCAACACTAACTTCATCGAAAGGAATCAAGACAAGTGTCACTATGGCACAGAAAAGTTTTCAAACATATTGCAAAGTTTAGCAAGGTGAGCCAGCAGTGCGGAAGAAGCTGCTAAGAAAAAAAATAAATCATCTTTAACGTATGGGGTTTTTTTTATGAAGTTATTTTAAAGTTTTTTTTTTTGTTTCTGCTCACAGTGAGCTTCCAGATCAATGCACTGAACTCCTACGTAAGAAACAAAAGTTAATGCTCCCAAGGTTGAGAGAACCATCTTCAGATTTAGTCTGCAGGATGACCTTACTCCATCTAAGAGTTTGGCAGAGACTCTCTATCACCTATTAGTACGCTTATTCCTGTGGAGGGTACAGAACATGTAAGTCCTCGATAGGAACTTCTCCCTCTACCTTAATTCCAGCCTCACCAACCAGGGGAAGAAGGATTTGCACAACTGCAAGGTGAAAATAATTTAGAGAAGTTTTTAAAACTTCACGCAGAGGGGTCATCTGATAGAGGAACCGCACACTTCTCATTCCCCCTCAAACACACACACACGCCCGCACACCCATCCTACCCCTTACCCTTCCTCACCAAATGTCACCAGTTGCAGGCAGTGATAGACACTTCTGACCCCCGTGAAGGGAGAGTCTGGAAAGTCTGTTCAACCAGCATCAGTGCTGCTCAGATGTCAACTGGGACATCCCCTCTGCCCACATGGTCAGACCTCGAGGAGAAGACCAGATCTTTCCTCTCCCCATGCCCTCTCTGAGGCAAGGGACTGCCCTTCACCCATTCCTCTGAAAGTTACAATTTTCTGTGTGGACTGCAGGCCCTTCCCTTAAATCTGCTAATGCAGCAAGTGAAGATGGTTAGTAAAAAATCCTTTTCAAAGAAGCTTTTCATGGCATTTTTATTTTAAAAAATAATCTTGCAGTCTGCTGTGTGTTTTGTTTTAGCAGCAGTGAGAGATGATCTTAAATTCAAAGTAAATTTAAACCCAGTTTCGCCCTCTGGTCACAGACATGGTGAACCACCACCCAATAAAGCAGCGAGCAAAAAAGGGTAGATAACAGCAGTTTCTCCTGCCCTCCTGATCTAAGACAATCAAAGAGATTCACCAACCAGTTTGAATGCTCTTGCTGGGGCTGCTTGGGAATTACTTTCTTCCAAGTATTTCTCCCATGAGAAGGCTTTGGAATCCTTGTATCCTGAAAAAACCAAGTGAATTAACATTTGAGTAAGAAAACCCCACATTTATTGTTACAAGCAACAGAAAAGCAGCTATGTAACACATGGCTATTATGTTAATTTAGCACTTACAATGGGTGGCGCAGGAAAACGGTCTGTTTATTCATACACACCACTTACAGCACACACAGCAGCACCGCAAGTTTCCCTAACTTCTACACAGGGCTTTAACCCTGACCTGAAAAACCTGAAGAGTTCATTTCTGTACAGCTTAATCAATGCTTATTCTCTAGAGAAAGCCACCAATTAAGAGCTAGTCAGAGGATTCTGTGATGTGCAATGGCAGCACTAAATTAATTTCCTATTTTATTAACTATTCTACATGTGAGTGCCTGCAAGATTGTAGAAACTTCTCGTCTCCTGCTACCTACTCACCCATAGCTGAGTAAAACTAGCAGTCTGGAGATAAAAGGCTCCATCGCTGTTACCATAACCTCAGACACCTACATTGGTGTGCTACTCTTAACAACAACAGGATCTCTCTCCCTGGCAGCTACATTTAAGAAACTGCTCTACTTTTTTCCCCTTCCTATTTCAATAATTTTTAGCCTCGGTATTGTTTCCTTTTGGCAGGAGGGTGTGATGACTAAACACATAGGACAGCCTGCAAATTGCTGCACGTAAATCTCTCAGCAGAGGAATCAGAACTGACTGCAGATTCTGCTGGGAGCACAGGTAACTGTGATACGAGTAGGGGAGCTGCACGTCACAGCCTTGTTGCACGTTCCAGGAGCAGAACAGATGTGGTGCTGCTGACGAGTAAGCATTTGCAACCCCTGTTGCATCTGCAGCAAAGGCACAGAGGCTAATTCCTCCAATGCAGAGGGATCTTGGGAGAGCCACCCACTCTACTAAACTCAATATGCAGCATTTGCAGAAATTCTTGCTCCAGATCTAGCAAACAGCAGACATAATTTTTAAATTTTTGCTGTTTTTAAGGTAAATGAGCACTTTCAAGGCCTGAAAACAACATTGATTTTCCTGTAGGTTCTGTCCTTTTTCATTTGCCAACATCCTCTTCATTTACTGAATTCTAGTGCAGCAGAAAGAGATGTGGCTTCAGTTACTCCTTCATTTCCAGAAATCCCATCTCACCATCTATGAAATCATGATTCTGATTCCTCTTTCTTCCAGCTCACCCTAAAGGAAATGCTGCAAATACTTCAAAGTCCTTTCCCTTCTGAAATCAAATTCAATTACAAATTACCAAAACCCATTCCATTTTTTGAAAGACCTATGAAACAAAATAAAATGCAGTGGCAAAAAGTACGAACAATAATATTATCCAGTCAGTAGAGAAAAGAGTACTGAATGGAACCTGTAACTTGCAAATACGTAATTATGTGAAAGATAAAGTTTGCAGGTTTTTTGACTGAGGCAGGAAATAAGTCTCATTTTCAACATACCAGGTGGTGTTGTCAGTGGGGTTCCAGTTTCTTGGCAGTAGCCAACAGGACGAATATACGGGCTGCTAGCTTCACACCTGAATTAAAGAGGGAAAGTTGGCACCAGTCAATCTTAAAGCAAAAAGAAAAGCAGAATTTCAAATGCTGTCTGATACGCCTTTGCTGGGTTAGCAGATGCTTTCAGTGGGTGTGATCATGGTGTAAAAGACAAGCATTACCTCGTTAGAATTTATAACACCAAGTTTTCAAGGCACTCAAGCTGCCCCAAAAGACAGGGAAATACAAAGAAGAATGTCTGGTGCTCTCAAAAAACAACAAAAAGGCCCCGCCCCGTGCCACGGACAATACCAACCACAGTTCAGCCTGGACATAGATCATCCAAGCTAAAATTCAAAGGAAGGAAAGAAACAAAAACCAAACCCTCGTCCCTAACTGAAACACCGTTATTGTGGAAGAAGGGGAAATTACTTTGAAGGTCTTTGCCAAGAACTGCACGTTATCCATTCATTCTAGCTGCAACCTAGTGGTAGTTTGCCTGGTTCCCAATTTTATTGCGTTGTTTAGATCTTCTGAGTCCCTGAAGGAGGCTATGGACCAATTTGAGACAGCCCCTTTTGTCATATCTGCTGGGAGGAAGGGACCAGAGCAGTCTTTCAGATCTAGGAAAAAACCTGTGTGTTTTCAGCCAAGCTCTACTTTGAAGCTTTGTTTGCTTGTGTTTCCCATTAAAATTTTCAAATTCCAAACAAAACACAGCATGAAAACAAAGCTTCATGGGCTAAAATGGTAAAGGAATGAGATCTGAAGTCCTGCAAATGGGAACACCATCCTACAGAGCTCTGATTATTTACGGCAAAGAAAGAAAAGACCAACTTCCTACCAAACAGGTGCCTATTCTGAAAAAAAAAACAAACAAAAGGAAATGGGGGAGAGAAAACAGAATTTGGATTGAACCAGTGCTATTTTGGTAGGCATGTGCCTTGTGTTGCTTTCACAGACAAATTCAAAGAAAGTTGCTCCATTCCTGTAGGCTGGAAAACACAGATCATAAAGGGAAAACATTTCCTTGACTTAATATTCCACCTGGCTCCAGCATGAGGGCAGAGGATCAAGATTCTCAGATGCAGAACAACTGTAGTGCAGGTCAGGACTTAAAAGCCTCAACGTTGGCAATCGTTTTTATTTTCAAAGGGCCTTAGCCAAACTCTGCGGAAGCAAATGAAAAGATTTTTACTGCCTGCTTCCAAATGAAAATTTGCAGAGAGACGTGCCAACACCCACTGCTAGTGCTGGAGGGGAGGATGTTACTAATTCCAGGTGGTGTCACTAGTGGAGCTTACTCTTCCTTCAGTTCTGCCAGAGGAATGGATAACAGGAACATTCCCTGACCTGACCCAAGTCAGCCAGCTGCATTACCTCCAACGCTTCTTACCTTGAAAGCTTTGCGGGCAGTTCAAGCTAAGCCCACTGGTTTTGCACTGAGCCAACTGACGAGCACTCCAATGGCAGGGGAAGCTACTGGCCAACTGGCACTTTGTAAAAACCAAAAGTAATTACTCCGATGCTTGAAAACTGATTTAAGATCCCAACTTTAGTGACTACATTTAAAATATTAGATACTACCCTTAGTGGAAGAGTGAAATAAACTAGTCTACTTGCAGATATATATTAGAAATAGAAGCTCTTTACCAGTAGTCATAACTTTCATCCCAGTTATCGAAATGAATTAGCAGGCGGTTATCCACCATGTCCGTGATGGTTGCGACACACATCAGAGATGGATTCTTCTTGTCCACTGCCTCTAGTTTCATTCCCAGACGAAAACCAGAGGGTGTGACAGGCTGAGAACAGGTCAGCAGGAAAGGGAAATCAGCCACATTCTAGGTCAGGCCATTTAAATTACCCTTATAAACTCATTTGTTGCAGGTTGTAACCCCAAAACCCACAGACCAAGACACACACTAGATATATATTGTTACTAGTAAGAGGTCTACAGATGAGATTGCCATGTGTTGTGGCAATGATTGTTACTATTTTCAAAAAAGAGCTAATGTAGCTGGAATAAGAGAATCTGCAGGTACACAACAACACTGCAGACTCAAAGGCTAAGAGGCACACGCCTTGCAGTGACGAGTATTGGCTGAGGATAAGCGTTAGCATTGCAGGCCCTGTCTTATTAGTGGAAAAGTTAGAGAGTCTTCAAGGAAAACAGATGACTTGGTCAGAAGCAGAGCAGAGCTGCACAATTAGGCCCTGAGCCTACTGAAATCAGTGCTCTGTCCATCTTCAGTGTCAAATCCACCAGACCACGGACTTTGTGTCATCTGAGTGACACAAAATGGGAGCAAGTGTTACACAAGAACTGAGGCTAACAACCAAAAAGAAAGCAACACTAGGTGAAGGATGAAAAATGCCCAAGATCCATACCCTCATAATGAATCCCATGGCGCACATGAGTATGCTGCTGGAAACCAGAAATTATTTTGGAAATGATTAAATTAGAGGAAAGTGACACAAATATCTTGACTGTAGGGACACAGCAAAACAGACTGTTGTAATATATTTAATAAATGGTAGAGTAAATCTTTTCCTCCAGTACTAAGGAGGAAGGGAAATACAAATTCTCTCTCTCAAAAGTCAGTGACTGGGGGAAGGAAGAAAAATTGTACTAGCTTCCCATCTTAAAAATAACTCACAGCAGGAAATAGCTTGCATCTGATTGTACCATGGTTGCACCTCTGACATAAGCATATTAAAAACACATAAATATTCTGGTCAAAACTCACTTAGCATCAGACTTATTTGAAACATCTTGTATTCAATATCACCACTTACAGTGCTGAGGGTCTTAAAAAGGTTTTTTGGAGCTGCTTGAGCTTTGCAGTTCTTCAAATAGGAAGTCCAATTAAATTCTCCCTCCTTGAAACCTAAAAAGAGAGATAAAAAGATTGTTTTACACAGCCCCGTTACATTCAGATTGGTTTTTCAGAAATGGAAATTACCTGGGAAGAATATGAACTTTGCATGATAACTGCCCTTCTACAGTCTTCAGGGGTTATGCATTTCAGCTAAAACATCTCTCTCTCTTTCAGTATAACGCCCAATCATTAATTTGACATTTCAAATGTTTCTAGGAAACTGAACGCAGGAAAGAAGTAAGTTCTGAACCCCAAAGAGACTCCTTGCTTTACAGGCTCATCCAATAGTTTCTGATTTGACCAACAACGCCAATCTTTGGGAACATCAAATGAAGCTGTTTTGTTCTTTTGTGATTCGCTATCTTAGTTACACCTCTTCCCCTTAAACCACTCAGATTAAGTTCCACAATGAAACCATACTAAAAATGAAACACGCAGAGCCAGGACAACTAGTTCTTAGTAGAATTTATGGTTTCTTGTACACCTTTTTTTTTTCCCATACCTTTAGGAGGGAGCAGCTTATGACTTGTTTTTTCACACCAGCCAACAGGATGGATGTCTGAGGAATCAGCGTTAACCCAGAAGTCATAGCACTCTGGATAACCATCAAAGTGTAACCGCATTCTGTACCCTTGTACCTATAATGAGGGGAGCTCTGATTATCATAAAGGGTCATAACGAAGTTAAAGAAAAACACTAATCAAACACTCCTTCTGTATTTGGATTTAGATAAAAGTAAATTCAAGATCTCATTTATTTCTCAAAAGTCTAGTTTTATTTTTCCTCATTTATGTCTGCCGTTTTCCACACTCTTCTTTCCTCACTTCAAACAGTTGAAAATAAAATTGGTCAGCGTAGCTTCACTGGCCTCCTATTCCATACTCATGCACGTATTATTGTGCAGCAATATCTGGAGTACAAATGCAGCCCGAAAACTCTTATGTCTATACCAGATCAAAACAGATTTCACATAATTGGAGATGCATAAAAGCATTTTGACTTGCTTATATTTACTAATATAGTGCCTACTTGCATTGTTCTTTTTCATATTTGTTCATTGCATGCAATTAAAAGGTTTATTATTCTGAGTTATAATTGCAAAAATCTGACAGTAGGATTTCGGATATAGATCCTTAACCACAACACTATTCCTTCAGTGTCACCTTGAACTTCACCTAACCATTAATTAATCAAAGCACTTTTATTCTTATGTTTCTACTTTTTATTGAAAAAAAAATCCTAAAATACAAGGGTCTTTTGGAATCAAAGAAAGGAAGAGCAACTACCTCAGCCACTGTGAGGACACAAAATCGAGAGGGGTGTTCAGGATCCAGCCCTTCCAGTTTCATTCCAACTTTAAATCCATTTCGGCCTTGTGGGAATGACTGATACTGTGAGGAGGGGGAAGAAGGAAATATTTGTTTTTACTTCCTAAAATCTGTTGCAGAGCAGTCATCAGATATACTTGACTTTTCAACTCCAAGAAGAAAATTCTATCACTGAATGATTGCTGCTTTAATAGACAGGCGCAGTGCAGAGATCAATAATGGAATGATCACCATGTTTCAGATTTACTTATTAATCTAATTAATCTCTCAAAAACACTGAACCATGAGCCTGTTGCAATTAGCTATGAACAAATCTTTCAGCAGATGCAGAAACGAGCTCTATTCAAACACAAAAGAATCCCCTTCATAGCCCAGTGCAGGAGGGCTGGCAGAAAGAAAGAGCCAGAAAAGCTAAAATCGCTTTGCCTGTGTCAGCACGAGGTCAGCAGTCCAGACTTTCCCAAAAGGTAACTTCTTATCTTCAAAGGGTAAAAGGGACAAGGCATGTTTGATCTGGAGTCCACTTACACAGTCATTCCAGAAAACATTTGTGTCTTTCATTTATTTGCAGTCTTAATCCAAATTAAACATTCAAAGTATAGTTAAGGCTTAAAAGAAATCTGAACTGGAACTGCAAATGACTTATTGCAGCCGCTGCAGCTATCTGACTTTCCTTCTATCTCCCTGTGAGGTGCCAACCGCCCTTGGCTTTGAAGAGCTCACTGGGAGCGGAACTTTTAATGTGGGCTGGCACACCGGAGTGCAGAAGCAGCTTCACCAAGGCTAAACTCATCCTCTTCCACCTTCAACGCATCAGACTACGAATGAACACGACTTCCACCCTCCCTCGTAACAGTCACTTCTCATTGAGACACTCCGCAACATTCACAGAGCTAAGTGACTTGCAGTTTCCTACAGAGGAAGGATGGAAGGGGTGCTGTACGACCACAGACGAAGCACTGGACATACGAAAGACATTAAGCTGTCCCTCTCCAACATTACTGGGAGATTGCCTAACAGCCCATTTATCCAGAGCTACCCAAAGCAGATTGAAACAGCCATTGTTTATTTCAGAGTGAGACTCAACCAGCATTTTTCACACTCTGGTTTGGAATGAGACCCACAGGGCAGATGCTTGTTTCCACAGTGCTTCAGGGCTGGAAACAAACATGTGGGGGTTTTACCGCCTGCTTGCACTGAAACAACTTGTAAATGTTAACTGCTGGCTTGAGGGTAGTCTCCAATCCTACCTCCACTGAGTTAGTAATTCTGTGGTGCCTGAGAAAAACATAGCAAGAGAGCCGAAAAAGCTGCCAACCTCTCTGAACAGTTTTAGGGGAGCAGCTGGCATCCGTTCCTCTTCTAAGTAGGAAACCCAGTTCCATCCCTTCTTCTTTCCAGGAACAACTAAGCAAGCAAAAACAAAGAGAAAAATGAATGTTTCTCTCAGATGCCTCCTGCTCTGCCCTCTCTTCTCTTTCTCCTCCCACATACACGCCAATGCTGTTTTGCTGTTGTACCCCAAAGGAGGCAGTGTTACCCAACTTTTGAAGCAAGGTATGAGTTCCAGCAGTAGGAAAACTGTGCTTATTTCTCATTAAAAATATAAGAATTTATTATCTCATAGGTCAAATGAATTGTGGCAACCCGGATTGCTGGCACGCTGCCCATGGAAAGTTGCCACTGTAAAGTTTGGACAAGAGACAATAACTTAAAAATGTGTAAAATAATTCCTGCTCCTGATATTTCACAGAGGAATAACGGGTTAGATATAAACTAAAAGACAGCACAAAAAGGCATATAATTGCAGCTGAAATAAACCTAAAACAAAACAAATGAAAAATCAACTGAATTTTTGTTCAGTTCACAAGATTTTTTTATATATATATACACACACATATATTTATAACCCGCTAATACCACAATGCATCTACTAGAGAGGCAGCTATCAGTACACAGATGATGAAAACAACAACTTGGGCAGGTGCTTGGATTCATTCTAGCAGAGCCACGGTCATCCATACAGAAAATTATGTTTAAAATACAGATTAAAAATCTCCCCCCAGTTTACATATGCTAACTCCTTTAAGGTATCTAATACATTTAACCCATACTCTATAATCCATCACATGGTGTTTACAGCTGATTTTCTATTTAGCATTTGTAGTTTGTGGCTGCGAAGCTCTCCAAAGTCAATTTAAAAAAAATTCTTAGTGGCTTCAGTGAGCTTTGGGTCAGGCTGTCTCCTTCTAGATCCTCCACACTGTGCCCATCATGCAGGCAAATCTAGTATATTCTTGCTAATACATTTGAGAAGACTGACTGTGGTAAGAGGGTTATGTACCTAATAAGCTATTCTGAATGTGAAATGAGCTCCACTGTCCTTTCCTCTTCTGTTTACTATTATTCACTTTATAATAGCTAGTAGAAAAATCTATGAACATTAAAGAAAAGAGACTATGAGCTTAGCTCACCTTGTTTTATTGGTTTAGTGTTTCTGCGGCTTTTCATATTATTTGATTTATTCTTCTCCTAGACACAGATACGTTAAAAAAAAGTTTAGCAATATTGTTTTTTCCTCCCTCCTTGATCATCTCACAATGCAGGTACAATAAGGATGTAACATGGGACTAACAGGACTATTAGCTAGCATTATTTTCTTTTTAATAACCCTGCAAGAACATTAGTAGGGTATCTTACATATATAACTTTGATCCTGCAGTATCCCAAAGTGCTTTACAAATTATTTAATATAGGCTGCTAAAGTTAATTTAAATATGGCTACTGACGAGCAGCACAGGCTCAAAATCTCCATTACAATACACAGGATTTGCTTTCTGCAGTGCAGGATTTACTGCTCACGTAAGCAGCCTTACTGTAATGCTCCGTTTTCCTTTTCCTTTCAGAGGTTCTTATGTCCATCTATGCCAGGGAATGGATACAGAAAAAAAATCATTTATGAAGCCTGGAAGGAAGCAGAAGCTTCAAGTAACTGCTGCCATAGATGAACACCCCAGAAAACACGGTCTCCCTGTGTCACACACTGAGCCAGACGACCATTCGCATTTCTTCTATGTGGTTTTCAAACTCATGTTTAATTCACCCAGGTTTGTCATTTCTCAAAGCAAACCAAAAAGGGCGAAATCTGAAATGCAAAGCTGCCTGCCACACATGCCCCAGCAGAGACAGGGGGGCAGTTTCAAACGAGGAGGAAGAGAAGGGGGAAGAGACAGAATGCAAGTACTTCTGAAAACATACGTACTTTAAAACATCTTCACACATGACAGAGAAAAGCTGAGCAACAAGAGGAGTTAAACTGTTTGTGACATCAGAAGTTTCAGCTTGCATTACCAACGATCACGTGCCCCAGCGTCTCTGCGTTACAAAAGCACGTGCAATACGTGAATATAAATAAAATGGTTCAGGCCTGAGACGCTACACAGGCGGGAGCAGAGCGCAGGCTTGCACAAAGAAGGGCCCCTGAAAGGAGTAAGATGCTCAATGCCGAGGTACGAAAAGATCAGGTCACGACTGAGGTACTTCTATTCACCCACCATTAATACAGGTTTCTAGTAGTGTAGTGAGTGTACATGCAAGTACCTAATAAAAAGCAATCAAACTCTGTAGTTTGGCACTAATCTTCAACATCACATAATAGTACTTGGCTGTAGTTAGATAAAGTATTTTTAGAGGCATGTGTTTTTATTACTGTGAAATACACTTGGTGCACAGGGCTACAGCTGCACCTGTAAAGTTACAGTCGGAAATCGTGACTTTGACTTCACACGAGTTATTCACCCTTACGACTCCTCAGACTTCAGAACAGATATTCTCATTACTGATACAAATCAGCATCAGACCCAGACCGTTCGCATGGGTACACAACAACCTCCCTCAGCCCAGTTTGCATTGCACAGTGAAATGTGAGACACAGAATTGTCCCTGCTCTTCACAGTTCTCTTTAAAGAAAAGACATGCAGCCTCATTTACCTCATCCTCATCTGCATTTTCCTCATCATCTTCAGACTCCAGAAGCAGTCTTCTCTTCCTCCTGAGACGTTTGACAGGTCTGTCAGCCTCATTCACCTGACAGCCACTGCTGGTATTAAGATTTCTACTATTTCCCCTGTTTCTGCAATCATCTGGAATGTTTCTGGTATCACTAAACATCCAAAATCGAAAACAAAATCAAATTAAAAGTGCAGCAATACTCCTGCAGTATTCCCTGTGTCTCTGTACCTCTTCAGAAGAATGAGGATGCCTGGGCTGAGAACGTAAAGGAGTGAATCATGTTCGCAGGATTTGCCAGATATGTATCTTTTAAAAGCACTCCAAAGTACCAGCACAGCTTTCACCACCACAGCAGCTCAAGAGGGTTTTTAATTTTGCCTTTTTACAACTCTACAGGAAGCTAAGACATCATCCTTATCTGTGGGATGGGGGACTGAAGCATGAAGCACACAACCGGCATTTCCTCAGGCTGGGAAGAGAAATGAGGACAGAGCTCTGGAGTAGAGCTTTCCTTGGTCGGGTGTGGGAGCCTCAAGGGTGACAGGAAGGTCACCAGCAGAGCTCGATGGTGGCCCTGCCTCAGCCATGCCACGGTAACACTCGCTCTGAGGATTTCATTCAACTCACAGCAACACTTTTCTCTAACACAGTGTTCTCTTTAAACATGTTCAAACACAGAACAGGAAAAATCTGGGGTTTCTTTACCTGTCCCTGTGCTGCTGGGAGCCTGTTTGCGTATAAAACTTTCCATTCTCAGAGCAATCCATTTGTTCACAGGTTTGGAAAACGGAGCAGGGCACGTTGTCTCTGAGCACTGTAGAAGCAAAGGAAAAGACAACTATTAAATTCAAATGCTGAAACTTTGTATTTTTAAACACCTTTCATGCAATTAGTTCTGTCAAAGTCCTTCACAAACTTCCATTAAATGACCCTCAGTATCCCATTGTTAAGGAAGTAATTATTACCCGTGCGCCAGCACATAGAAAGAGTGTACCACCTCATACAGAAAAAAACCCCACTTTTATCTATAATATTTTAATTTTGGAGAAACCCTGCCCCCTGTAGAAGTGCTAAAGGAGGATATAATCTCTAGGCTATAACCAGGACAGAGTTACAAATCTTTTTCTATTTCTTTATTCCTAGTAACCCTCTAACTTAAAAGACAAACATCAAACAAGTCCATCTCATTTGGATACTTTTAATACAGTTGGTTAAGTTTAAAATCTTCAGCCTTTATATATACTTTGTACATATGAAAATCTTTCATAGGCAGCCTCTAAAAATAGCATATTATTGATGGGAGCGCAGAAACAATTATTTCTATATCTAGCAAGGGATATATATATCAATCTTTCATCTGAATGAAAGCATGAAAACGTAAGGAATAACTCCAATATATAACTTATGTTTACCTTCTCCTATGATTTGAGTTCTTCCTAGTGCAAATTAATTTATGTTTAATATTTTAACAAAACACAATTGCAGTGGTCCTCATTACCAGGGATCTAAACTAGCCCAATGCATACTTTGCTCAAGTAACCTGACGTGCAAATTGTGCAAGGAGGCTCCTACATATACGTCATTCCTGTTCTGCTTTTAGTGGCACCGTTTTGTGTGCACTGGTTTGATCAAGCTATTTTTGAACGTACCATTAAACACTTTAAAAGGGAAAAAGAAAAACCACACCACATCACACAATCCAGAATGCTGAGGTATGAGTCACTTCGCTTTTTTGTTTAAAGTCATTTTCATAGTCTCCTTACCAGTACTTGCACTCATTCTGCTAAGACGACTGACGTTTTTCATTTATATTTGACTGCTCCCTATAGCCTAATCTGGATGTCAGATGGTCCTGGCTGGAACTGGGCAGACAGACTGCCTACGCACAGAGTGTACGCATGCCTGCTTGTATCACAACTTAAAGCCTCTCCCTGTGCCATCGGGGACCAATGATTCCAGGCAGAGAACAGACAAAACAGGGAAAACTTGCAAGAACCAAGAGCGCTCAAAGAGCTTTGCTCAATTAGAAGTCACACTGATCTACGGAATACATGTGGACTAAAAGGGTGTGAAAAATTCTTAGTGCTGAGGTGTCCACGTAAAAGCCGGTTCTTCGCCTGACGGATTGACATCTCCTCAGCTCGTGCAGATGAGGAGAATGATCCAGCATGAGCAGGAGTGTAAGTGAATGTCTGTAAGTGTAAGTGAATCTGCAGAGCTTACAATGAAATTCGAGATGAGAAAAGCCAGCAGGGAAGACAGGCAGAAAGCCTTCCTACCTGAAAACAGAAATAGTTCCATCAAAATCCTTGGGATAAGCCAACCGGGAGATGCTCGTCCAGGCAGGCAACACGAGGAGAGATCGTTCCCTCCTCAAAGAAGAAGTTCCCTCCATAGGGATGTATAACTTCAGTGATGCAGCTCTGCCTTGACTAGAGATCCAGCATCGCTAGCAGACCTTATACAAAGAGTTAACATCCTTTCAATTACTGCACCAGGATGCACTGGTGATGTCAAAGACAACGAGGCACTGAACAAGCTCCAGCTGCTGTCCTGTGGTGCCTCTGTGTCCCAAGCTAATTCTCGAGTCTCCTGTCACCAACTTAGAAGATCTGTTTCGGGACAAGGCATCAGACAAAACTATCAAGGGCTCCCTATGCCACAACCACACACTGTCATGTTTAACCAAGAGCATCTTTAAAATTTGACCTAACGCTGGACGGCAAACGGTACTCTTGGGATGAGAGCTCTTAATCGTCACTCACTCCCCAGCACTGGTCTCCATTAGTACTCTCTGGAAGACACTCAGGCACATCTCTGAGGGAGCTCTACTGTGAAACAGTGAGTAATTTAACCAGAGGAAACTAGCCATTTACCAAGTAAGTGAGGCTGGCCAGCTTAACCGAGTGGTCTGGAATGGAAGAGCTCAGTGGTTAACATACAAATATTCTGTTTTGAGCTATTGGTTCCTGGATAAACAGAGTAAGAACAGGTCTGCAAAGAACTGAGATACTTCTTATCCATTACATTGATGTGCATGTCCATTAACATGCACATTAGCCTGCTAAAACTCAGGTTTTCCCTTATTTCAATTACAGTAGCCTTGGAAACCTCAAAACTTTTATGGCTAATAGTGTAAGTCTTGGCATGACCCAGGTTAGAGGAGATTCTCAAGGATGTTCTTGCAAGGAAAACTAACACTACTGGGGATTCATCTTGAGCCAGGAATTCCAGGTTAGCACAGCACTGTGCCATACGTCAATGCTCCACGCTACAACCACAGAAAGGAATAATGCTGGAAACTCCTGTCGCCTCTGAGGGCAGTCAGCAAAGGCACAGCTATACTAGTACATCAAACAGTGCCAGGTCCTGCAGCTCAGCCACATCCATCTTTAGCACAGCCCCGGGGCACTTCTGGCCTAGGGCACCTAGCACCATCCCAAGCAACTCCCAAGCATGGTTCGGGAGTTAGCATGGAGCTGAGACGCTGCCCAGTGGGAGTGATCACTCCATTTTGAAGGCTGAGTGTATTTAGTACGGTATATATATGACCAGACCGTTCTGGTCTCAAAGCCCCAAAACAGGCAGTTTAGTTTAATACAGACTTAACTGCTGTCGTGACAAGTAAACCATCGGTGTTAAGGAGAAACATCGATGTCATGGCTGAGCCATCATCCTGGAAAGAAGGGGCTCCAACTTCCCAGAATCACCGGTTAAAAAGATCCCAGGATGTCAGTTAAAACTCAGCATGAGAGGGATATTTGACTACGTTGACAAATCTAGCCCAGATTGTTGATATAACCACACTTACCTTCCACAAAGGCAAGCACAATGCATGAGCCAGGTACTGTTACGACTACGCAGTAGTTACATTCACTCTAAATACTCCTAAAATATTCCAAATAATATAGTTACTCACTCCACGCACTGCGCCAGGGAGCACAATGCTACTGAAACACATATTTCAGTTAGACCCATTTCTAGAAGCTTTTTCAGAAACCGTGTATTCTCTTCCACAGCAAAAAGCTCACCTTCCAAACCAGCGCTAGAGGCAGCGGGAGTGTTGATAGCAGCAGGAGCAGAACTGGCTGGGCTGGCATTTACTGCTGAGGTTGAAAGAGTTTTTATGGCTTCTGCTTCTACTTCAGTAATGATTTCTAGCAGTCCAAACTCATTTAAACGGAACTGCGGGTAACAGAAGAAAGCAAGCGAATAAGCAGTAGTAAAGGGCTAGGAAGGGGAAGAGGAAGGAATACAGGATTCCCCGAGGAGCAACTAGGTATGGGACAAAAAGAAATGCTGTGCATACATTAAAAAGCATTAAAAATAAGTAACAACAAAAGTGAGAAACACCCAACACAACTCTTCCTCAAAACACCATCAACTGGCCCCCCCGAAACCCCCAATGCCGTGTTTTGTTGTCAATGGAGGAAAGCAATGTTAATTCTACCTGCTTTGGATGTGCTCCCCTTATAAAACCCAGACTTCTGATGAACACATCAGAATAAATACCCTCAGAAAAGCATTTTAACCCAAAACTCGCTCTGACAGTTCAAATTCATCCAACAAAGCACAATTACATTTATTGCAGTTATGACATACAGCACCTTCCCTAAAATCTCAGTGCAGGCAGGAACCACCTAGCTGTTGACAGAACGGTCACGTTCCAGTGGAGAACTTGTCCAGTACGTCCCTCAGCTGGTGCTGGCTGGGCTTTAAAGATCTCAGAGCACAGCGACAGCCGGGACTGCACAAACACAGCGAGCATCTGGAGCTGCAAGAGGCCAAGCGGTTCTCAACCCTTCTTCCATGACGCTTGACAGTCTGGTGGGAAATGAACTTCCCAGAGGAGCAGAAGAACGCGGGGATAGAGGGAATATTGTTGAAGAACAGCAGACACTGAGAAATAACTACCCTTTCTTCGTTTGATAAGCTCCTCCTTGCACAGCACCGCTTATTAGTCAAAGCCACAGTGGGGGCCCTGACCCAAAGGCAGAGGGGAGAGCCTCAAGTCTAAACCAACCATTTCCAAAAGTCCTAGAAATGCACCTAACAGAAGCCACAGGCAGCACAGGTGGGCAGGTGACATGTAGCAGTAGGGCCAGGAGTCACAGCATCTAACTTCCCAGCCCCAAATCCCCCAGGTTTTGACCCTTAAGAAGCCCTCCATCAGCTGCTGGTGTAGGGGACCCACAGAGGTTCTGCCAGCGCGCCCATCCTCTGCTCCAACACAGCACCTGCCTACCAACCCTGACACACTGCAGGCCAAGAGTAAATTCAGATGCAGAACAAGAGAACCCCTCTAGACACACAGCAAAGCGCTCACACCGTGGGGTAGCTATGGAAAAGGAGTGAGATGTGGCAGACTTCAGAGACTCTTATCCTTGAAGCTTAAAAAATTTCTTAGGCTAGGAAAGAACACTTCATTGGTCCTGATAAAATTATTAAATTGTGCCAAATCGTGTCAATGGTCATCTTTTATTAGTCCCGATCTGCCAAGGCAACTGAGCAACAAAAAAAAAATTAAAATAATAATTTAAAATCACGTTTCTGATGAGCAAATAGCTCTAAAGATTACTCAATTCTTAATCTTCTTTACTGTCTGCAATATGGAGGTACTGAACTCCAAAATGAAAGAGACAAGTCAAAGGAGTGTTGCATTTGCAAGCTCTGCTCCAAAGCTTTTATTCATAGCACTTTATTAGTTTGAGATCTTTTCTCAGCCATCCGCTCTTCGCTCAAACCTGCTAAACACCGTTTAAAAGCATTTGCTTCACCTCTGAAGCAGTGCTCCTCATTGCATTGAGAAGCACCATTGTTCTACTCCTGCATGCTTCCTGGGCTCAGGATCCTGCCTCCAACTCCCTATCAAAGCCTTATCCCAAACGTTCTTCCCCCTCTTCCCTCTCTTTTTATCTGAAGCCTGTATTTCTTAAAGCTTCAAAGATAGCTGGACTTGCTTCTAAAAAGCTCACTTCTTCCTTTGCGGCCCTGATGAGACAGAGCATCACTTTTATTTCAGCACAAAGAGAAACAACCCATTTCAAAGAAACGATAATTCTAAGCGGACTAAGTTTCCTGCAGGAGATCACCCGGTTTAGAGAAGAAAACCATCACTTTCCTTAAATGCCAGAAGAGCAGCAGCACAACGGTGCAGATCCCAGGGGTTCCTTGCTATGGCTGCTAAGGACAGCTCAGCATCATGAGCAGAAGGTCAGTGGATGGAGCATCTCCAGAGCTCTACGTGCCATTAAGCAGCAGAGCTAGTGCGGAGCAGAGCTCGCAGCTGGAGGTGGGGAAGGGTGCCAATGTCATTCTGTATTAGCAGGCGAGTCTCTGGGGTAGAGACACTCCTGCATACAAATGAACAGCTCTGATTCAGCCCAAACCAGTGGCAACAGCAGGCTGTTATTTCCTCCTCTAATTTCGATGGCGTACCTGCAGCAACGTGAACTGGTGAAGCCCAGCCCAGGTCCCAGAAAACGTAAGTTTGCATCAGAAAGACAATGAGTATCTTCATTAACAGCCTCTGATCTGGTGCTGAGGACTGGCTGATCCATGGAAACAACGTCTGGTTTCATCCCAAGACTCTGCAAGGCAATATCCCTCATTCCTAAATTCTGGAAACACATAACTGTGCTACTATCAGGACTGCACCTTCCTTTACACAAAGGGGTTCAATATAGCATGTTTGTTAATATGAAATCCACACAAACCCTTCAGAAAAAACCTCCTGAGAATTTTTTAAGGAAATCAAGGAAAAATGTATTTCATTGTATATGCAAGAATTGGAATATAGCAGGAAGAGAAGTGGAAAAAAAAAGATTAAACAGCAAAAGTAAAAAAAAAAAAAAGTGTTTGGCATTTCTGCAGGGGAAAAAAAAAAAAGTGTCTGGCATCTTAAGAATGAAGTGGCTTCCTGTGGAGCCAGTTAATGTTCCAGCTAAGCGTTTCTACCACACTCACTAACCGTGGTACTCAGTGCTCTTATACTTCACCATCTAATATGAAATAATACAATATTATTTGGTGCCTTTCAGTGTAATAAATAATGTGGTACTTTGTTGATTCTCTACTATTATAAGGAATCAATAAAAGTGAAGCTGTTTCTGCAAAGGAACTTTACTGCTGGTTAAGAGAAAACTTGCGGCAATACATCGTTAAGCTCTTCTAAGAGTCAGAAGTACACTGGCTTCGACTAAATATAGGGCAAAAGTTAGGCCACAGCAAAATAATCATCCAAAGCACCTCCTAGAAAGTCAGTGGACCTGATTCCACCTTAGTTTTACAGGAGCGTAAACCACTGATCTCAAAACACTCCAAGGAGGCAAGTTCCTCCACGTTCTCTCAACATTTGCTGGCAGAAGCATTTTCCTCATAGCCTAAGCGAGGTCTGGCAGCCCATGTAGGAGACATTTCTGCACAAAGGGAGGAGGAGGAGGGGAGGAAGGGGAAGACTGTCAACACTTGCAGAAGGTGGGGGTCCTGATTCTGAATGCCTGATGCGACATCAACTATCTGATTTTTCAAAGCTCTCAAGTCCCTTCAGCTCCAATTTATTTCACTTGAAATTGATTTTTTTCCCCTCAGAGATTCAGAACTTGCAGCCTTGAGGGCAATTTTATGTATTCATTTTCAACCATCAGACATGCAATCGAACTGAAATAACAGTTGAAGGTAATTTGGGAAACAGCAGACACTCACCCTCCTCCCTCCTCTAACAGAACACCATGTTTGTGACCATCACATCTTGGTTCTGATTTATAGGAGAGCTGTATTCGTCACTATCATGAATATGTAAGATATAAGCTGTCAAAAGCTGCAAAAAAAGAACCACTGATGTGAAAAGAACCTAAAGACTCAACGCCACAAATTGCGAAAATTTGTCTTTCGGAGAAAATGTCTTTCTCACACTGGGCTGAAATTAACGGGATTTCTTGCCTGAGTATGTTGTATGGACATGATTGAGAATTAGGAAGACCAGGCCCGTAACTTCTATTAGCAGAAAACAATTATTTAAAATACTTCCTGCCTTTAGAAATCAATTGAGCAAGAAATTAGAAGGGGAGAGGGAGTATCACCAGGCTTACAGAAGCATTACTAAAATTTCACCACTTCCTTGGTAATGCCAACCCCGTTGTTTACAACAAAGTGGGGTTTTTTCTGCACAGCCTTTATTTGCAAACTGCAGAATATATTGCAAATATTTTGCACTGCCAAATGCATGGTGGCCACTCATGTATTGTGTTCCCTGGTTTCTTACTTGTATGTTGCTACCAGGCAAAGTACCAATGCCACCTTTCCAGTCTAAGGCATTCAATATATCGTGGTCTGCTGTTGGGATGCTGGTGATTCTCTCCGAGACATTCTGTTCCATCTTTCTGCGTAGTCTTTGGGCTCTTTATTTAATTTTAAGAAAGAAAACTAGGGTGTGGAAACAAAACAAAACAAGAAGAGGCACAGAATAAACAGGCCTGTTGCTTACATTTCACAAAGGGTTTTCAGAGCAATACTAGTTTCAAAAGATGGGGAAAAAACATCAAACTTGCATTTTGCCCATGACACTTAAGTAAATATGAATAGAAAGTTAAGAGCTTTAAGCAGATGTGCAGTTTGAGGACAAAAAGATAAACCAGTAAGTTTTAACTGTTACTTGATTTGTATGACATTTTTGCCAATTACAGCTCACTGGCAAGATCCTGGGGTCTCTGCACTCAGTAGGAGCTCTGGTCCGGATATTAGGAATACCAGGATTTAAAATTACAGTATCACGAATACACAGGTGTATGCACAAACTCATACATTATATACAAGTGACAAGTCTGTACAACTTGGGGAGGGGGAGCAGCAGCATCTAATGGCTGTTGCCAGGTCCCTCTACACTGCTATAAAGCCAAGGCTCTATGCTAGAAATTCTATAAAGCTCTTAAAATGCCTAAGCTTCACAAATTGCTTTCGCATCCCAGCAAATAACCTAATGGGCTCCATTAGAAGACTCGACTAAAAGCCATACTGCTATACAGGCTCCCCATATCCAATTACTCATCTATTTTTGCGGTAGACACTAAAGAAACACTGGCCATAAATTAACTGTACGTTCCTGCCCTTTAAACATAACCTGAATATTTTCAATCTATGAACATAACTGTTTGCTTAAAGTTAAACAAAAAAAAAAAAAGATTCACGACCTTCCCAACTGTACCAATTTTTCCAGCGAGAGCAAACCTACTGATGTTAAGTTCGAAAAAGCACAGCCCAACTGACAGGTCTAATGCATTCCTGAGGGAATGGGTCAAAACTGTCCATGGTGGGGGTCTTCCCTCGGACATCTGAATGTTCCAGTTCAACAAGGTCACCCTGAGCTTTTAACTTAGAGTAAGAGCAGTCAGCATCCAAGGACCATGTACCTGACCTGTCTTTGGCAGATTGTTTTTCTCCTTGAGCACTGGAAAGTGCCTTAAGATACATGGGCAGGGCAGGTTTTGTAACTGCTGAGCGCTTAAATTAGGGCAGGTGAACTCCAGTCTTGATCTGAGGCCTTCCATGTGCTACATCTTCTACCTACAGGTTGAAAGTGTAAGTTTGATTCAGCCAAAGGCAAAACCACAGATCTGCTGTAGGATAATATATGATGTTTGAGCATTCCTGTAGCTCTAATTCAAGCATCAGAGCGCTTTATGATTACCTTAATTGGATGAAAAGCACAAAAGACAGCCATAAACTGCAATACCAAATATCTTTGGGTATCACAATCTAATCCCTGGAGGAGTTCCTCCTTTTCTTCTCCAAAATATAGTATTCCAGCTATTTACAATCCAGCATAATTGTGAAGATTAACGGTATTTGGGCTAGTCAGAATGAGTCAGGAGGGTGAAAGTGGGAGCTAAGCGGAGTAGGAGTCAAGCTGCAGAAGCCCATTCAGCTCCCACCAGTTTTAACTGAACTGCAGGTGCAGAGACCAGCAGCCATGACTACGTACACAGGACAGACCCCCAGCAGCCTCACATCACCACCGCCTGCCACCGGATTTATGAATCGGCCTAAATAAGCCATATGGAGGGTGGTATTGAACAACTGTAGCCAAAGGCTCATCATAAATTAATATTTGATGTAGCCTTGTACATCTATCAACACTTGCTTGTAGCCAATGTTTCGATGCCAATTTCAGCAAGGGCAAAACCATCATTTTTTAGATGTTATTCTTTGCATTCAGGCTTTAAAAATAAAGAAGTTCAAACACCAAGACCATTTACAGAGCTCCCTCTGGGAGAAGGAGTTTGGAAGATACTTGGACAGATGTAATTAAGTTGTAGAATTTATTTAAAACTGGGCTCAGAAAACTGTCAAAAATCACAATGTAGAAAATTATCTTGTACTAACCAGAGAAGACCTGATACAATAATGGGCCTTTTTCATCTCTGTATTTTATAATTCCAGTAAAACCCCTAGAAAAATATAATAAAGAAATTACTTTTCTTGTAATGTACCCTATCAGCAAAATCTACAATAAAATCAAGATAGCCCAATAAAAGGAAGCAAACTGTGCAATTAAGAAGACAGCAAAAACTAACTTGAAACATTTTGAAGAGCCATAGTCAGGCACGCATGTCCCCATTTGTCCCTATTTGTGATTGCTTTTCATCTTTAAGACTCAGAAACATTAACGCAAAAGAAGATTTAGCAAAACTAAGATGAGTCATTCAGTCCCAAGCCGCAGATTCAGATTTATGAAATGATAAATGACTACCATGCTGGCAGAGATAATGGTTCATAATTAATATGCCACCACCCAGACCTCAGTGCTTTATCTTTAGATAGGGAATCCACAGGCAGAGGTGGTCAGAAATACTCAGGTTTTCATCTCGTTTCTGCCACTGAACCACAGTGCTGCCTTGGGAAACTGCTTCAGTATTACTGTAGAAAAGCGGCTTTTGCCGTCCATCTTGCCTTGGGTAAGAGACAGGGGAAAAAAAAAAAAAAGGCACAAGTTCATATAAACAAATAAAAGTGTGAAGGCTTAAATGGGTGGACAGGGGTTCACTGTATTTCTCTATACACCATCAGACCTAATGGGAAGAGAAATATTTCAACCAAAATCCCATTTCAGATGCTGACAGGTTGATTTCCAATCACATGAGGATTTCAGTGTCTTTCTATGAGGGTAAATGTGAGAAACACAACAGTGCAATAAGCCCAAAGACTGTAAATCAAGTAACAACACCGAAGTTTGCAGCCCTTCTGGCTAAGCCTCCATGTACCAGGAGGCAAAATTCCATTCAAGGAGCAGCTGGCATCAAGAAAACCATCTGATACTGTGCTGTTCTGGGAATAACTGACTTACAAATCACCTTTTTTCCCCAGAACAGAATGGGAAACCTAGCAGAGCTGGTCATTTAATGCAGTGTAATATATATGCTCTGAAAGCGAGCTGGCATTCAGAGCTCTGTGCATCCCCAGTTTTCCTGTAAGATTTGGCAGCGGTGTCTAACACCCAACGCATCAGATCTGCCAGTCACTCTTATGACGTTAGTGGAGAACCGAACTGCAATTTAAGCAGAAAAAAAAAATAAAAATGCATGGCTTCTTGCAGGGCACAACTAATCTGGTCTCGGGAACTGCTCTGAACACTTACCAGTTCAGACACAAAAATCATTTCCCTGTCCTTTGCTATGATGATGACTGATGATACTTTACTTACCCATCAAAACCTATTACTCACCTCAGGCAAGTAATATTTTGCAAGGCTGAACTAATAACATTACCCAAAAAACCAGCCTCACCTCCAGGAACCTCATCAGTCAGGGATTGAAATGAACTTTCAGAGCCTGCAACGGAGCCCTACCAATGCCTCAAGAGAAAGTGTTAGTAGCCACCGGCAAGCATTTAGTGGCATGAAGAAGGCTTAAGTGATTTCACTATGTCAGTGAAGGGGAAAAAAGAATAAAAAAATTCAGAATTGAGGAATCCCAGGCTCCACCCATTGTACTTCCTACCAATTTTTGTTTCTCATGAAAAGAGAGAAAAATTATAACTACAAAACAAAGAAAATACTGCTCTGAAAGATTAGAAATGGGAAATGGTCTAGGAAAGGAGGGGGATGCCTTGCGCTTGCAGCACGGGCTGGAACAAAGGAGAAGTAAACGCTTCTTGTCCTAGCTCTGCCGCAGGACCGCTAAGATAAACTACTTTGGTTTTCGGGAGTTTGCCACATTCATTTGTACAATACAGCCCTTCCAAGGTTATCCCAAGTACACATTAATGTACGGATTATGCTTAGGTGGTATTGTGCTCAGAGACAAAGAACAGGCACCATGGCAATGCGACTTAAATCAGTTTATAAGATCAGACAGCAATATCGTGAGTTCACTCTAAACCCAGCAGCTGAGCCTAGTATTAAGCCCAAACCAGCACTGTAGTTTGTAAGCTGCTCTCTCTTGGTTTCTTGACACAGTTGTGTCAAAAATACACACATGCGCATACATTTATTTCAGCTGTCGAAAGAAGAGCACCCGCAGAGGCCACGGCTGCTCGCTACGTGAACGTGCTTTCTGCAAAGCATCCGTTTTATGCACAAGCCCGTTCCCTGCCCAGCTCTCCCCACCGAGCACACTGAAAAGCCAGCGTGTGGTGAGTCAGCGGCAGCAGGTCTGGCTGTGCAGGCTGAGAGCGGCGCTGCCTCACTTCTAGTGACTGTCCCCATCTGCGATATACTCACTTCGCTACCTTTCTCTTTAGATTTATGTGACATCGTGAAGTCAGCAAGGAAGCAGCCTGTTCTCCTTTCTCTTGCAGGAGCTGAACGAGGCACTCGGTCCTACGCTGGAGCACATTTCAACCTATTCCAAATAGAAGGGGAGGGACGCAAAAGAAGGTACAAAACCTACTTCCATGTCCACAGAGTTAACACTTTCTGTTCGTTTACTGAAAGCGAGAAACAGGAGGACATCTTAACTTCATTTTTATAGCTTTCATTAAAAGCATTTGGTGCTGAGCTGCTTTTCCCCAGCTCTTTGTCTCCTCCTGCTTGTGAAGAACAGTGGCTCTGGGGACGGCACCTGGCCTCTGACAAAGCCCTGTGCAAACCTGACACTCGGTGGGCTCAGCCCAGAGACCCAGGGACGTCTCCTCAGGGCCGGAGACCATGACACTGCTAGTCCCAGCCTCTGGGAACCACTTGTAACTGCTGTAACACTTGCACACGCTAATGCACGTCACCCGGTGCCACGCAGAAATCATACACCATAAGAACTGACACGTTCAGAAGCAGCTCTGCAGGAGTGACCCAAAGCACTCCTTAGCAAGACGCTGGAACGTCTACCATTTCTAAATCTGATCCGATTTCTACAACAACAGATGCAAGATATAAATACTTTCCATCACTTGTAGTCAGAACTATTTTCACTCAAAACTTAATGACCTGTAAGGAAGTTGTAAGATTTGTGATTCAAGATAAAGTCAATTTTGTGACAACATAAAAATTGCAGTGCTGGGGGGAAAAAAAAAGTGATTCTTCTAATGGAAAACTAAAAGTTCAGTCACACCACTTATATGTTTAACTAAGATACAAAGAATTAATTTTGCAATAAACCATGCTCTTAAAGTGGAAGTAGTTAATGAAAACAATCAAGAGGAACACACCATTATCCATAATGTTTTGTCGTCTTCCAACGTTTTTGACATCTATAATGGCTGCATGTTGGGTGTAGGCTCCCAGACAGACGTTTTAAAAGAACATCAAATCTCTGCACTAGTTACCTTATGTGCTTCTGTTCTGAAGCCACTTTACTTTTTCTGAATACCCATCATTTTCTGGGGAATAATTAAAGTTGGTTATCTAAAATCCAAAACACTGGTATTAAGGGGACTAATCTTAAACTCCAGAACTACCAGTACCTACTCCACAAGTTTTTCATGTATCATACTGACACCAAGAGCAATTGTTCCACGTTGAATAACGCATGTCAAGTATTTAACAAGAAAAAAAGCGCACCAAATTGGCAAGGCAAGCTTAAAAATACAAATAAGTGTAGGCTTGTCTTTCAGATCCATTTGATGCTGAAGTCAAGAGGCAGAATCAGCCAGAGCGCCCATATTCTCTGTACATAATTGTGCAACAAAAATTGCAAAACAGATTTTTCTTCTGGTATTTGTTTTCTAAATAGCCTGGTAACGTATGCAGTCAAATTGTTATTTGCAGATTTAGCATTTTACTACAGAATGAAGGAATTAAAGTAAAATCTGGTACAGATGGCCACATAAAAACATCCAAACTTCTTTCAATTAAACATCACATGCCTTCTTTGTGTTAAATACAATGAGAAATTGCAAAAATACTCCTGTCCCTGTTGCAGAAAAGGTTAGGTCAAAAATTAATCTTCTTAGAAAATCATCTGAGTCTGAAAAGTGAAGTGTTTAGTCAAGGAACTAATTAAACAAAAGTACTTTTTCAGACAATACAAAAAAAAGCACAGCTTGCACCTTGCACACATACATAAGCCATTTTCCATCCCTCCTTTCTCAACAGAAGTTTCAGCAAGTACAGATGGATTGATATCACTGTCATGAAAGGTGAGCGAGGGATGAGAATGTGCAAATTTCGTGAGCAATATAGTTGTTATTGATCCAACAATGCACTTAAGTACACGCTTAGTCCTATTTGATTTCCTAAAGGATTTTGTGCACGCTTCGGAGCTTCACTGAGAGCAACCATGAAACTGACCATGACCCCATGCTTTCTTTCCTTTGACTGCATTACCCAACTTTTCACCTTGAAAAGTTATAACCCAAATTTCCAGCTAACTCTTTTAAAAAAAAAAAAAAATAAAAGGAAAAAAACTCACCCACAATCCACTCAGGAGTACCAGCATTTTCCAAACTTGATTTATAAACATCTTGTGATTTATAAAACAAGGATAAACAATACCCTGATATCCCTGTGTCAGCTTTAGTACAGTAAGAGCTACAAGCCAGAATGGAGATGCTATTTTTCTCCAACAACACAGTACTGTCCCCAATCTTGCCACGTCTGGTCTCTCAACTGAGTGACCAAGGGCAGCTGCAGGCCCTCTCCAGGCATTTCAGAGGCAATTCCTTCTCAATGCCCCTTCTGTAGCCAAGGCAGGACAGAAATCTGCACCTGGTCTCAAATACAAGTGAATGACAAGGAAAAGGGCTGCTGAGCAGGTAAGGGCTGTGCGCTGTTTGAAATAAATAAATAAATTTAAAAGAATACACCTTTATGGGATTGACTTTTTCCCTATGTATTTATTTAGAAAAAAAAAAAAAAGTATTAAGTGATCCAGTCCTATGCTATCCCATTTGAAAAACTTACATATTATTCGGGCATCACACTGCCATCACTCTCTAGCCATAAAGACATCCTCCAAACACAGCGTGGGGGAGAGAGCAGCTCCTTAGAGCCACAAGGACACATGAGTTTAGCATCAACAAGGGAGGTGAAGGCTGAAACTACTGTAGCTCACCCTGTAAATTCACTGCAGCTATTTTCTCTCTGCTCCAGTGCTCTCACCATTCACGTTCCAGCTTCTGGGGACACTGTAAAGTACCACTGTGGGGATTACATACATGGAAGCAGTCAAAAAAACCAAACAACAACCCAACAAACCATGCGCGAAGAGAAAAGAAAGGGTCACATAAAGACACAGAGCAGCAGGAATGCAAGAGGAGCTGCCATGTACTGTTTGAAAAGCAGGTTGTGAGACACAGCACATCCCTGCAAGGCTCCCAAAACTCTTGTCTCCACCAACCCCACTGCAAAGAGGCAGATGACTCCTAACGGCGGTGACGGTTTCCGTGCCTGGGATCATCTGATGTGCCAACGCGACCTCAGCTCTGCACTGCCCTGCTTCCAGCCAAACAGCAACACGTGAGGAAGCTTTGATCAGCCTCACACCAGCCAAGAACGAACTCTGCTGCTGCTTATATTCAGGTTTCTTGCTTAAATCACATATTTTGATTTAAAAGCTACAGCCTAAATAGTTATCAAAACAAATCCTGTGTGGTTCATGAATACAGCTTCTACCTCTGTTTGCTTAGATCTACCATGCTTTTATCTCATCATTTAGCTGGATTCAATCAGAAATTAAAAAAAAAAAAAACCACCAGGAGATGAGCCAGAAGATGCTAAACCTAGTAACAAAACATCCATTCCTAGGAGGTAAAGTATTTTGCCAATAAATTGAACCATCCTCTGGAAAGTAATCTGCCAAATTTAGCAAAGCACATCTGCACACATACCTCACCTGCAGAGCACAGTTAGTGCTACTAATTAGGAAGGATGGGGTTTGGTCGGGTCTCTGTTTGCTTCGACTGCTAATTGATTCCACATGTCAGAGCTTTCAGCTGCCAGCCTTCATTAACAAGTAAACATTTGGTCATTTTTCCCCCCAGTCTCTGATCTAATTTTTCACCCCACTGTGCTACCTTCCTCCCTCTCCTCTACCCCAAGACAACACACTGCTGGAGGGCTTGAGAAAAGGCTGAAATACATTAAAAATTACAAATGATGGGAGAGAGGGAACAGTGCTTGCCTGGGGAAGGAGCACTGACATTGCAGCTCAGGAACTACCTTGTTATTCCACAGGACAACTAGAAAGGCTCAGAGTAACTGCGGCTGTGGTTCAGCCTGGTTTTCACCCAGTAACTATGTTTTCCTGATATTTGCATTGTGCAATTCTGATAATGGGATACAGGCCTCCAAACCCTTTTCCTGCACAGAGGCGAGGCATGGACCAGTACAGGAAGGCTGAAGAGATGACACTCCACACCTTCATCCACATCTCCATCATCATCTCCATCACCACCTGGGAGAATCTGATCTCATTACCCACCTCCCAGTGCCCGGCTTGCAGCCTGCTGCACTTCTCACCTCTCGAAAAATACCAGCGTTCATATGAAGAAGGACAATTTGAGGCTTTACCCTCAAATTCATATCCCCCCCCCCCCGCCAATGGAACATATCATCATACCTACAAGTGCTTAGACTAAAAGCTTTGCATGAAGATAGGAGTGAGATAAGGGAGAACCAGACCTTCTCCTGCAGACAAAACAACACAATTTTAAGCCAGCCATTTATAAAGTAAAATTGCAGATGCTGTTTTAAATAAATTCTAGATGCTACTTCTAATAAATCAGTCTAAAGGCTCATGCTCCTGATGCTGCCTTAAACTTCCAGTAAATGAAGAATTGGTGGTAAAACGTACAGACAAACAGCGTGGTTGAGGCAAAGAAAACACAGCCTTGGGCCATGAGAAGTCAGGAATCCTCTGCAGAGCACATCTGTCTGTAAAGCACTCACCCTACTGCAACTTACTTACCGGGGCAATAAAAACCACAAAGGCAAGATAAATTAACTCTGGCAAAGAAAAATGGAACTGGCCTCGCACGATCTGCCCGGCGGTTGTACCCACTCGTACTCGGCAGCTCAAATTCGGGCTCCATTTCCACCTCTGCACTCACGACGAATTACAATTTATTTCGCACGCATTCAGCCTTAATGGGATTATTTGCAATGTAAGGTGCAATCAATTTTAGGCCAAAACTAGAGCACTGAGGCCAGAAATGTCCTGCATTTTAATTGCATCTGTAATTAACTTTATAAGACTACAATCCAGCAAATCACCCTGGGGACTCTTACTAATTATTATTACATATCTTACACCGACAAGTAGAAATACTCACTGAGGGAAAGACTGTCCCAACCCTCAAAAATATATAATCTAAATAGATGGGACCAGGAAGAGCAGGCAAGCAAAACACCGACACTAACGAGACCGCGCTGGACCGCCGTTAATTGCTGTGGTAAGAAGAGTTTGCAGCACTAAGTACCCATTTTCTCTCCTTTTACTTCTATTATATAAAAAGACACGAACCAGAGAGGTCTTACGCAATTTGGCACAAAAGATGGGAGCTCTTTATCCCTTAATCCCTATTACAGACCAAGGCACGGATGTTTTTGTTCCTTTTTTAAACTTATCTGGGCGATATTTGAATAAATTAGAGTAAATGTTTTCGTATTAAAAATCTAATCCAATTCCTTGTGGCACCAAGCGTCAATAAAACTGGCCTAATCCCTTTCTTCCGAACACTAAACCTCATTAAGATTGCCCCATACCAATCTTCACCCGCAGCACTGATCGATACTTTTAGAGTATTATATTTATCCCTTTATCTGGCACTGGCCTTCCCACTGTTCATAAAATCTTGCTATCATTAGTTCTAGTCTTTGAATTTGCTGTCAGAAAGTTTGATGATTTTTTTTTTTTTTTTTTGCTCATGTAAGAAATGTCTTATTTTCAAACGTGAATCTCTGGTTTGGGCTAAGTCTCCAGGATCTCTTTCTATTGCACTGAATTTATGTATTTTTTTAATATTTTTTGAGTTTTCACACTTCTTAGAAGTTTCCACCGGCGCTGGGACCAGGGCTGGATAACCCCGATGTTCCCAACCACCTCTAGTGGTTAGAAACGGGCAAAAAAAAACCCACCCCAGAACCTGTAAATATTTCGCTACTTCGCTCCGCACCCCGTGAACAACTCGCCTTCCTACCGCGTCCTTACCCGAGCTTTATAGCTGACTTTTCCCCCTTTAAAGCACTCCCCCGAGTGCTTTAAAACACACTTTCCCCACCCAGCCGGGCGCTCTGAGGGGGAGGGAGCCATGAGGGGTTTCCTCAGCACCCGGCGGGGAGGGGACCCCCAGAGAGGGGCCCGTCCTGGCCGGGGACCGAGCCGTGAGGGGCCGGGGGCTGCCCCTCACCTCAGAGGCGCCATTTCCCCTCACAGACCCCGGGGCCGAGACGGGCCAGACCGCTCCGCCGGAGCCACAGCGGAGCGGAGCGGCCCGGCCCGTCTCGGCCCCGCCGCCGCCCCCTACCACAAGATGGCGGCCGGTGGCTTCCCGCGCTGCCGCCGTTCCCCCCCGCCGCCCTCACTCACCCCTGACCGGCCGCCCAGTGCCTCTCTGCCGTACCGGGTCTTTTTATTTTCTCGTTAACTCCGGCAACAATTAGTGCCCCGGCCGTCCCGCGGGAGGGCGGAGCGCATGCGCGGCGGTCCCGCTCCCCGCCGGTGCCGGCCGCGGCCCCGGCCGAGGCGGCGCTGGGGGCAGGGCTGGCGGGGGGAACTGGGATGGGGACGGGGACTGGGACGGGGAGGCACTGGGACGGACTGGGACTGGGACAGGGATGAACTGGGACGGGGCTGGCAGTGAGGTGGCTGGCACTGGAAAGCGACTGGGCACTGGGATGGGCTGGTACTGGGACAGGGATGAACTGGGACAGGCTGGCACTGGGATGGCTGGCACTGGGATGTGACTGGGCACTGAGATGGGTGGCACTAGGATAGTCACTGAGGTGGGACTGGGCACTGGGATGGGGTGATACTGGGATAGGGATGAACTGGGACGCAGCTGGCAGGGGGATGGCTGGCACTGGAATGCGACTGGGCACTGGGATGGGGATGAACTGGGACGGGGTGGGAACTGGGATGGGGCTGGCACTGGGATGACTGGTGTTAGGACAGGCATTGAGGTGGGACTGGGCACTGGGACAGACTGGTACTGGGACAGGGATGAACTGGGATGGGGCTGACAGTGTGATGTCTGGCACTGGAATGCAACTGGGCACTGGGATGGGTGGCACTGGGACAGGGATGAACTGGGATGGGAATGAACTGGGATGGGGTGATACTGGGACAGGGATGAACTGGGATGGGGTGGGCATTGGGACGAGGCTGACACTGGGACAGGGATGAGCTGGGACGGGGCTGTCAGTGAGAGGGCTAGCACTGGGATGGGCTGGCACTGGGACAGAGATGAACTGGGATGGCTGGCACTCGGACAGGCATTGAGGTGGGACTGGGCACTGGGACAGGGATGAGCTGGGACAGGCAGGCACTGGGATGGCTGGCACTGGAATGCGACTGGGCACTGGGATGGGCTGGCACTGGGACAGGGATGGCACTGGGATGGGGCGGGCACTGGGACCGGGATGAACTGGGATGGGGCTGGTGCTGGAATGGGGCAGGCACTGGGACCGGGATGAACTGGGATGGGGCTGGCGCTGGGATGGCTGACACTAGGACAGAGAGGCACTGGGGTGGGACTGGGCACTGGGGTGGGGTGATACTGGGACAGGGATGAACTGGGACAGGCAGGCACTGGAATGCGACTGGGTACTGGGGTGGGGATGAACTGGGACAGGGTTGGCAGTTGGACAGGGTTGAACTGGGACAGGCGGGCACTGGGATGGGGAAGTATCGGGACAGGCAGGCACTGTGATGGCTGGCAGCAGGACAAGCGGGCACTGGAACAAAGCTGACACTGGGACAGGCAGACACTGGGATGGGGCTGATACTGGAATGGAGATGAACTGGGACAGGGCTGGCATGGGGACAGCGGCACTGGGACTGGGATGAACTGGGACAGGGGGGTGCTGGGATGGGGCTGGGTGCTGGGACGGGGAGGAACTGGGACAGGGATGAACTGGGACAGGACCAGTGGCAGTGGTGTGTCCTGGGGGGGCAGAGCCCAGCGCTGCTCTCCCTGAGTGGCCGGGGATGGTGCCTGGGCACGGCCCTGGGCATTGGGGCACATTCATGGAGATTTGGGAAACGGGGATGGGAATTGCTCTTCCCAATGGCACCCAGCGGCTCCCAACCGCTCCATCCCACTGCCTCCCTCCCCCACGGTAAACATCAAATATTTCCCCCTCTTCTCTGCATTTGTTAAACGTGTTTTTCTTCTCATCTGAGAATGTTATTTTCCTTTGTATTTGAATTTTGAAACAATAAAAGAACTGGCAGTAGGGTTTTTTTTAACGGTGCTTTGGGGTTTTTTTGTCGTGGTAAGCGACGAAGGAGCACGAGCGGGCCCCACGCTGGGACAACTTAAAGGGAATGGGATTCCGCTAAAATAATAAATGAGATTTGAAACGGCTCATTTGAAATACGCATCGTAATATTCTCCATCCCTTGAGTAAGGCACATAAAATACTCGTCTTTAAAATTAGGCAGAAAACAAACATGTTTCTCACCTCGTCTCTGTCGGCACAACCCAGCTGAAACCCCGACTCTGCCCCCGCTCCCGGCCCGTGCTGGGGCTGGGCTCACTGGCCAGGGCCAGGGGCCGGCGAGGAGCCCGAAGAGTTACAAATAACAACTATCCATGCGTGTTTAAACTCATATTTTGATTTTAACTGCAATAATAATCTAATTTTTGTTGAGAGATATCCCTATTTTGGGGCTTCTCACCCTTTTATTTCCCTGCTTTAACCTTTAATTTCCCCGCCCTGTGGCGGCTGCAGGAATTCCCCCTTTCCCTGCCTAGAGCTCAGGGACAAGCTGCGTTTCCCCTCCGAGACGGGTCTCCCCACCCTACACCAGGTTGTAGGACTCTCTTTTCAGCGCAGCCGGGCAGAGATCTCCATCCTAAAGCTGGATTCTTTTTTTGTATTTAATTATTCAAGATCACCCAGTGCCACCCCCTGCCCTGGGCAGGGACACCTCCCACCAGCCCAGGTTGCTCCAAGCCCCGTCCAACCTGGCCTTGAACCCCTCCAGGGATGGGGCAGCCACAGCTTCTCTGGGCAACCTGGGCCAGGGGCTCACCCCCCTCACAGCAAACAATTTCCTCCTCACATCTCATCTAAATCTCCCCTCTTTCAGTGTAAAACCCTTCCCCCTCGTCCCATGGCTCCCCTCCCTGCTCCAGAGTCCCTCCCCAGCTTTCCTGGAGCCCCTTTAGGGACTGGCAGGGGCTGGAAGGTCTCCCCGGAGCCTTCTCTTCTCCAGGCTGAACCCCCCCAGCTCTCTCAGCTTTCATCATTTGCAGGTTTTCTTAAAGGCATTTTTAAGCTAATTACCCCCTATTGGCAAACATCTCGCCCAGCCTGGTTTGTTTCTGTACTGAGATTAAGCGGCAAAAAGGATTAGAAATGTTATTACGAGAGCCTAAAATGTTAAAGCACTAAATATATAGCGCTGAAAAAGGCTTTTCCTTCTAAAGAAATTAAATACCGCTTCGGCAGAGCTTTCTCAGGCTGCTGTAGCAATATGACATTTGATAAAGTCTGAGCCACTCACCAAGCCCTGACCCTTCTTAAACTCTACGGAAATATTTTGTGTTAAAGGCAACTCTTATCATCTCTCGCCCTTTCATCTTTTTAATACAGCCATACAAGTTTCAAATGATCAAATTATAAGGAATTACTTGCAGCTACGAAGTTAACATCTAGCTGCAAGAACTGCTGCTTTAAGTATTGGCAGCAGTTTGAAATTTGCTGAAGAAAAGTTTTTGATAAAGCCATAACTAACCTTTTTTTTTTTTTTTCCTCCTTTTTTTTTTTTTTTCCCCTCCAGGCAGAGTAAGAACTCACAAAATATGTTTTGCCTTTTATTTTTCGGAGCGCTGGGGCAGGCAGAGCAGGGTGCTGGGGATGGCGGTTCTCCATTCAAAGCCACCTGTGGCACGGAAGAACTTGCGGAAAAGTTCAGTTGGAGCAATCTGCTAATGGCCCAAGTCTAAAATCGGGATATTATTCAGGAACATCTACAAAACTCCTGCTGGCAGCTGCCTTCCCTCCTCCCCACATCCGCAGGGATGCTGGGGACACGCCGGCAGAGCAAACCCCGTTGCTCCTGGTGTTTCCAAGCCCAGAGCTCCCCAAAACCACGTCCTGAGCTTTTTTTTTTAAAAGGTACCCCCAAGCACAGGTGATTTATGAGGGAGAAAAACTCCTGGAAAACATGCTGGGAAGAGACAAGCTGAGGCTCCAGCCTCAACTCCCAGTACCCAGGAGAGAAGCCGGACTGGGAAAGCGAGCGGGAGGGGATTTCAGTCAGAGGGCAGAGACCGCCTGGAGACTGGGAATTCGGAGCAGACGGGGGTTCTGCAGAGCAGCTCCCCTCCAGGGAAGGGCCATACACGAACCCAACCTTCAACCCATCATTGGAAATCCCCAAACTAGAATTCCCCCCACATTTTGGAGGGACGTTAGGCCAATCGCTGGCTGCTGCGCAGCGCCCGGAGCGAAGGCTGGGTCGTGCTGCCGCAGGCTGCAACGTCCTCCTTAAACTGAGACCTTCCTGTTTCTATGAAGTCGTGGTTCATGACCGAAACCCCAAACTCACAGAGATCACGAAATGAAAGAAGAACCAGAAGGAAGCAACTGGGACAGCTTCGCCTTCTCCTGCCGTGTGCGCTAGGCTGGAAAAGCACCTGTAAAAGCATCGCGCTTCTTTCCCCTTCGTTTCCCAGAGGCACTGGGAGAAAGGCTGACGGTGTGGAAGAGGAAAGAATTGAGCTGATGAGGTACAGAATAAAGCAAAAAGCAGAAGAGCACGCTCTCCGTGCCAGCCACACTCACCTCCAGCAGCAGCCGTACAACGCCTAAAACGTTGTGGGACAAACAATGATTTCAGATGACTCAAGTCGAGCGAGTTACGTGGGTGAAAAACCTTCTTTCCTGTATGACAGAAGCTGAAACTCGCTACATTTCACGGGTACAGACAGTGGGAAACAGGCTTGTCACCTCCAGGATCCGCTTCTGCTTCATTTTCCTGTTTTCTTCTTCAATGTGAAAGCTCCAAACAACGCAATAAGTCCAAACAACACGATAAGCGTTTCGAGAGGAACGGGTTATTTTAACTGGATTGCATTCGAGCGTCGTTGATTGCATTTAATATTAAGTGGCTTTCAACGCCAAGAACCCGTTCTCTGCGAGGAACTCCTCTGCAAACTCAAGCTTACGCCCGTGGATATTAAACCAGCGACCGTCACAACACAACTTCACGGAACCACCACCAAATGTCCTCAAGCAAAAATAGTCTTTATTCAAATTTCATGGAAACAGGAATCACCGTACTTTGCAAGACAGGGAGAAAAAATAAAATAAAAAAATTTAATATAAAACAAGGATATTGTCACAATACCAGAATATGGAACTATACTTCTTTTCCCTATGGATTACTGCAAGTACCTATTTTTTATTTTGGTTTTTTTTTTTTTTTCCTTTTGACTGTGCTATTCACAACTTTTTTTGTAAGTCCAAAAAAATACGAAACAAAAGTAGTATGAAACTCAAAGACTTAGCACTTCCACTAAATGGCATACATCGAAGGGCATCAGGTTCAGGGGCGAAGACTGCGGAAGCCGCCGTACCTACCTACCAGTCATCCCTGCAACCCCAGGAACCCCCCAAGACGCAGCGCTCGCTCTCTGCAAGGCTCTTCCTGGAAAACAGGGCAGTTTCGGTGCTCTCGGAAGAGTTTGGATTTAAAGAGCACCTTTCCCGAGGGGAGAAAATGAGCTGAGCAGCCTCGCGCCAGTGAGCGTCGCAGGGAGGGAGCATGGCGGTTAACAAGGAGGACAGACAATACCATCAGGGTTGTTAAAAATATACAGCATCGACATGTTTTCTACTTCAACCACTTGTGCTACAGCTACTAAACATGTACAAAAAGACTTTTGGGACTGTTCCAAGTGTGGCTGCAGCAAGGTTAGGATCTGGAGCGAGACCTTGACCGCGATCGGGAGCGTGACCTAGAGGCAGACCTAGACTTGGACCGGGACCTAGGCTTCGAAATGGATTTAGACCTGGAACGAGAACCTGATTTGACATTTGGTTTTGACTTGGAAATGGACCTAGACCTGGAGCGAGACACCCGCCGCGCGGCTGCGTCCTCGCCCTCACCTTTTGCCTCCTTTTTGTCAGAATCTGATTTCAGGTGCTCCTTGTCTTTGGAGGCTGACCTGGACCGCTCGTGGCTGTCCTTCCTTTTCTTCTTGCTACTCGGTTTGCTGTCTCGCTTGCTGCGCCTCTTGCTTTTCTCGCTCTTGCTGCGGCTCCTGCTTCTACTCCTGCTCTCATCCCTGCTTCTCTTCCTGCTTTTCCTTTTATCCTTACTGCGGCTTCTGCTCCTGCTCTCATCCCTGCTCTTGCTCCTGCTCCTAGCCTTGCTAATGCTCTTCTCCCTGTCTTTGCTTCTACTCTTCTCCTTGCTCCGACTCCTCATGCTCTCCCTCGTCTCTCCCCTGTCCTTACTCCCACTCCTGCTCCTACTCTTTTCCTTGCTGCGGCTCCTGCTCTTTGCTTTCTCATCGCTGTTATGGAGAGCGCCCTCAGATTTATCTTTACTTTTGTTTCGGGATTTCTCTGCGCTCCTGCTGCGGCTCCTACTTTTATCCTCTTTACTTGGAGTCCTGCTTTTCTCTTTTTGGCCTCTGCTACGGCTCTTGCTTCGACTACGGCTCTTGCTTCTGGAACGGGACACAGACCTGAAAGCGCAAAGGCAACAGACAGCTCCACTTTAGCGCGGCTTGGATTTGACTAGCGCTTAAATAGTGTGCATAATATGGTAGGGAAAAGAAAGACAAACAGTGCTCCTACTGCAAATTTAGGATGATGCTTCTCATTTTAGTGGGCAAACCCCCGTTTTCTTCCAGCACAAAGACATACCTGGATCTTGATCTACTCTTGGAGCGACTACTACTGGCACTGCGGCTCCTGCTCTTATGAGAATGTCTGCTTCGAGAGCGAGACCTGGAACAAAATCAAGCAGGTTAATGTTAGCACGGAGAGCTTGTGATCCCCTGGTCCCCTGTGGGTAAAACCCTGTAGTATTAAAGCACCTTCCAAGCAGCTGAATGGTGAGAGTGTTACACAATAAAGTCACAAACAGAGAACCCTTCTCCCACTGCTCATCCCCTGCTGGGGAGGAGACCAAGGTTCCTCATCTGGAAGAAAAGACGCAGCCTTATTCAAGACAAGGAAGCGAGAATGCCTTTCCCAATCGAGTCAGAGTCTGAATACAGTGAGACACCAGGATAAAGCTTTGACTTCAGGCTTTGATTCCATAAGCAAGCTGCTCTGGGAGCAGTAGAAGTTTGCCCGAGTTTTCTTGCAACAACAAGTTCTACCCCAGAATGGAAAGGGGAAAGTACTTGGTGTTGCGTGCTGAAGCAGCTCTCTCCATCCTACAACAGAAGCATCAAATCTCTAAGAAACGGGGAACGGGTCGGGGTTTCCAAGCTGGGAAAGGACTGCTAGTCCTGGTGGGTATAGCGGAACACAGTGGTCGGAGCCAAAGCGTTAAAAGCACCTTCTGTTTCATTCTGGAGGAGCAGCTCCACCTGCCTCGCAGCCGGCTCCTGCAGGACAGCAAGGACTCCGGGCTCGACGCAGTCGGGGAAGAACGGCAGCACGCTCCGGGTGTTCAGCTAACACACGCACACCTCCACCAAGGAACACACCTACATTTCCCTTGGTTACTGCCAGGTAACTAATAAATTCTCAAAACCTTGATTTATTGAGAACTCTGAACTCTTCCCAAGGGGTTTTGGAACCTGCTGTATATTCACGTAATTGCGGCTAGATTCAGCCTGAGCTACATTAGAGAGACATACCTCGAATGGCTTCGGCTTCTGGAGTAAGAGCGGCGCCGTCTCGATCCAGGTCTGTCTTCCACTAATCTAATCTTTCTGCCATTTACTTCTGTCCCGTCCAGCTTTTCAAGGGCTCTTTTCATGTCAGAATAGGATTTGAACTCAATCACACCTTCATTTTTCCTTCCTTTGTGTGCATCTGCATATGTCACCTCCCCTGCCTGACGCATATAATCCTAGAGGGAGAGGACAGAATAACCATTGCCTCGAATCCAGAGCCAGGCTTCCAGGCTGACCCTGCTCGTTTCCGCAACGACGCTCCCTTGGCCTCTTCTAGTCCCAGGCATGTCAGCAAGGGTTTTAACCAAACAGCAGTTGCAGGGCTAACGCCAAGGTTTTTGAGCAAGCCAAAGAGCACGCTACCATTTCACAGGGTTTGTGTAATTAGAACCAAGGTGGTGTGGATAGTTTTGAGCCAAATGATAATTTAAGGTCTCCCATCTCGTTTAATATCAAATACGCTCTGGACTATGGTAAGTTTCAAATTACGAAAGCGATTAAAGAAATAAGACGCTCGCTCTCCAACTCGTGTTTTCAAAAGTAACTTGGGAAAGGTGATAAACTTAAAGGTCGAATACGAAGAGGCAAGAAGACTACAGGCGAGCAGACATCCCTCCATCCTCCACCTGGGTAACGCATCTCATTCTGCTGGAAGAGACCCCCACGCTCATAAAAGCTCAATTTTTCCCCACTTCATGCTTCCCGGCTCCTCTGTCTCAGTTACTGACCACCTCTGTTTATCAAGGGGGGGCCATTCCGCCTCGCTCCCAGCAAGCCCTCAGCCAGGGCCACCGTTCGGCCGCTGGGGACTGTGGCTGCAATGGAAACGGGGCACACAGCTCCGCTTCAGCCTGAGTTCAAGCCAGCTACTCCCATCGTCAGTACACTGAAATGACAGCTATTCCCCCCCCGCCCCCCCCGCAAAAAATAAAGCAATGCATCCACTAGAGGATTAATCATGCCATGCTCTACTCACACTTTTTAATACCAGAAGCAAAGACAAGCTATTGATGGGGTGAAGCATTAACAACAGAAGACATTCGAAGAATCTCAGTACGTACCTGAACTAGTGTTACATATTCAATTACAGACCATTTCTACTACGTCAAAAGTTTGTTTAGAATAAATTTTACACATCCTTAAAAGAGAACCACAAAAGACAGCGTTCCTGTAAGAACAAGTGTTTTTTAACCATTGCTGCCAAGTTTGATAAGGAAACACTACCTTTTTGCAGCTACCAGTGACATTCTGCTTCCTGTCCTGCCCCCCCATCCACGATGCAGATAATCACAAGTCAATGTTTCACCTCCAGCATGAAGATACTGGGAGGTACCGGGGAGGTACTGGGGGCTACACGGTGTTACCCACTGCCAAGAACCACCTTCCACTCCTTCGGACTTTGAGAAAATATTAGCTTTTGGCAGAGGTTTTGTGCGATTGCTCATTCTGCTCATCCTTTCCCTGAAACTCTCTTTAATAAAAACAGCTTTACACAGGATGGCAATTCTTCACAGAGACTGTGCAAGAGCGATGCTCTCGTTTCCAAATAGCTCTAACACCTTAAGTTGGTGAGTTAAACCCAAAGTGACAAGGGCAAACTCCTCCATCTCTAGCGAACCCTACCACTGGCACGATTTAAGTCTGTTTTGACAAGGCTTCAGATGAGATAACACACAGCCGTACGTGACGTTGGTTTGTGTTAAGGAACAAAGTTATAGTTATTCTCCCACTGGCCGGTGACACCAAATCCACAGGTGCAACCCCCAGCGTGGCACGAATGATTTCATATATGCAAAGACACTTCCATATTGACTTCAGGAGTGTATTACTTCCAGAAGCTACTTGTATGCACAGGAGCACACGGACTTATTAACAAGCTGGAGTCCAGAACACAGGCGTATACCATTTTTCCTTGTCGGAAAGCTAACTTTTTTACCCTTTGTGCTCTTTACTAGAGAGAGGGTAAAGAAAGGGGCCCCATACCTTAAGATCTTGCCAACTGCAGCGGCTTGACAAATTTTCCACAATCAATCTGTATTCTGTACGGGTAGGAGGACCGTACTTATCTCTTCCGCTTCTTCTATAACCATATCCACCTTTAGGAGGTGACAAGCAGACAGCAGTACTTCAACTAGGGAAACGGAGCGATCGCTCGACATCCCCGACGCAAACTCTTCTGCCCCGTATGATCGCAAACACGTTAACAAAATTCGCCCACCCACTCCTCTAAATTACATCCCCCTCGTATAAAACGTTACAAATAGCCAAAGCATTAAAAAAAAAAATTTTTTACTACACGCACATAATTAAAATGCACATAATTATAATTAGGCTAAAATTAACATGCAATTAAGCTTAAGTTATTTTTAAAAATAACAGTTTGCAAGAAGAAACCGAATTAAGGCAGTTGACTAATGTTACTTACTTAAAGGTTTTCTGAATATCTGACATGAATAAAGCTTTTCAGGCACCTATTTCAGATTAATCTCATCTGTCTCTAACCCTTGGGGTCCTCACCACCCAGGTCTAATGGGAAAAGGTTGCGGTCGTCACATGGCTTCCTTTTTTTTTTTGGTCAGCCAAGGGCCACAAAGGTCAAAGAGCCACTCATGGAAAGGTAACCCAAGGTCAGCAAATGGAACGGGCAGTCATCTTAGCCTCAAAGGACTCTTTTAATTAAAACATTGAGGTCTTTGTTAAAGTCTAGGGTTAAACATCACATTGCAAATAAACCATTCAAATAGTTAAACGAAATGATAATAATAATAATAATAATAATAATAAAAATGGTACAAGAAACTGTGTTTATTAATTTATCATTTAAAATAGTTTAATACAACAAACAAGTTAATAAATATTCAGATCAACAGTTACATTTACAGTTACAGAACACTATTCACAACTTCATATCATTTTCTTTTAAAATTACTTCTTTTTTTTTTAAAAAAAAAAAAGAGCAAAAAATGTTTTATTTAAAATAAGTCACGGATACAAATGCATGTTAGTGCTTACTGCGTCCAGAACCGTAACTGCTGTCACGACGTGGGCCTCTGGCATGCTCAACGATCACTCTCTCCCCACAAAGATCTTTACCGTTGAGCTCATAAACGGCATCATCCGCATCTCGCAGATCATCAAACTCCACGAAGCCGTACCTAGAGAGGGGGAGAGGGAAAGAATCACTCGGAAAGAACTGAAGCCCAGGTACCTGTGCTCAGAGACAACCTCCCACGGCGGGGATGAAGAGCGCGGGTCTCCGCATGCTGTCCTCTTGAGGAACATCGGTTGCAACCTCCTGAAGGCCACCTAAGGGTTCAAGGCCATAAGCACCACCCACTCAATGCTGCACCACATTCAATAATTCAAGAAATTTGCCCAACAGCAGCGAGGCTGACATTGCGTTTGACAGATGTTGCAGTATCTATGTGCCACGGATTAGGATTTATCCTGATTTTTGAAGATCCCTGGGTTCATTAGGCTCTATTAGGAAGCTACCTTGACTCCCGCACTTCAAATGGAAATATCTGTTCATCTCTGTGATCACAAACGGTCTGTACATCCTGCATGAAGGTCTAACAAGAAATAAAATATGAAGGCAGGTCAGGAAGAGGGATTTTGTTTTAATCAGCCTCATTTTACTCTTGTCTGTGGACGGTACTGATGGTTTGAATACGAAAAGGGCCGTGCTCGTGCAACAGGGCAGATCTTCCACCTGCTGAGGTACCTGCAGCTTCCCACGTACTGCTGAGGAAGTGTTTCATGCCCGCTGTATTTCCAATATCCTAGCATTTAAGAGAGCATGGGGAGTCCAAACCTTGTTCAGGGACTTAAGAAAATGCAGCAACAATAACAAGGAACAATCCCCTGGGCAAAGGAGGAGCCCACCTGCGGCCAAGAGGCCTTGGAAGGGCAGCACAGGGTGCAGGGCCGGAGAAGAACAGACAAAGTTTTGTGTTGGGCAACATCTGCCGCACCAGCCTTGCTCACGACGTAGAAGTCATGGGCAGATCAAGCACAAGAGGAAAGATACAAATTGGGAAAAAAAAAAATACATAATGCTTAATTTCACAACACTCAAATGAACATTTTAGCATCGGTTTCCTATTACCAAAAATGAACACAATACAGAGACCAAAGCTCGCAGACCACCGCTTGCCTGCAAAGCTGAAGCCAGTGCTCTCAGCTTCATCTTCAGGGGTGGCACAGACATCGGTGCCAATGTCAGGCTGCTGCAAGTGCCCAACCCCTCTTGGCTACAGGTCCCCAAAGACCGAGCGTAGAGTTTTTAAATAATTTCTTACAGCTGGTGCTCAGGGACAAGCCGGTGACTTGCTTACGGTTGCAGAGCAAACTCACAGCAACACTGAAGCAAAACTCAAGCCGCCAGTTTCCATTGTGACAAGATGCAACACCTATTAAACACCTATTTTTACAAGGGCATGTACTGATAGGACGAGGGGGAACAGCTTCAAACTGCAAGAGGGGAGATTTAGATGAGACCTGGGGAAGAAATTCTTGGCTGTGAGGGGGGTGAGCCCCTGGCCCAGGTTGCCCAGAGAAGCTGTGGCTGCCCCATCCCTGGAGGGGTCCAAGGCCAGGTTGGACGGGGCTTGGAGCAACCTGGGCTGGTGGGAGGTGTCCCTGCCCAGGGCAGGGGGTGGCACTGGGTGGGCTTTAAGGTCCCTTCCAACCCAAACCATTCTATGATTCTATTTAAAAAAATCAACATTGTGTAGATGCCCATTATCCCAACGGGGCAGGGGAAGAGGACAAAAAGCATCCGAGGGCTGTTTATCAGAGTTCAGGGTCTACCTGCTGCTGAAATGGCTTCTCCTTCAGTCATCCACCAAGCCCAGATCCAGGCTCCAGAGCCCCCCAGGAACAGCTGCGACACTGCAGCCCCCCCACAAAGCTGAGAACATCTCCAGCTGCTGCAGGCAAACACATAATCCTGAACTTGGGTTTTGGCAAGCCAAGGGGGGAAATTATTGCGAGTGCTGGTGGTTTAAATAATCCAGAAGAACAAACCCCTGCTAACAAAATACTGGCCTCTTTGAGGTTGCTTAATTTTTTTAAGCTTTCTCACTACCTCCCCCAAGCACGGCGCTACCAGCAGCTACAGCTTTGATGCGTATTAACCCGTATTAATCTGTGTGAACCAAATACTTCGGAACGACTCCAAACTCCACAAATAAGGCAGCTGCTTTCTCATGCAAGTGCTGTAGTTCCATGGAAGAAACAAGCGTGATTGATTTGTAACAATTGAAACAATCACAGTCATTATAAACGCATTCAAATCGCCACTTTCTTCCCTTCAATTCCAAAAACAGAGCAAGTGAGCTCAAACGTTTCAATGAGATCTCACCCTAAAAGCAATTACTCACAAGGTGAAGTGCCTGGTACGCACCAGCACTTTCAAGTGAATAAGTGCACCGACATTCGAAGCTTGAATAGCGGAGGAATGTATGAATTCAATCTGAGCTCGGTATTGAACTTGTTCTTCCCAGAAGTGCCCCCAGAAGCTGCCTGGGGGGCACTGGGTCACCCGTAGCACACACAGACAGTTGGCCTCCCATGGGAGTTTGCCCCAAAACACTCTTGAGAAGGTCCAACATCGAAAGAACTTGGTCTGGCCAAACCGTGCATGAGATATTCAGCCCCAGAATAAGATACTAAAGCAAAAGTTATAAGAAGAAAACTTCTCATTTCTCTTTTTAAGACAGACAAGCAAGCTCGCACACACCTTGACGTTCCTTGCTTTTAAAGAATACTAAAAATCATACCCCACATCACTCATAAATGGAAGTAATACCAATCCACCTGTTAAACATGTATAATATTGCACCGCATGATCTAAAAACCATGCATCAAAACCCTTCAGAAGCAGTTTTACACCATGGAAAGCCACAACTGCTGACACAGCCTTAACTACAGCAATCTGAACCTGCTGTTATATGACAGCAGTGCAAGTAAATCTTCTTTAAAATGTCTACTATTAGTACTTCATATGTGGCATAAAACTACTTACTAAAAATGTCAATGCAATTTACTTCAGCTAATGCAAAGCTACACCATTTTCTGTTCACGTATCAAAAAAAAGGAAAAAGCTACAGGCGCATGTCCTTATCCCAAGCAATTCCAACAGTCAGAGCCTCCTAAGAGGTGGAGGTTTTGTTTATTAAATCCGAAGTGAAAGGAAAAAAATGTGATTTTTCTAAAATTGCTTAATAACAGAAATAAAAAAGGCAGGCCCTCATCTTTCTCCTCCTCTCAGCTTTCGAAGCCTGCTGGCTCCGCACCCTCCTCTCCACCCCGGCCCACCACAAAGCCCACCGCTATGGCATTCCCCAGGCGCCAATCTTCTCCCACTACTCATCAACAGCTGGTGCTGGAGATGTTGTGGAGCCCAAAAGCACGAGTCCCACGCGCCAAGAAGGACCTCAAAGCTGCTGTCCCTGCCCTTTGCCAACGCTGGCTTGAAATCCATGAGGTTTAGAAGGGCAGCATCCACCTGAGCTGATGGATTCAGCAGCTGCTTTCCAGGTTCCTGCCAAAGAGAGACCAGCCCAACTCTCTCCCTGCTCTCCTCTCCGCTAATCAAGTGGATGGTTTGCCAGCTTTCTGAATTTCAAATTACACAATCGCTTCTCCTGGACAGACGTGCTCCAAGTGAGCTCACTGCACCTCATCGTTCCTCCATCATCTCCGGATGAGCGAGGTCGGGGCAACGCATGGACACGAGCAGCCGCAGAGGAGGAGGCGTATGAAAAACTGATTCCTGGCTTCAGCTGCGTTTGGAATAAGGATTGTGATGTGTCCAGCCCTAAAAAACACTCCTGAAAGTTAACTTGTAGGCGGCTCACTGGAGCTCTACGCTTGCCTGCTGCATAGCTGGGGAGGGGAACAGCGGAGCCTTATCAAGGAAAAGCATCTTCAGGATGAATCAAAACACTCATTTAAATGAGTTGCTGAAGTTACAACCTTGGAAAATAACTGAGTTTTTGATACTTAAACTATTTAAATGTAATTTAAGATTTGGGAGTGATTCTTTTAAGTTTCTGCACTGCTGACAGACATCCCTGAGAATCCCTGCTCTTCTGGCACAACCGAACACCTGCAAGCAAGAAGAAATTAAAATCTCACCTTATTCACCCTTCTCTTAACAAAGGCAAAAAAAAAAATCCACAAATCTGCTGCAATTAAAAACCAATTTATTAGATGGCCACCTTACCGTCATCTAGGTGTACTGGGTATCAATACGCTGTGACACCAATTTGATTTTTTTTTTTTTTTTTAATACCAATTGCTCTAATTGAAGTTAATGGGCATTAAATGTTTTGGTGGGGAGGGTGCAGGGAAATCAAATCACTTGTCTTTGGGCAAGAAATTTGAACCTAGCTGGATGAAAAAACTGAAGTTTGAAGCTTTTGTTTTTGATTCGTGCTCCTCAATCTGCTGGAGAATTTACATCCCTCTGTCTTGCAGCTATTTTTGAGGATGAAGCTGTGAATTCTGCAAAGCTGGCCAGGCTGATGGAGGGCAGATAAGTACACAGGTACAACTATTTTTTCACCTAGCGAGATTGCAGATTGGTTTCCCCCTTAATGAGAGCAGCTCTTAGAGTTATTACAGCTAGCTTTTAGCAAGATAAAAAAAAAAAAAAGCAGGCTGAAAAGTCCAATTTTCTGGTCACTTAGTACATAAACTACTGCCAGGCACAGCTCCAGTTGTCAATGCAGTTCTGAGTAGGAAAAAAAGAGTATGAAAACTATGAGGATACAATTAGAAACTGCAAGTTGGAACAGAGAATGCTACAGAAACTGGATTTTTATTTTCCCCATTCTTCTGCCAGGTAAACATGGCTTTAAAGCCTTTGAATTGCAAGCTTCAATTACAATTAGCAGCGAGCGAGCCCCAGCTAAGCTTGGAGGACTCCGCTGTATCACGTTGCGGTTTCATCCTCTTGCTCAAGCGTTTCAGCTTAACTGCTCAAACGCAGAGCGGCTCATCTCCTGCCGGCTGAGCACCCGAGATAGCCCACATGTTTCCAAAAGAAAACTCAAAAGAATCTCTCCAGTCAAACTCACCGTGCGGTAATTTTTAATCGTTTGCTAAGCGCTCCTAAAAATAAGTGCCGGAGAAAGGATCAGAGAGGGAACGAAGCAAAATGGCAGAGTCAGCCAGCTGTCCCAAGGCGAGAGACACAAAATCTGGTAGCTCAAGTACAATTTTTGTCAAACTGGAATTTAACTACAAAGCAACAGCAGCCTGCTGAAAGAACTTCGGACTACGCAACTGAAAAAGGAATTAAATCGTTGAGTTAATCCCAGAAATACAGAGTGAGCTCTATCTAACCCACAGCCGAAGCAACCCGCTCCAGAAGCGGCAAAAAGCAAAGTGAATGACAACTCCATTACATTAAATTTCCCAGATTTTTTTCCCCCCGTTATCTGCAACTTTTGAACTCTGTCTCCCCCAAGTGAAGTTATGAAAATGACTTTAGCTCTGGAATAAAATGTATCACATACAGAACACCTGAATTTTAGACACGGGCAGGCTGTGCCCTCCTCCCCTCTACACCTGTTACCATTCACGCTTAAAATGCCACAATTTTGGGCTGCTCAAGCACACGCATAATTGAGCTCCTGCACCCACACCACCTCCCACAGCCGATTTCTGATCGTAGGGCTGGGCCGTGGGAGATATTTTTCAATAAAGCACGAAGACAAGTCCGTCAGCCAAGCAACTCGGGAGTTCTACAGCTGCCAAGAAAGTTTGGGATTTCTTCCAACATCTGTCTACGAAACAGAAATATTTAATTTGGAGGCTTTAATCAGCAACAGGAAAACTGCCACCACCCCCAAAGAACCCCCATATTTTGAAGGAGACACAGAAAACTGTGCTCTGGGAAACAGAGAACACAAATATTGCAGGTATGGGTGGGCAATCTTCAGCATCACCTGAAGCTGTGTTGGTGAAAACACTGACACGTGCACACTCGTTTGTTTTAATAACTGCTTTTATTCATCATATAAACCCATTACATGTCCACTTACCAGTACAACCAGTCTTTAAAGTTAATGAGCCTTATTTTCTTTTTTTTTTTTTTTTTTTTTAAGGCTCAAGGACTAACTTTTACACGATATTCCTCATCTCAACCTCTAAAGCAAAAATAGTAATTGGCTCTCGTGGCTAACGATAATAAAATCCATATTCCACTCAGGCTTCCTCAGCAAGACTCCAAGGTGGGTCTCTGGACCCACCTCAAAAGGCTTTGAGTGTTGGTTGGGGGGGGGGGGAGGGAGGAGGGCAAAACCCCACCAAAAATAGCAATTTGTTTTCTCTTGAAAAAAAAGCCCCCCCGGAGGGCCTTGGGACAGCCCTGGGGGGGGGGGCAGGATCCGGCCCCTGGGGTGCAGCGAGGGCTTGGCTGCTGGAACAGCACAGGGTAGGGTAAGGGGGCTTTGGGGGGGAGGAGGGGGGGAGGACCCAAAATGCCCCTTCCCGGGGTAGGGGTAGCCTGGGGGCTCTGAGAACAGACCCCTGCTGCTGACACAGGGCCTGCAAAAGGGCATCTCTGCCCCCTCAAGGGCTTGGGTATTTTTTGGGGGTGGGGGGGTGGGATGCCCTTGGGAGCTCACCCTGCGGCATGGTGGGGCCTGGGGGACCACTCAGGGGACACCCCCACTTACAGAGGGGGGGCAGGAAGACAGGCATCTGTCCCCCCACCCCCCCAGCACCCCCATAACTGAAGCATGGACCCAGCCCTCCTGCCGCCTCCCCCCTCCACCCCCAGGGGACCCAGGCCTCCTGCCCCCCCCCCCCTTGCCATAGAGGCCCAGGCGTCCTGTCCCCCCGTTTCCATGGGAACCCAGCCGTCCTTCCCCCCCCCCGGGGGGACCCAGCCGTCCTGCCCCCCCCCGCCATAGAGACCCAGGAGTGTGTGTCCCCCCCCCCGCGTTGCCATGGGAACCCAGGCGTTTCCTCCCCCCCCCCCCCGGTACCACAGAGGCCCAGGCGCCCTGCCCGCCCCCCCCGGGGGGACCCAGCCGTCCTGCCCCCCGCTTCCCATAGCGGCCCAGCCCTGTGTGTCTCCCCCCCGTTGCCATGGGAACCCAGGCGTCCCCCCGTTCCCCCAGAGGCCCAGGCGCCCCGCTCGCCCCCCGCCCCGTCCTGCCCGCCCCCGAGAGCCGCCGCCCGGGCCGCGCTCACCCGTTCTTGAGATCCACCTCCAGGATCTTGCCGTAGCCCTTGAAGAACCGCTCCACGTCCCGCTCCCGCGCCTGGTAGCTGAGGCGCCCGATGTAGACCCGCGGCATCGCGCCCGGCCCGGCCGGGGAGTGGGGGGGGGGGAGGGCGGCCCGCGGGGGCGGGGCTGCACCGGCGGCGCGACGTCACGGCGCCGCGCGGGGAAAAGGGGAGCGATAAGAGCGGGGTGGGTGGGGCGGGGATACGTCACGGGAGGCCACGCCCCCCTCCAGGCCTCTTAAAGGGGCCGCGCCTCTGTGGGGCATCCGCCCGATGACAGCGGGGTGGTGGGGCCCGCTATCCCCATGTTGGGGGCAGGGGTGCGGGTGCCCCTTCCCCGTGTGGACGGGACGTATCAGCCCCCCCTTTCCCCATACGCAGGGCACTAATGGGGGTCTCCCATGGATCGGGGGGCTTGTGAAGTCCCCACTCGCCTGATATGCAGGGCATAGGTGGGGTCCCCATGGGTCTGGGGGCTTATGGGGACCCCCCTCCCCATATGCAGGGCAAGGATGAGGGTCCCCCATATGAAGACTTGTAGGGGTCGCCTTTCCCCATGTACATGGCGATGATGGGGGTTCCCCTTCCCATGGGTCTGGGGGCTTATGGGTTCCCCCTCCCCATATACAAGGCAGGGATGGGGGTCCCCCCTCCCATACACGGGGCATTGTTGTTGTCTGCTTTCCCATGGGGTGGGGGTCCCCTTTCCCCAGGTACACAGCAATGATGGGGGCTCCCCTTTCTTGTGGGGTGCCCTCTCACCTCATATGCAGGGCATGGATGGGGTCTTCCTTCCCCATGAGTCTGGGGGCTTATGGGGTTCCCCCTCCCTATATACAGGGCAGGGATGGGGGTCCCCCCTCCCCATATGACAGGGGACTTGTGGGGGTCCCCTTTCCCTGTGTACATGGCAATGATGGGGCTTCCCCTTCCCATGGGTCTGGGGGCTTATGGGGAACCCCCTCCCCATATGCAGGGCAGGGATGGGGGTCCCCCCTCCCATACATGGGGTGCTGTTGGGGTCTGCTTTCCCATGGGTTGGGGGTCTTGTGGGGGTCCCCCTTCCCCATATACACAGAATGATGGGGACTCCCCTTTCTTGTGGGGTGCCCTTTGCCTCATATGCAGGGCATGGAGGGGGTCCCCCCTCCCCATATGATGGGGGACCTATGAGGGTTCCCTTTCCCCACGTACATGACGATGATGGCCGCTCCCCTTCCCATGGGTCTGGGCGTTTATGGGGACCCCCCCCTCCCCATATGCAGGGCAGGGATGGGGGTTCCCCTTCCCCATGTGACAGGGGGCTTGTGGGGTCCCCCTTCCCCACATGCCGGGCACAGGTGGGGATCCCTCATGTGCCAGGGTGCTCATGGGGTCCCCTACATGGTGGGGGCTTGCAGGGTGCCCCCTTCCCAACACTGATGGGCTCCTCCTTCCCCAAACGCAGGCAGGGATGGGGGTCCCCAATCCCCACACCCCGGGGGGCTCAGGGGTCCCACCCCTCTCTGGGGGCACACCCCATCCCCGGCCACACTTGGCCGATCCTCATTCCCACTGATAAGCAACAACATCCCTCTTGCTGAGCCCGAAATGCCATTTTGGGGACTTATTTTTATCATTTCAGTCCACACATCAGATGCCTAAATCACACCAAGCCCCAGCACAGGCTCTCAGGAACATTTCAGCTTTAACAGCCACCACCCCCCTAAAAAAAAACCCACCATCATCCCCCTCCCTAAAAAAAAATTAATACCGTGTATGTGCAATGCCAGCAGCTGGATTTCCAACCGCAATCCCGCTCGTTTGACAAGCAGAGTTAAATTTAATTATTTATTCCTCCGTGCCCTGGTGTAGGAGTAAGCGCTCGGGAACATTTTGTGAAGAGAGTTCTCTGAAGCTTGTTAGATTTTATTGCCGAGTCAAATAAACAACGGGGATAAAAGCTTTGCATTAATTTTTCTGGTTTCTGTCATGCTTAATAGTGCTCTTAACGAGCACAAAGTCCTTTTCTTGCTTTTTTTCCCCCCAGTTTATTCATCGATCAGGAAAGCATTGGGGCATGTGAGGCTGCCTCCAACGCCGGCCGATTTGCTGAGGGATAATAAAAATAAAAAATATTGGGGGTTCAGTAGTGATGGGAGATGTTGGCAAGGGCTTTATCAGGGATTATGTCTTGTGGGCTTCTTGCTTTGCTCTTCTCTAAGGGAGGTGTGAGTGCGAGGGGTTACGGGGGGATAAAATGGCTTTAATACATCCAGGCAAATTTAGCTGCTAACATGGATGATGAGTTTTAATTTCAAAGTGGTTTGCTCTTCCAAAAAGCAAAGGCAGTTGTAGAGGAGCCCCCCTCCAACTCTGAGAAACGTCCCTGCCCTGCCACCCTTCTCCTCCCCCCCCCCGCACCCAGAAAATGCATAGAAATGAAGGTAGGATGCCGAACTCCCCCCTTTTCACACCCCAAAAGCAGAGTTTTTGGAGCAAGACTTTCCCCTGCAGCAGTAATTTTACATATCGGTGTTTTCCTCCCCTCCGGGGAAGGAAATGTGCCACTTGCGGCTCTTCCCTGCCATCGGCAAACGGCCGCAGTGGAGCAGAGTGGCCGTTCCCCACCCCTCACCGGCGATACTAAAAAATCCCTGTGGGAAAGAAAAAATATTGCATTGACTCCGAAATTGCGGGACGCTCAGCTGGAGGATGGCATTGCGCCGTGCTGCACCACGGCCGTGCAAGAATGAACGGAAATCCTTGTTCTGAGCTGCTGCACCAGTTTATTCCAGTTGCAGGATGTATTTAGGTGACGTTTCACTTCTAGGTCCCCCTACAGAGCGGCACGCAGAGCCTGCTGAAAGCCGAGAGCATCGCCCGGGTACAGGGACAGCCACCACAGAAGCAGCGCTGCTGAAATCACACAGCGGGGCTCATTCCAGACGAGAGGGAATGGGCATTTCCGTATGGGGGGAAGGGAAAAAACTTCAAGTCTGGGCCACTCTGATGCCCAACGCTGCAGCCTTCCCCATCCCTCCCTGGGCACCAACTCCCAGGGCAACGGGACACAGCCCTGCCCTCGCAGGACACACCGAATGCAAATACAGTTGGATTCGCTTCTGGGCTCAAAACCAAGAATCAGAGAATGGTCGAGGTTGGAAGGGACCTTTCAGATCATCGAGTCCAACCATCAGCCCAACACTGCCCAAACCACCACTACCCCATGTCCCTCAGCACCGCGTCTGCCCGGCTTCTAAATCCCTCCAGGGATGGCGACTCCACCACTGCCCTGGGCAGCCCCTTCCAGTGCTTGACAACCCTTTCGGTGAAGAAATGTCTCCCAATATCCATCCTAAACCTCCCCTGGTGCAACTTGAGGCCGTTTCCTCTTGTCCCATGGCCTGTTCCTTGGGAGAAGAGCCCGACCCCCCCTGGCCACCCCCTCCTTTCAGGGAGCTGCAGAGAGCGAGAAGGTCTCCCCTCAGCCCCCTTTTCTCCAGGCTGAACACCCCCAGCTCCCTCAGCCGCTCCTCACCAGGCTTGTGCTCCAGACCCCTCCCCAGCTCCGTTGCCCTTCTCTGGACACGCTCCAGCGCCTCAATGTCTTTTTTTGAGGTGAGGGGCCCAAAACTGGACACAGCGCTTGAGGTGGGGCCTCACCAGTGCCCAGTACAGGGGGATGGTCACTGCCCCAGCCCTGCTGGCCACACTGCTCCTGACACAGGCCAGGATGCTGTTGTCCGCCTTGGCCAGCTGGGCACACTGCTGGCTCGTATTCAGCCGGCTGTCGACCAGCAGCCCCAGGTCCTTTTCCACCGGGCAGCTCTGCAGCCGCTCTGCCCCCGGCCTGTGGCTGTTGTTGTGGGGTTGTTGTGGGTTGTGGGTCATGGGGTTGTTGTGACCCAAGTGCAGGACACGGCCCTTGGCCTTGTTGAACCTCCCACCAGTGGCCTCGGCCCATGGACCCAGCCTGTCCCCATCCCCCTGTACAGCCATGCTGCTCGTGGGCCCGACGCTTTAACAGGGCAAAACCACATCCACCCTGCAGGTGTTTTTGGCAGGACGCTAATTACTTACATGCAATTGTAATTAAAGCTATATAGGATGGGGGGGCGCGGGGCGGGGCAAAATCGCTGGGACTTAGGCCAGGCAGTGGCAGACCCCGGTCCGTTGGGTTTGGCCGTCCTCGATGGCACCCACCCCCTGCCCACTCTCACGCACCCAACTAAGCACAGGAACGTTTATTGGCAGCATCTTAAAAAAATATACGTGTATTAGACATTGATTTCCAAGTGGTTCTCATCACAATCAGTAGTGGCAGCAGGAACAGCAGCAAAATTGAATTCAAGTCCGGGTATTACAAAAAGCCCCCCTTGCCCTGCACGTGTCCGGCTGGGTGAGTCCTGTCCCCACCTCAAATGTCCCCTTGGGGACAGCCCAGGAGGGGTGGTAACAGCATCTCTGGTGTCTTACAGCCCCAGCTAGGGTGGCAGTGCTGGCTGGTACTAGGGGACTTGGCTTTCCCTTTTTTCCTTTTGCTATTTGAACTAATTTTTGAGCTGAAGTGATGCCAAGGGCTGGAAAAGCCCTTTGTGCCCTTGTCCTTGAGCCTGGGTGGGTGTCCCCTGCCCTTGGCCTGCCAGCAGTGCATGGGCTGGGCAGGGAAAAATTAAAAAAAAAAAAAAAAAAAAAAAAAAAAAAAATTTAAAAATTTGGTTTCTTCTCTGCCATTCAATGTGGGGAGTGTCCCCACTGGCTGCTGAATTGGAGGGGGACAGATGGAGGTGGCTCAGAGGCTGCAGCAGCACAGGGGACACGGTGCGGGCTGGGAGCAGGACAGTGAGCAGTCCCAGCTACCCTGCAAAGTCACCCAAAAGCAGCCAAAACTCACCTGTAGGGACAGTGCAAAGAGCAGAACACCACTGAGAGCTGCTAAGCAAAGCGGAAGGCAGTGGTGCAGCCCCCCCAGACCCCAAAAACCACACACTAGAGGGGGGAACTGCGGCTCTTTTGACACCCTGAGCCGAGCGAGCTGCTGGCCCCGGGCTCCCTGAGCTTTCTCTGGCTCCCAAACTCACCCCAGCTCAAGCACAGCCTTTCTCCAGAAGCAATTACACACGCTACCATCCATGCAAAGCTGCAGAGGCTTTTAAAACTTTCAGTGGGCACCCAAAAGTTTCAAAAAAAAAAAAAAAAAAAATCACAATCAATGGGTCTGCAGGTTTTTCCCCCCCTCTAAACATCTCTTGTCTGCGGACAAGGCAGCAAGGGACAGCTCGGCTGCGGTGGAGCTGCAGGTCAGAGGAGGAGGATCTGCTTGGAGGAGGTGAAGGGCTTCATGGATGCCTCCAGCGCTGTCTTGTAGTCCTGGAGCGGGACCTCGGTGCAGGCCGGTGCGGTGAGCTGGCCCCTCCGGATGAGCTGGCACAGGGCATCCATCATGCCGGTCAGGCTCTCCTGGTCTGCAAGGGAAGGAGGGAGCTCTCACCGCCCCAGCACCAGGTCACCGCCATCAACCGGCCCTGGGCAAACACTCGCCTGGGGACGCCGGGGTGTTATGTGCTCCCAGCTCAGGCACATGGGACAGGGCATGGTGGCACATGGTGGTCCCTGCATGAGCTACACTGCCCAGCACCTGTGTTTCAGCCGCCCTGAGGACTATCAGCACTCATGACACAAGTAAGAGCAAAGAGGACACCACCAGCGTGGTGGTTGGGCACCAAATCATAGAATGGTTCAAGTTGGAAGGGACCTTAAAGATCATCTAGTTCCAACCCCCTGCCCTGGGCAGGGACACCTCCCACTAGACTAGATCATAGAATGGTCGAGGTTGGAAGGGACCTTTCAGATCATCCAGTCCAACCATCAACCCAACACTGCCCAAACCACCACTACCCCACGTCCCTCAGCACCGCATCTGCCCGGCTTCTAAATCCCTCCAGGGATGGCGACTCCACCACTGCCCTGGGCAGCCTCTTCCAGTGCTTGACAACCCTTCTGGTGAAGAAGTGTCTCCCAACATCCATCCTAAACCTCCCCTGGTGCAACTTGAGGCTGTTTCCTCTTGTCCTACCGTGTGTTCCTTGAGAGAAGAGACCGACCCCACACCGGTGCTGTCCCCCAGCACCCATCCCGCTCACCCTGCGCATGGTCCTTCCTCCACTGCGTCATCCAGAAGCCACGGAGCTGCACGTCCCGGAAGATGAAGGCACTCTGCAGAGAGAGGTAGTCACACACCTGGCTGAGACCTGTGTGTCCCCGCAGTGTGACAGCGACGGAAGGTGGCAACGAGGCTCCTCGCCCCTTCGTTAGCGCCCTCATTAGTGAGTCAGGGCGCAGTGGGATGCGGAGATGCGACTCCAGGGTGCGGAGTCAGGGCAGGTTTGATGCTCGGTGTCTGCGGGGCTGTCTCCCTGCTGGGATTCCACAGCAGCCCAAATCCTCCATAAATAAAGCCAAGAGACCCACACCAGGACGCAAAGGAACTCATCCCGTAACAGAGCCAGTTGGTTCCAAAAAAAAGGTTGGAGGCTCTGAATTTGCAGGCAGGGGAGAGCCAGGCTCCTGCGATGCCAAGGGGACGGGGACATCAGCAGTGGGGCACAGGAGCCATGCCCCGAGGGAAATCACGAGCATCTCTCTCCTGTACTCACCACAGGCACCATCACAGGCTGCTTTGCCATCCCCCCGTAGGTGACCATGGTCCCTTTGGGCCTGGAAGAGGAAGGGGGTATTTGGTTGCTGTGGGAGACGATGGTGTGCGATGGGCATGAGTTGTTTTAGCGTAAGTAGGCCTTAGCATAAGTAGGCCTGTAGGCCTGCCTTGACATGAGTTTAAGAAAAGTTACTGTCGGACATAACATAAAGAAGTGCTGCCCAGAAGGGCTGCTGAATCTGCAGAAAGAAGAACTGAATCTGCAGAAAGAAGTTTAACAAAGAAACTTAAAGCAGCACACGTCAAGAAAGGTCGACCAATGACAAGAAAGAATTAAGCGCGTGAGCAGCTCGCGAGGATAGCATGCAGCCAATTAGTAGGAGTTAGAGCGCGTGAACAGAAATCATAATACTATAAATGTAACACTTAGGCTGAATAAAGTTGGAATTGACTTGCATCGTATTGGTGCGTTAGTCTTTCCCGTTGCCCGCACGACTCAGAGTCGACTTAGAGACCCGGCAGGTTGCCGGTCCCCAATGTGCAGCTCTGACCTTGCAACCTCTCCCTCCGCCGTCCCCAAACCCACCGCTGGGGCTATTCTCTCAGCCACACACCACTCGCTGAGTTTGCAGCTAAACACACCAGTTACAGCTGGTCAGGACCTGGTGGACCTTCATAACTGGACCTCAGCTGCCTCCGGCCACCAGCAGCATTTGAGACACACGGTGATGATGTCTCAAGTCACCGTTATTTTCCAAAACCACTTCTTCTCCACTCATCTCCCCTCTTCAAAACATCAGTGATGACCAAGACCAGCTAATGACATCCCCGGCTACCTCTTGCACTCTTGGGGCTCTGGAGCAGGACCCCTCTGTACCGGCTGCTGTCCCCAAGCCCATGCCCAAGCCACAACCCAGCCAAACCTACTGCAGGTGTCGCAGCATCTCCGTTGTGCTTTTGCCTCCGACGCAGTTCAGGGCGAGCCGGGGCTTCGGGATGCTCTGCAAGAGTTTAGGAAGAAGGTTCCCAAATTTGAGGGCTCCTTTTGAGGACGGGACTGCAGTTCTTGAGGGAGCAACTGCCTTAACCTCGACATTTACCTGGGGGCAGCTGAGTCGTAAAGCTAAAAATCTATGATCTGACCCTTGCAGTAGCAGCAAAAACCCTCAAACTTCTGGGGTTAAATCCTGATCTAGAGAGATTTGTCCTTCCCACCATCCTTGAACCTTCCCACACTGTGCTGAACCGCAGGGACAGCCCCGGATGGTCCCTCCGGTGGGGTCAGCATTGAGGCACCTTAAATAGATCTTTCATCTCTGGCTTTCTCAGCATCTCCTCCGTGATGACGTGGTCTGCGCCCAGGGCCATCAGCCTCTCCACCAGCTTTGGCAGATCAGGTCTGAAGGAGGCGAAAAAACAAAGGACTTGATGAGCCAGAAAGCGAGTGTCACCTTCTCCTCTCTACTGCTCAGATGTAGCTCAGGGACAACGGGGCAGAGGCTGGAGGACACCTTGGAGGAGCAAAGGGGAGAAAATCCTAGGTTGGATGGGCAGGACAACCACATCCTGCCCCCCTGCCAGCCTCCAGCCCATGCTGAGGGCAGCTCCTGCCCCACAGGGGACCTTCTCCCCTCCCAGGGGACTCACCTGTCCCTCACCACGTTGATGGTCTTGATGCCGAAGGCTTTAGCGATCTGGATAACAGCCTGGCCCACACCGCTGTTGGCAGCGTTCTGGATGACGGAGTCACCTGGATATAAATCAATCCAGATTTTCATTGAGGGAGTGACTGGCAAATCCACCTGGATTCCTCCTCCCCCTGCCCCAGCAAAGCCGTACCCGGCGCCAGGCTCTGGAAGTCGGTCAGCATGCGGTACGCCGTGCAGGGGTTGACGCTGAGGGTGGCGGCGCTCAGCACCGGGATGTCACCGGGCACCTTCAGCAGCGTCTCCTCTGGGAACACCCCCTGTGTCCGCCACATCCCTGGGGCACCGGCAGCATCGTGGGCAGGAAGGGGGACAAGGAAAGGAAAATGTTAAGAGACCTCAACTCACGCCATAATCTTAACGCCGGTCACGGCAGCATCCCCGTCTGAATCCTGGAGAGTGAATTATTAAATATGAGTAGGGCCAAAATATTGCGAGAGGCAGGATGGATCCCCCGCTGCTCGCCGAGATCTATCACCCAGCAAAGCCTAATCATTTTCCCGAGGGATAACAGGATGGGGGCTCCCCGGGCAAAGGGAGTATGTGCAGAGCTAATGGAAATACTCCCCGTCCTACGGATGAGCCCATATATTCAGAACCATTTTACTTAGATTTAGTCCCTCTGTATTTATATCCAATTTAACCCCCCACCATCCTTTTTTTTTTTTTTCTTTCTTTTTTAATGTTTAAAACTATCACATTTGGATCTTAACTAGATAGCTTTCCTTCTCCCATTAAGAAGAAACAGGCAAAGAACAAGCTGTTACGCTAAACCAGAACCGACAATTGTTCTGGCCATTGGCGTTTTGGAGGAACACCAGAGACATTTGTTGGAAAATAAATTCCCATGCTTTCCCATCAGAGCACTATTAAGGAGAAAACTGTAATGAGATATAACCATGACCTCGCACAGGTTAAATGCTTTATCCTGGGACTTTAACACTTAAAGCTTCTTTAAGCAGATGTGACAAAATGCGGTTGTTTCCCGAGAGGCACAGATTGCTGTGATGCTTTATAACGGCACAAAAGCCCCATAAAGGGTCTATGCTATAGAAAAGGAGATTATTTCTAAATTCAAGTTTAGCATAAGCTACCGCTCCTCTTGCAAGTGCTCTGAGTTTTTCCCTGGGGAGCCCCATCCTTCCCCGGAGTGCCCCCTGCATCTGCAGAGGACCAGCAGCATCCCTTGCCGTGGATGGGGATCAGGTACCGAGCTTGCTTTAAAGAAAAATAAGATACATCAAAAATAAAAATGTGTAGTGGAAATAATAAAACTTAAACCAAGACATAGAATGGTCTGGGTTGGAAGGGACCTTTAAAGGCCACCTAGTCCAACCCCTGGCCATGAGCAAGGACATCTTCAACTAGACCAGGTTGCTCCAAGCCCCGTCCAACCTGGCCTTGAACCCCTCCAGGGATGGGGCAGCCACAGCTTCTCTGGGCAACCTGGGCCAGGGGCTCACCCCCCTCACAGCAAACAATCTCTCCTTATATCCAAGCTGAATCTCCCCTCTTTCACTTTAAAACCATTAACCCTTGTCCTATCGCTAGGGGCCCTGCTAAAAAATTTGCCCTCATCTTTCCTGGAGCCCCTTTAGGTACCAAAAGGCCACTCTAAGGTCTTCCCGGAGCCTCCTCTTCTCCAGGCTGAGAGAGAAGGTAAACGAAGATGCCTTTGTGCACTCCAGAAGTTATCCTGATGCTTCTTGTCTGAGACAATCCACCCATTATATTTATGATTAGGCTAATACGGCACTAAATAGGTTCCAACTAAATAGGTTCTGCTGCTTCCCTCACCCAACATTCTCTAATGGAGCTTCCCCCCCCCCATTTTAAGTCACATCCAATGAGAAGTAATTCCTGTGAGTGGGAGATGCACATGGCTCTACCCACACCCAGCAAAGACGGTGCTTTTGGGAGCAGCGGTTTTGCTCCGGGATCCCCAAAATCCCTGCACCAGCTCCCCAAGCACCGGTTCGCGTGAGGGCATGACCACGGGTTTGCTCTCTGCTCTGCCATGGAGCTTGGGCAGCTCCCGGTGGGCTCAAGCATCCCAAAAATCCCCTGGGAAGAGGCTTTGTGGGTGGGGGGATGCAGAGGAGGACCTGGCCGGTGAGCAAGGATGCGGCGGTGCCAAGGATGCCAGGGTACGCACTCACCGAGTCCGCTGCTCGCCGGGATGACCCGGTCCCCAGGTTTCAGAGCCGCCACGCACCGCCCGACCTCCAGCACTTCTCCGACGCCTTCATTCCCTCCCACGGCCGGCAGTGGGGAGAGGATGGGGTAGGTCCCTGCCGGGAAGCCGGAGTTGAACTGTGGAGCCCATCACACCCCAGACCTCCCCATCCCAGGAGCCGCCTCCAAACCCTGCGGGACACCCCTACCCAAGAATTAATGTGCAAAAAAGATGCACCCGGCAAATCGTAGAGCCATAGAATGGTCTATGTTGGAAGGGAACTTTAAGATCATTGAGTCACTCATCAACCCAACACTGCCCAAACCACCACTACCCCATGTCCCTCAGCACCGCCTCTGGCCGGCTTTTAAATCCCTCCAGGGATGGCGACTCCACCACCGCCCTGGGCAGCCTCTTCCAGTGCTTGACAACCCTTTCGGTGAAGAAATTTTTCCTAATATCCAATCTAAACGTTACCTTGGATCATATTGATGTCGGCGGGATTGATGGGGGCTGCCAACATCTTGACGTGGACATCGGAGTCCCCCAGCTTGGCCAACTCAAGGTCTTTTAGTCTGAAGAGGGAGACACAAAGGAAAAGTGCATTAATACAGGCTTGGCTGAGGTCTTCTGCACCTTGGTGGTCACCTGCATCTGGAAAGAGATGCCTGTATCACCTACGCAACACGTTAGACTTAAAATCAACAGCACCATACTCCCTACCTCATCTCTACCACTGTAGCCTGGTCGCCTCCAGCAAAGAAACCCAACAGCCAAATTAGACGACCCCATTGAGACTCCTCTATCCCCAGGGAGCAGCAGGTAGCGATGCCTGTATCCACCCCTAAACCTCACACCCTTCGCCAGGGTTAGGAACAAACCCTAAATACTCCTTGTACTGACAAAAGCCCCATCCAAGAGGCGTGATGCCCCCAATGCCTTTCCCACCCGGCTGCGTTAAACGCAATGACGATGCTCTCGCACCGACGGAAGAGCGGGGCTGGGTAACTGAGCTCCTCTCAGACGCATCCTCCCGGCCTTCACGGTCCCATGGGAATCGCAATATAAAACTTTCGGGATGCGTTGGGTCTTGCAAGGGGAGGGAAAACCCTCTCCAGAAAACCCAGCAGCACCACGGCACAGACCAGGGGGAAGGAGGAACCGGGGGCTCGATGACTGCCTGAGCCGGCTCCCCGCCAGGGCAAACCCAGCCCGCTGTGCCCGTTCGCCAGGTGAGGCCAATTTTAATGAGCTGGGGGCTCTGCACAGGCTCCCAATTTTCAGAGCGGTCCTTTGCTGCAATTACACACTGCTAAATAACGCGTCATTAGGAACAACACGATGAATTTCTTTTCCTGGCTTAGCCTTGTGCTGGCAAAGGGGTTTCCTCCTTTCTTCCTCCAAGCTGCCCAGCTGGTTTGGGGATGACTTCAAGGGTTGAATTAAATAGCACCGTGTGTGTGTGTCAGGGAGCTTTCAGCACACGGGAATTTGCATTGCCGGCTGTAGCTCCAGGTCTAGGTCCTACATAGGCTCCAGGAATGGTTTTGGGTGAGGGCATCAGGCTCCAGCTCTTGCTTTCAACAGCAGCCACCCAAACAGAAATCCCCCAGCCCCAACCCTTGCTGAGCATCCTTGTTATCTGGGAGCATCCCTGTTATCCCAGAGCATCTCCAAGCACCGAAATCCTCCGTCTGCATCATGCAAATCCCGCTCCACCATCACGCCGGGGGGTCCTGACCCCGCACCCCCATCTCAGGGGCAGGGCTCTGGCTTCTGCAAGTATCTCCCTCTCCTAATTAGCAATTAGGACAGTGAGACACGAGGGAGGCTCCCAGGGGGAGTCCAAAAACCTCACTTGGTGAGTTTGGCACCAGCGAGGTGCAGGATACGGCCCCTCAGCCACTGAGTACAACCAAGAGTCCTGACTTTGGTGGATTTTGCTCAAAACCATGCTTTTTTTTGGCAAGGTTATGAATTATGAAGCTGGGGTGTGTATCTAACGCCCAGGCAGGAGGCAGCCTCCATCCTGTTCAAGGTTTAAAAAAATTCAAAATAAAATAAAATAAAAAAAATCAGCGTAAAATCAGCGTAACAAGATGCAGGGACCCATCCGGAGGCGCTGCTGTCGATGGGTGCCCGCACCTCTGGCCCCCAGCAACGCCGTCTCCACGCTGTATATATTTTTCCGCCTTGTAAGGCAGCAAATTAAATCATTTGGGGGTTTGCCACCCTCTGCGTGTCTAATTAATTCCTTTATTTTTCTTAAATAAGGTTAAATATTGAGGTTAAAGTTAATAGCACGCGGCACCTCCGCACAGCGCCAACCCTGCGCCAGCACCTTGCCCACGAACCCACTGCTCAGATTTCCATCCCAGTTAAAAAAAAAAATAACGAGATTTGTACTAGACGGACAGATTTTTGATGCAGGCTTCTAAAAGCCACCCCCCTCACATCAAAATCCCGCCTCACCAAGTGAAGAAACGCTCACTAATGTTAAGAAATCCAGCGGGTTGCATAAAAAAAAAAAAAAAAAAAAGGCATTGTTTCATCTGGCCGGGGGATTTACGGCTCGTCCTGCCCCGCTTTAGCATTACGGGAACACGGATATTTTCAGAAATCTGCGAAAAAGAGAAGTCACGAAGCACAAAGCCCGGCCTTGCACAAGCGATGGGGCGAGGGCAGCAAATCTCGGGAGCCCTCGGCAGGGATAAGCACCGTTGCACAATTAAACGGTCATAAGAAAAAGCAATCATCCATCCCCCTGAAAATCCCCCAGGAATTCGGGGTCTGGATGCACCCGGATCATGTATGGGCTCCTCCTGCATTTCTAGGGGTGACCTGAGCTGGTTCAAGGGGGGCAGCAAGTCCGTGAGGTCTCCTCCCTTTAAAAAAAAAAAAAAAAAAAAAAAAAAGGCATAAAATTCACCAAAATGTCACTTTGCAAGGCTTTTTGGACATTTTAGGACAAACCCACCAGCCGCTGTCCCCAAAAAATGCTCATGATACCGGTTTGGTCCCATAATTGGGACCTCAAAGAGAACCCCCATCGGTGCCATGCAACCCAGGACGAAGCCGGGGCGCAGCGATGCCGGGGGGTTTGGGCCTCTCCGTTATCCCGTCAAAATTAAGCAAGAACGAGCTTCCTGGGAAAAACACGTGGTTTCCAGCCAAGGTTTTCAGCTTGAAGGAGCGGGTGCAGGTGGGTGGGGGATTGGGAGGCAGCCCCCCCACCCCAGCATCCACCTGAGACCATGGCACCCTGCGGGATGTGGGAAATGGGGGCACCTGCGGGGTTCCCCGCCTGCTTGGGAGCCTCCGAGCGTCCGTGGCACTGCCCTGGGGGTCCTGTGGGGAGCTGCACCCCATCCCCAGCCCCCCCAGGGTGGGCAACTGCCCCACTGCACCCCCACCCCACAACTATCCCCCCACGGCACTGCATCCCCACCCCAGCCTTGCCCCTACACCTGCACCCCCAGCTTCGCCCCCACCCCTGCACCCCCTGCTGCAATGCATCCCGGTATAACCCCCCCCATATGTGCACCCCCCTGCAATGCACCCCTATATTTGCTCCCACCCTATACCTGCACCCCCTACTGCAATACACCCCAGCACAGCCCCCCCATACTCGCACCCCCTACATCTGCACCCCCAGCTTTGTCCCCACCCCATACCTGCTCCCCCACTGCAATGCACCCCAGTATAACCCCCCCCACCCCCACCCCATACCTGCTCCCCCACTGCAATGCACCCCAGTATAACCCCCCCCACCCCCACCCCATACCTGCCCCCCCCACTGCAATGCACCCCAGTATAACCCCCCCACCCCCACCCCATACCTGCACTCCCCATCAATGCACCCCCAGCCGCACCCCCACCCCATTCCTGCCCCCCTCGCTGCAATGTGCCCCCAGTATAGCCCCTCCATACTTGCACCCCCAGAAATGCACCCCTATTCTTGCCCCCACCCTATTCTTGCCCCCCCGCTGCAATGCGCCCCCAGTACAGCCCCGCATTCCTGCACCCCCAGCTTTGTTTCAGCTTGCACCCCGAGAAATGCACCGCTATTCTTGCCCCCCACCCCATTCTTGCCCCCCCTGCTGCAATGCACCCCCAGTACAGACCCCCCTATTCCTGCACCCCCCAGCAACACACCCCCAGTATATCTCCCCCCACCCGCACCCCTTGCAATGCACCCCCAGCTATATCCCCACCCCATTCCTGCCCCCCCCGCAATGCACCCCAGTGTAGCCCCCCCATACTTGCACCCCCTCGCAATGCACACCCAGTGTAGCCCCCCCTTACTTGCACCCCCTGCAATGCACCCCAATTTTTGCCCCCCCCAGCTGTACCCCCTACTGTAATGCACCCCAGCATAGCCCCCCCGCCCCTCCCACCCCATGCTTGAACCCCCAGGTTCGCTCCCACCCCATTCCTGCCCCCCCGCAATGCACCCCAGTATAGCCCCCCCCATACTTGCACCCCCTCGCAATGCACACCCAGTGTAGCCCCCCCCACCGCTTACTTGCGCCCCCTGCAATGCACCCCAGTTCTCGCCCCCACCCTATAGCTGCACCCCCTACTGTAATGCACCCCAGCAGAGCCCCCCCCGCCCCTCCCGCCCCATACTTGAACCCCCAGCTTCACTCCCACCCCATTCCTGCCCCCCCCCGCAGTACACCCCATATAGCCCCTGTAGTTGGCCCCCCTACTGCAATACACCCAATACAACCCCTCCCGAACCCCCCACCCTACACCTGCACCCCCCGGAAACGCACCCCCAGTATAACCCCCCCCATACCTGCACCCCCAGCAATGCACCCCTGGTTTTGCCCCCACCCCATTCCTGCCCCCCCCCCCCCCACTGCAACGCACCCCAGTACAGCCCCCCCATACCCGCCCCCACACCCCTCCCCATACCCGGCAGCGCCCCCCCAGCCCGGTCCCCCCTTACTGCACGACGGCGGGGGGCTCCCCGTGCCGCCCGTAGACCAGCCCCCGCGGGGGGGGCCCCGCCGCGCCCGACCGCGCCCGCACGGGGGTGCCCCGCGCCTCGCGCAGCGCCCGCGCCGCCGCCCGCTGCATCCCGGACCGTCCCGTCCCGCCTCGATCGGTCCCGGCTCGTCCCGTCCCGGTTGATCCCGGCGCGGCCGCCAGCGGCGTCACGCGGGAAGCCCCGCCCCCCGCCGGGTCGGCCCCGCCCCCCTCCCGTCTTAAGGCGGCCCGGCCACAGCTGTCGTGAGCCGGCGCGGTCTCAGCGGACCCTCCCGGGATCCTGCTGCCGGGGTGTTTATCCCCAAACCATCCTAAGTATCATAGAAATTGCAAGGGCACGTAGCGACAGGACGAGGGGCAATGGTTTAAACTAGAGCAGGGCGGGTTTAGATCAGCCATTAGGGAGAAGTTCTTTCCACTGAGGGTGGTGAGACACTGGCCCAGGTTGCCCAGAGAGGGGGTGGAGGCCCCATCCCTGGAGACATCCAAGGCCAGGCTGGATGAGGCTCTGAGCAACCTGATCTAGTTACAGATGTCCCTGCTGACTGCAGGGGGTTGGACTAATGGCCTTTAGAGGTCCCTTCCCACCCAACACAGGCTGTGATTCACAGAATGGTTCGGGTTGGAATGGACCTTAAAGGTCATCTCGTTCCATGCTCTGGGCAGGGACACCTCCCACCAGCCCAGGTTGCTCCAAGCCCCGTCCAACCTGGCCTTGAACCCCTCCAGGGATGGGGCAGCCACAGCTTCTCTGGGCAACCTGGGCCAGGGGCTCACCACCCTCACAGCCAAGAATTTCTTCCCGATATCTCATCTAAATCTCCCCCCTTTCAGTGTAAAACCCTTCCCCCTCGTCCCATGGCTCCCCTCCCTGATCCAGAGTCCCTCCCCAGCTTTCCCGGAGCCCCTTTAGGGACTGGCAGGGGCTGGAAGGTCTCCCCGGAGCCTTCTCTTCTCCAGGCTGAACCCCCCCAGCTCTCTCAGCCTGTCCCCACAGCAGAGGGGCTCCAGCCCTCCCAGCATCTCCGGGGCCTCCTCTGGACCCGCTCCAACAGCTCCGTGTCCTTCTGCTGTTGGTGCCCCAGAGCTGGGGGCAGCGCTGCAGGGGGGTGTCCCCAGAGCGGAGCAGAGTATATATAATACATAGTAGAGAATATACGACGTGTGCTGGGCCATGCCAGCCCAGAGGCCTTGGTGGTGGGCGCAGGAGCATCCCATGGAACCCAGGCAACCAGGTGCTTGGATCCTGGTGCTCGTGATGAGACATTCTGGGGACAAAAGACCCTTTTTCTCTGCTTCATTAACCACCCTGGAAGGGGCGTGTGTGCTGCCATAGGCAGGGAAGGCCACACGGCAAACGTTCATCAGATGATTATTTAAAACAACAGATGCCTGACGCGAGCGGCGAGGAAAAAAAATAATAATCCTAATAGTAATTTAATTCAATGTTTTGTATAATTATCTTGAAGGAAAGGTCTCATTTATTCTCCCAATTAAAACTGATTAGGTCGGAGGGAAAAAAGGGAAGCGAAGACGCCTGCCTTACTGATCGACCTGGCACAGCAGAACAAACAGGGAGCTTTCAAAATAATTTCTTCTTTCATATAGAGATTGGACTTCTCCGACGGGGTGGCGGGAGCAGCTCAATAAATCCCGCTTTCCTCATCACAGTCCGCTGCTACGTGCAATTAGCAGATTCCTTCGTCAACAGCATTCCCTACCTGCACCAGCCCGGGGGGGTTGTGGCTACACCTGTGGACCATTCGGTATTTTATTCCCCTAAAATTGCTTTGCGATCAAACGATGTCCCCGTGAGAAGTTACGCGGCTCGTAGGCAGCAGATCTCCCGTCCCTCCTTCGTGCCCTCCCCAAACTGTCCCCATGCTGGTGACAGGGTGGGCGCAGACCCTTGGGGGGCGGGGGGGGGCACCCAAAAGGAGCCGGGTTGCTGCAGGGGGGGGACCTCAGACCCAAATGACCCATCTCTAAGGCTGAAGTCATCTGAAACGAAAGATGACCATCAATTTGCTCACTATTTCGTGGCGTTTTTTTTTTAAGAAAAAGGGAAAACATTTTTTTGGGGGGGTGTGAATTCAGGTGAGTGGGAGGTTTGAGACGAAGGAAAAGTCCGGTTTGGGGAAAAAAAAAAATCCGATTAAAGGTGCTGATGAGGATTTTTCTGCCTCCCTGCTGCCCTGGGGGAGGATTTGGGACTGCTTTGGGGAGGGCTGGGCTCGGCGCGGCCCAGGGCAGCAGAGAGAAAAAGAACTTTTGTCACCAACCTCTGCTATGAAACATTCGGGTGTCGCTTGTAACAGGAGTGGGTGGAAAAGTCTTCAGACCCCCCCTCCATGGGATCTGCGAGTTAATCCTCGCTGACAACCGCCCCCGCAAACACCCCGTGCTCGCCCAGCCGACGCTGCCGCAGAGCACCGGCACTGCTCGTGACACTGGTTGCCCTCTCCAGGCAGGATGGGACGACTGGAGGAGCTGGATGCAGGGACAGGGTGGGACTGGGGCGATGTCCACCCTCCGGGAGCCAAATCCGTCGTGGGAGGAGGTCAGCCGGATCCTGACGTGTGGCATCCTGGGGCCGTCTCCGTCGTGGGGTGGCAACTAATTCCATAGAGATGTTTCTACTGTGTTAAATTCAATGAGGCATTAAAAAATGAATGGCTGGGAGCGCTGGGGCAGCAAAGTCAGGATCAGCTGCCGGCCCTTGGGTTGCTGGAGCTGGTTTCCAGCTCTCCACGTGGATAAAACCCCACTACATGGATAAAAATCCCACTGTGGGGACCCAGCCCCCCTCCCCGAGGTCAGGGCGATCGCAGCCGTGGGGTGCAGAGAGGAATTAGATGGATTTCAAACCCCATTTTCCTGCTCGAGCTCGCAGCACATCACGAATCATGGGGAAGGCTGGATTTTCCCCTGGCTCTTGCAGCTGCCGGGGATGCCCCATCCCTGCACTGAGTTTGGCAGGGCTCAGAGAGACCCCGGGGGGTGCTGGTGGCAAAGCCACGCGGGGCAAAATAGGCTTTTCCCATCTTAGTGGGACCCTGAGCGCATCCGTGTCCTGGAAGCATCTTTATTCCTGGGGAGGAACGCTCCTCGGGGGGCTGAGCAGGGTGCGCAGCCATCGCCGGCGCAGCTGGCCGCTTAAAATCAGCGTTTTAATCTAATCACAGCAATAAAATGATCGGATTTTCATCATACGGCCTCGAAAACTGCAGCGTTCTGAGGACGCCAGGAGTGCTTGAGATTTTTGGCGGTGGGGCTGCGGGCACGGCGGAGGGTGCTGGCCACGGCGCTGAGCCCGCGTGCGGGGAGACGCGGGGGCCCACGCTCTGCACCGCGCGGCAAAGGGTTAACAACTAATTGCGCCAGGCAAATGAGACGCCTTTCCGTACCCTGCGAAACGTATGCGTTCGCAAATGGGGGCTGGCAGACAATTTATGATTATTTTGTTAATGTTTCTCCTGTAACAAGCACTGTTTCCTGGTGATTAATGACTACTGAATCTCCAGAAATTGCATTTTTTTGGGTTGTTTTTTTTTTGGGCGGGGGGTGGGGGGGAGAGATGCATGAAAATCCACGTTGCAGCTGAGGGGTCTGGAGCGGGTGGGGAGAGGAGGAAGCGCAGATGGTTCCCGAGCCCCTGGCGCCGCGGTGGGTGCTCCGGATGGGGGAAGGAGGGATGCTCCCCACTTCCCTCTGCCTTAAAATCCTCCATTGTTAATGAGCTATGATTTAGCGCAGCCGTTGATTAATTGGAGTTGTTCATAACTGGAAAGCAAAAGTGCTGCCGACGAGGTGGGTTTATTCTGGCAAACATGGGGATCCCCCCCGCCTGGAGCCTGGGGGGATGCAGGGATGGGTGGGAGCAAGCGCCCACGGGAGCTGGGTGACACCAGGGTGACACCAGGGGGGCATTTGCTGTGTTTTCACCCCTAAAACCTCCAGACCTGTTGAGGACAGAGAATTTATCCCCTGATTTACAAGGACGAGTTGAGCCCAACAGGTTCAGCCCGACCCCGGCAGATCCCGTGTGTGCGGCGCTGCCTCCGGCCGCCCTAGCACTTAATCAAGTTAATGTGGAATTATTAATTAGCTGCTTACAAGATCGACGCACTTTTTAATTAAGGAGAATAATAATCCATTGCCTTTTCGCTTTTCAGGGGAGAAATTGAAGGTGTGTCTGCTTCGTTAAGGAATAATTAAGAAAGCCGAGGCTGGAGAGCTTGGCTTAAAGGGGGGCTCCTTTGGGGGGATGCTCCATGTTGTGTCCCGGTGGCTTTCCCAGGGCAGCCAGACGTGGTCCCAGCACTGCTGGAATCCCCCGGAGGCCCAGCACCCTCACTGGTGTTTTGGGTGGGGATACTGGACTGGGATGCCAGGGCCGGGACGCACCAGGAGGATACGGCTTGTAAAACAATCTGCCAAATAATTCCCATTTTCCAGCGGAGAAAGGGATGCTCAGGGATGTCCTGCGGGGGAAGGAGGTGGATGGGCTGCACGGTCCCACCGAGCACCGAGCTCCCGTCTCCACCAGCTGCTTCTCCCTCTTTTCACCTGCAGCCACGGTCCCGTCCTCCTCTTGCGCCCACCGTAGGGTCCTGCGGCCAGGCTCATCCCCACCACATGGTTTTTATAAGTTTTAGGAACAACTCAGCTATTATTTTCCCATTTCGAGCCCTTTTTATCCCAAACCCAGCAGCACTGACAGAGCCCCATGGCTCCGACGCCCATCACCTTTTTATTAGATGTGCCTGAATCTTCGAATAAAAAATACATTGTGCTTGAAGACCCATTTTATATAATCCTCGGTTTATCCCCAAATCCCTCATTTAACACCTCGGACGATGCTGGACAATCCCATAAACTCTATTGAATCCTTCTAAAAACTTCTTCCTGATGCTCCCGGCTCGGGGCAGATGCGATTGGGTGCCCAAAGTGGCTTTATTTTTTTTTGCGCGTGCTGATGGCTGCTTCTTGCCCTTCCGACTTTGTTATCCCCCTTTGAAGTTGTTTCGCTGTCAGATAATTTAAAAAAAAAAAAAAAAAAAAAAAAAAAAAGGTTCAGAAAGAAACGTGATGTTCGGAGAACGGGCGAGTTCTGGTCCTCTGCCAACGAGAGGAAGGAGGCGGCCGCGTCTCGGGCCGTAAATAGCGATGGAGAAGGAGATGCTGAGGGGATCCAGCTGTGCTGCTGCCGTGAGCTCTGCCTGTGGGCAGCGTAACCTCGGGACATCGTCCTTGCTTGGTCTTTGCTGGTTTTTTTTTTTTCCCCATCCCTGTTTTTTTTTTTTTTTTTTTTTTCCCCCCTGTGCTGGTCATATTTGGGCTGCGCAGCGGAGTCGCTCCGTCCCCGGGCTCTCAGCGGTGATTAATGCAAAAATCAGCCCATTTGGGCATCCCTCCAGCAGGAGCCGGGCCCCCGGGATCGCTCTTTGGGGGTTGATGCCGAATCGAGGTGCGATGCCCGTCGGGCGTCACCCCGCCGGGTGGAGGAGGATGGGGTGAGGGGGGTGGGGGGAGATGCTGCATTTTGGGACCCGCAGCACCGTGACGGCACCCAAAGGTGTCACCACTGGGTGACTTTGCACCTCTCTGCCCGCCTCATCCGAGCATCGCCTCTCCTTTCCTCGCCCCGCGCCCGCTGCAGGCTGCCACGTGGCAGTGGGATAAAGTCATTTTTTATACCTTTATTTCCATGGGCAATGCAGTGTTGGAGCAGCTGCGCTTTCGGTACCATCCCCGCTTCAGGGGGAGCAGGGGAGATCTCTTGAAATATCTTGAAAAGATGCCCAGGTGGAAAAAAGGCACCAAATCAGCGTCTTTTCTCCTTTTTTAACTGTATTTTAGCTTTTCTTTTCTCCTCCCACCAGCTCTAGCTCCCGACACGTTCCCATTCTGCTCCCGTCGGCTGCAGGCCCAAAACATTCCCAACATCGCAGGAAACGGTGAGCGTGAACCGTCGTATTTGGGAAAAGAATGGATCGATCTCTGGGTTTTGCCGCTTCCAAAGCTGGTTGGTTTGGTTTGGCTCAAACGCTTGATGAGCATTTTTTGTCGGAAAATGCCGAGCGCATCCTTTCTCCGCCAGGGCTTGGAAAACCACCAAACCGGAGCTGCCGATGCTCAGAGGGAGGAGAGCTGACCCTTCCCCCGAACATCAAAGCGAATAAAATAAAACCAAGCAAGCTGTAAAAAACAAATTATAATAATAAATAAACGCTGGGTAGAATATTGCTCCCTCCTTTCCTTTCAGTTGGGTTTTAAGTGACCGGGGAAGTTGCACACCCGTCTCCGTGCTCAGGCTCCAACCTGTCACCACCGAGAGACGCTTATGAGAAATTTGAGCAATATCCAAACCCCAGGTCTGAAAATAAATGGCTTTTGTGATTTTGGATGTGATCGGAGACCCAAAACGCTCTGGCTGATTTACATCCCCCCTCCATTAAAAAAATAAGCCCCGGGGCAATACCGGAGGAGATGGCATGGGGAGTTTTCCTGTAGATCTGCTTGGTTTTAATGCCTTTATCCTTTTTGTTTCTTTTTTTTTTTTTAATCAAAGTATATTTATTGTAAGGTTTCGGGATGGGCAAATCCAGGCAGCTGGGATGGGAGCTGCTCTGGGTTAAGCGCTGCACGGACGGACAAGCGGACGGCGCATGGTGCTCTGGACTTTTTTTGGGTTAAAAGTGGTTTGTAAAAAATCCCAGGAGGAAATGTGATGCTCCCGGATACCTCTGGAAGAGGGGAAGGGGCCAGCTCCCATCCCCATGTCCCCAGCAACAGGATTTTTACCTGTTTTTCATGACAACGCCGGCGGTTTCTGGGCTTAGGACCACAGGGAAGTGCAGAGCTACCCCACCGCTTCACCCCCACCGTCACCGAGGTCTTCCCAGGAGGGAAAAAAAGAGACACAAATGACCCAAAGTGGGATAAATAAGTCCCAAAAAGGGCGGCACGGAGGAGACATTCGGGCCAGCCCAGGGGCTACGGGCTGCCCTGCTGGCTCCCGAGCATCCCCTGCGCGGGGCCGGGATGCTGCCGGGGGCTGTGCCGGCACTTTCGCCTGCAAATTTGGGGAGATTGCATCAACCGCGTGGGAACCGCAAGGGCAGCTTGAGAAAGCTCCTTCTGAGCTGGAGAGCGATGTTTTTCCTTGCACTCAGTGCCCGGCGGGGATAAAAAAAGCGGTTTTTGGGATGCGTGTGATCCTCAAACTCAGCCACGCGTTGGGCATCTGGGAGGCCGCGCCATGGAGCGCTCAATAAAACGCCATCGGAGCAGCGGCCGGGCCAGGATTTAACTCTGGGTGCTGGGCACTGAGCCTTGGGCTCCCAAATTCCCGGCGGAGAAAGCCCAGCGCCCTCGGAGCACCAACCAGGAGGCCGGTTGGCAAAGGGGTCGGGTCTTAAATAACAGCTTCTAACATTTTCCTGGCTATTTCCTGCGGGAACTCGTTCGTTCGCTGCATGGAAGAGGAATAGAAAGGTTTATTTGGACAAAGATGCAGAAGTTATTTCATCCTTTCAGGCTGTGATAACTCATCTAATAGCCCTATTTCATCCGGCCGCGGCACCGTGTCGGGCGTCTGACCGCTGGGGGCTGGACGGACGGGGAGGAGGGCGGCGGGATGAGATAATCTATTTCATCCGTTAAGAAAGAAAAAAGGATTTTTGGCATCAGTAAAAGGCAGGTGATTTGGGAAAATGGCAGAGACTTATTAGAGATAAAGAAGCGGATGGGGGGTTGTAATAGGTGGAGGCAGAGAAAAAGAAAGATGGGGACATGAGGGGAAGAGGGAGAGAGATTGGTATAAAGGGAAAAGGGGGGGAAAAAAGCAGAAGGTAAAAATTTAGGGGGTGAAATTGCTTAAATGTCAGTGCGGGCTGCGGGCGGTCATGTCCCTGCTGCTCTGCGAGAGCCGTGGGCTGCAGGGAGCGATGCCCGGGAGGTGCCAGCCCTGCACCCGCTGGGTTTAATGGGGAAAAATAGGGAATTATTGTGCTGGCAGCAAAATGTGGTATTCTAAAGATAAATTAAAAATCAAAGGGTTTGAGCATGGGAAGCCCTGGAGATGCTCGTCCGGCCGGGTGAGGCCGGTGGGTGCAGCTCCATCCCGTGGGCGCCAGCGTAAGGGCTCGGGGCAGCCCCTCTCCCTCCATCTGCCTTTTCATAGAGACAATTGAGAGCAAAAACATCCTCCCCAAAGCACCGCTGACTCCTAAGAGATCCAAAGCCCCAACCCCCGGCTTTTTACCCCCAACCCGGGGGAACCCAAGAGATGTGGTGGGGCCGCGACGGCTGCGTTTGAGCCTGCTGTCACCCACCACCCCGGAGCTGAAACCATTTATCCTTCCAATGGGAGGGACGGTCTCAGTCGAGACCATTTGCAGCCACGGCGAGGCCTATATTTTTCCTGCAAATGATAATACTCGAAGAGTGATTACTTCATTTTAACTGGATTGCTCCTGCAAGGCGCTCGGGGGCTGGTGGCAGTGGGGAGACGGGGCAGGGGGAGCGCTGGGGGAGGGCTATGGGCTCGTCCTGCCCCCCCCGCCCCAAACCCCTCAGCTCTCGCTCAGGGTGGAAGGAGATGCCTGGGGAGGGATCAGGGATGGGATTTGCACCCTCGGAATGGGGTGGAACTTGGTCCTGATGGGTCGTCACCAGCTCGTAGCTGCACAGAGCAGTGCTGTCCGTCCATCCATCCTTTCTCCCTGCTTCCCTTTGTCCCCTCTTTCTTCTGTGCCACCCCAAAACCATCCCTGCTCCCCTGCCTGCATCCCCTGGTACCCCCCAGCCCTGGGAGGCAGTGACAGGCCCTCGCCCAGACCAGTTACAAAAATAGGATTTGAGCTGGATGTGCTGGAGGGGAACTGGCCTCACCCAGAGCCCTGGGGACAATTCCTGCTTGTCCCCAAACCTGCTGGCAATATGAATGCATCCGCACAGCCCCTCAATGCATCCCCTCCATGCATCATACATCCCCTCCATGCACCTCCTCCATGCATGCATACATCCTCTCCATGCATGCACACAGCTCTTCCATGCAGCCCCTCCATGCGTGCATACATCCCCTTGGCGCATCCCTTCCATGCATGCACATGGGCCCTTCATGTGTCCCCTCCGTGCATGCACACCTCCCCTCCGTACATCCCCTCGATGCATGCATGCATCCCGGCCATGCATCCCCTCCATTGCATGCACGCATCCTCTCCATGCATGCATACATCTCCACTGATACATTCCTTCCATGCATGCATACATCCCCTCTGTGCATCCCATCCATGCATCCCCTCCATGCATCCTCTTCACACATACATATAGCCTCCCCATGCATCCCCTCCACACGTGTACCTCTCCTCTATGCATACATCCCTTCCATGCCTGCATCCATTCCATCCATGCATCCTCTTCACGCGTGCATACAGCCTCTCCATGCACGTCCTCCATGCATACATCCCCTCCACACATACATCCCCTCCACGCATGCATCACCCCCATGCATACATCCCCTCCACACGTACATCCCCTCCATGCATACATCCCCTCCACACATACATCCCCTCCATGCATACATCCCCTCCACACATGCATCCCCTCTACACATACATCCCCTCCACACATGCATCCCCTCCACACATACATCCCCTCCATGCATACATCCCCTCCATGCATGCATCCCCTCCACACATGCATCCCCTCCACACATACATCCCCTCCATGCATGCATCCCCTCCACACATGCATCCCCTCCACACATACATCCCCTCCACACATGCATCCCCTCCACACATACATCCCCTCCACACATGCATCCTCTCCACGCATGCATCCCCTCCATACGTACATCCCTTCCATGCATACATCCCCTCCATACGTACATCCCCTCCACACGTACATCCCCCCCATGCATACATCCCCTCCATATGTACATCCCCTCCATACGTACATCCCCTCCATGCATGCATCCCCTCCGAGCATGCATCCCCTCCATACATACATCCCCTCCATACATACATCCCCCCATGCATACATCCCCCCATGCATACATCCCCTCCACGCATGCATTCCTTCCATGCATGCATCTTCTCCATATGTACCTCCCCCTCATGCATGCATCCCCTCCATACGTACATCCCGTCCATACATACATCCCCTCCATGCACGCACGCCCTCTCTGCATACACCCCGCCATGCATAAATCCCTCCCATACATACACCCCCCCATGCATACATCCCCTCCGTGCATCCCCTCCCTGCAGCCAGCAGCACCGCCAGCCCGGGAGGCTGCTCCGAGCCCCGTTCCCCAGGGAAGGACCCCCCCAGGAGTGACGGTCCCTGCACCGCCCTGCCCTGGGCCAGCGCCAACCCTGCGCGGGGAACAAGGCATGGCTCCCTCCGGCCCCTCGCATGCAACACTCGCGCCGTGGCCCCACGAGGGGTGGCAGAACCAGGGTGCGTTAATGACCTTCCTCTTCCCAAATTAATCCCAGAGCTCACCCGAGGGGGCTGCGGCTGGGATTTTTCCCCCCAAGTGGTTTGGGCTGTGGGGTGACAGAGCAGGATGGTGACGTGCCGGGGAATTTTTGCGTTGTTGCGACACGCTGGCTGCAAAAAAACCCCAAACCCTTCCCATTTCAGTTTGCAGAAAAGAAAAACCCCAACCCTTCCCGTTTCGGGTTGTGAAGCGATTGGGTTGGAAACACAATTTGGGGGTTTAAAAAGCCGTGGGAAGTGCAGCGCGTCCCTCCAACAGCTTAAAAGTTCCATGTTTCCAGGCTGGTTCCCCCCAAAATCCTGGAAATGTCCTGCTCCTGCTCGGCCTCGGCTGCCATTCCCAGCCCTGAACTGGGACGTTTCAATCCAGCTGCTGGGAAAAAAAACCCACCATATTCCTCCCCACTGTCCCCAGGGTGCTGCGTCACCCAGGTCCTCTTCCCAGCAGGATTTTGGGGACTTTTCCCTTCCCTGGGGACCAGGGGGTGGGGAGGACACGACACAACCCTGCAGAGCCAGCGCGGTGCCAGCCCTCTCCTGCCTTCGCTCCTGCCGGAGCGGCTTAATTCCTTTATTGGGAATTATTTTAACAGTCTTTCGGCATCGCCGGGAGAGGATCTGTCATTGCTCAGCGTGGGGGGTCCATCGCCCTCCGCCTTCACCCCCGAATGTGCTGTCCCGGCTGGGGGACACCCACGGGTGCTGGTGGCGGGGGGTGTGACACGTCCGCTTTGTCCCCAGGGCCCTGGGGACAGACACATCCCTGCCAGTATGTGCCACCGCGGTGCTGACCCGGCTGGGGGGCTTGCTGGGAGCAACTGGGGGAAACTGGGAATGGAGGGAACACGTTGCCACCCCTGTGGCACAGGGAGGGGTGACACTGGGGACGCTGCCGAGGGGAGTGTGTGGGGCTGGCAGCACTGGGGTGACCCCAGCCCCGCTGAGCCCCTGCCCCGGGGAGCTGCTGTGGAGGTTGGGAGGTGACAGGGACGGGGCTGTGCAATGTCCCCAGGGCTGTGCTGTGTCCCTGGGTCAGCACAGTGTCCCCAGGGCTGTGTTGTGTCCCCAGGTCAGGGCAGTGTCCCCAGGGCTCTGCAGTGTCCCCAGAGCTGTGCAATGTCCCCAGGGCTGTGCTGTGTCCCTGGGTCAGCACAGTGTCCCCAGGGCTGTGTTGTGTCCCCAGGTCAGGGCAGTGTCCCCAGGGCTCTGCAGTGTCCCCAGAGCTGTGCAACGTCCCCAGGGCTGTGCTGTGTCCCTGGGTCAGCACAGTGTCCCCAGGGCTGTGCTTTGTCCCTTCAGCTGTGCAGTGTCCCTGTGGCTGTGCATTGTCACCAGTGCTGTGCTGTGTCCCCAGAGCGGCGCATTGTCACCGGTGCTGTGCAGTGTCCCCAGGTCAGTGCGATGTCCCCAGGGCAGTGTGATGTCCCTTCGTCTGTGCAGTGTCCCCAGAGTGGCGCATTGTCACCGGTGCTGTGCAATGTCCCCAGGCCACTGCAGTGTCGCTGGGGCTGTGCAGGGTCCCCAGGGCTGTGCTGTGTCCCTTTGGGTATGCAATGTCCTCAGGTCACCGCGGTGTCCTCAGGGCTGTGCAATGTCCCCCGGGCTGTGCAGGGTCCCCGGGGCTGTGCAGGGTCCCCACGTCAACGCAGTGTCCCCAGGTCACTGCAATGTCCCCAGGCCAGTGTGATGTCCCCAGGGCTGTGCGGTGTCCCCAGGGCTGCCAGCGGAGCCACCTGAGCCACCTGTCACCAGCCGACCCCTGTGCTCCCATTGCACCAGCGCTGGGGCTCTGGGTAGGGGACACATGGCAGGGGGTGCCGTGGGAACAGGACTGTCCCCTGGGCAGGAGCACGCTCACAGGCTGCCCCCAACAGACACCACCCAGCTGTGACCCCCACCCTGCAGCCTTCCTCCCCTCCTCCTCCTCCTCCCCGCGGGGACGAAGGCCCTGCGAAACAGGCTGGCACTTTTCAGCTGTGATTTACCCAGCGCATCCCAGATTTTCCCCGTGCAGGAGGTGGAGCGATCCTCCCGTCCTGGGATTTACTCAGCAAAAACCTCTTCGGCTCCCAGAAAAAATTCATCTTGGAAATTAATTATGCATCTGGGATTAAAAACGCGGCAGTGACAGCCTTTCTCCATCCATGTAAGCACCGCTGGGATGCCCGGTCCCTCGCCCGTACCCCAAAAAACAGCTCTGGGGGTGGTTTGTGTCCCCCCGTTTTTCCCGGGAAGTGTTTCTCCAGGGCTGGATTTGACCCCCAATAAATGAATCAGCCCGATGTGGAGAAGGAGCACGGCAGCATCCCAGGGCTGAGCCCAATCCGGACGAAGCTTTTTGGTGCTGGCGGGTGGCATTGTCCCTTTTCCAGGGCTGGGAGCTTCCTGGTGGGTCTATGGGGCTTGGTGACACCCGGGCACCGTCCCCTGTTCCCCCCCCCCGCCTCGCCCCACTGGGTGCTGCCTGGTCTTCTAGGACAGGGCTGCACCATCGCAGGGTGCTGCTAATGCCAAGGGCTTCTCCCTGCGTGATTTGGGGGAAAAAATCCCAATATTTTGTGGCATTGTTCCCTCCACCTTCCAAGTTGTCACCTGCCCGAGGGGTTTCCCCACCCGGAGTCGCAGTGGGGGCTGGGGGACACAAGCACGGATCATGCCGGAAACCTGATGCGGAGCTTCCCCCCCTCCTCCTCCTCACCCCAAACCTTTGGAAAAACATTTTCCTCCAGAAATGGGGCCAGAGAGGATGTCGGCGAACAAGGCGCCTTTCATGCCCGCTGGCACCGCTGGCGGGGACACCCGGGGGCTGCCAGCGCTTCGTGCCTCCTCCTGCGCCTGCGCCCCACAGCCCCGGCCGGGAAAGGGCCAGAGAGTTTCCTCCTTTTACACCCTTTTGGGATTTTCTCCCTTCTGCTTGCTCCGAGTTACGCCCCGCACCTCCCTCCCTCCATCACCCCTTTCCCACCCCAGGGGACAGTGGCTTTGCTGGGTGTCACCGGGGTCCCCTGTGCCACTGCCACCCCCATACAGCCTTGTCCAGGTTTCCATGTCCCCATCCAGCGGGAGAAAACATCATGTCCCTGTCCCTCGAGGACGTCCAGCAGGACATGGCAGAGGATCAGGGTTTTTTTGGGGGGACTGAGGACCCCCCCGGCGTGGGCAGGAGCCTCTGTCCCCAAGGAGCAGCAGGGCTTTTGTCCCCAGCGCTGAGCCCACAGGGACCACGCTCTGCCCCCCACAGCCTTGGACATGGCCCAGGGTGCTGGGGGGCACCCGAGGGGCTGGGGACACCCACCAGCCCGCCCTGGGGGGGATGTCACCCCCGCTTTTCATGGCTCTGAGGCGTAGGACCCACACACAGGGTGCTGCTGCACCCATCCCACCCGCAGCCCCCCCATCCCACCCCTCAACCCCCTGCCCAGTCACCTCCCAGCTCTGCAGTGGGGGACCCCCCAGCTCCACCCCAGCGTGGTGGGGACCCCCCCAGCTGTGACCCCTGGGGAGACCCCCTCCGCAGCTGGGGACCCTTCTGCAGCCAGCACCCCCCCAGCAACCAGGGACCCCCCAAAGCCTTGCAGCCCCTTGCAACCTGGGAGTCCTCCCTGCACCTGGAGACCCCCCCACCTCCCTCCCAGAACTGGGGACCCCCCCGGAGCCTTGCACCCCCCTGAAACCGAAGACCCTCACACAACCAGAGACTCCCCCATAGTTGTGCACCCCCACGAAATTGGAGACCCCCCCCACCCCACAACCGGAGACCCCCCTGCAACTGGAGACCCCCCTGCAGCCATGCACCCTTATGCTACCAGGGACCCCCCTGCAGCAGGAGACCCCTCTGCACCCAGGGACCCCCCCACCTCCCTCCCACAACTGGGGACGCCCCTGCAGCCAGGCACCCCCCTGAAACCGGGGACCTACTTGCAACCAGAGACCCCCCAGAGCCGTGCACCCCCCTGCAGCAGGGGACCCCTCTGCAACCGGAGACCCCCTGCACCCAGGGACCCCCCCACGTCCCCCCTCACAACCGGGATCCCCCCTGCAGCCGTGCAACCCCTGAAACCAGAGACACCCCCCCCCCCGCAACCAGAGACTGCCCTGAAACTGGGCCCCCCCTTGCAACGGGACCCCCCCCTGCAGCCGTGCACCCCGGTGCAACCGGAGAAACCCCTTCAACCAGAGACACCCCCCCCCCGCAACCGGAGACCCCCCGGAGCCGTGCATCCCCCTGAAATCGGGGACCCCCCCGCAACCGGAGGCCCCCCCAGACCGTGCACCCCCGTGCAACTGGAGACCCCCCCGGAGATGTGCACACCTCTGCAACCGAGGACCCCCCCCCCAGAGCCGTGCACCCCCTGAAACCGAAGACCCTCACACAACCAGAGACCCCCCCATAGTTGTGCACCCCCATGAAATTGGAGACCCCCCCCCCCGCAACCGGAGACCCCCTTGGAGCTGTGCACCCCCCTGAAATCGCGGACCCCCCCGCAACCGGAGACCCCCAGAACCCTTCACCCTCCTTCAACCGGGGACCCCCCTTCAACCGGCCCCCCCCCCCTTCAACCGGAGACTCCCCGGAGCCGTGCACCCCCATGAAACAGCCCCCCCCATCCTTTCAACCGAGGTCCAACCTACATCCGTGCGCCCCCTTCAACCGGGGACCCCCCCTGCCACCGGGGACCCCTCCCGCAACCGGAGACCACCCAGAGCCGTGCACCCCCTTGAAACCGGGGACCCCCCCTGCAACCGAGGACCCCCCCCCCCTTGCAACTGGAGACCCCCGGGAGCCGTGCATCCCCCTGAAATCGGGGACCCCCCCCTGCAACCGGAGACCCTCCACACCCGTGCACCCCCCTTCAACCGGGAACCCCTCCCGCAATCGGAGACCCCCCCCTGCAACGGGGTCCCCCTTTACATCCACCCCTTGGCAGCCTCCCCCGGGACCGGGGACCCCCCCGTGTCTGGCGGGAGGCGGGGCTCATTGCTGCGTGTGCGCACGGCGGCCGGCAGGGGGCGCCCCCGTCCTTCCCGCCGTGGCGGCGGCAGCGGCGGGGGGGGGGGGGGGGCAGCGGCGGCGCGGGGCGGGGGGTGGGGGGGGAGCGCCCCCGCGCGCGGCGCTGACGTCAGGGCGGAGCCCAACCGCCGCCGCCGCCGCTTATTTGAGGCGCGGGGCGGGCGGGCGCGCGTGCACGGAACCGGGGGGTGTTTCCTCCTCACCCCCCCTCCCCTTACCCCCTCCCCCCCCCCTCCCGGTTCCCTCCCCCCCCACCCTTCCCGGTTCCCTCCCCTTCCCTCCTCCCCGCCCCCCCCACCCCCCTCCGGTGCTACCGGTCGCACCATGCGAAGCGCCCGGGCGCTGCTGCTCGCCCTCGCCCTGCGGGTCTGCGCGTTGGACACCGAGACCCCCGCCGGTAAGAACGGAGAGGGGTGGGGGGGGGGTTGTGTGTGTGGATGTTTCGTGGGGGGGTGTGTGTGTGTGTCTCCGTTTGCTCGCCCCGTCCGGGTTCCGCCGCTCCACCGGTGCCGTCGAGTTGGAGACAACCCCGCTGGACACTGGTACGGGGGGAGCGGAGCCCACCCCCCTCCCGGCGTCCGGTGCCGGGGAGACCCCCATTATTCCTCACCCCCACACACACCGGGAAGGAAAACTTCACCCCGGTGGCGGCGGGGGGTGGGTGGGGGGTGTCGTTTGCGGGGGTTTTGGGGCGAGAGCGCACCGGGCAGCGCCCGCCGCCGACGGGGGGCGGCGGGCTCCGAGTCCCGGAGCTACAAAGGGGGGTCCCGGAGGGGGGGTGGGGGGGGTGGTTTGGGGAGCCTTCGGGACGAAGCCGGGGGTCCTGGAGGGGAGCGGGTTGGGGACCCTTTGGGGCGAAGCGGGGGGGGGAGTTTGGGGACCTTTCGGGACGAAGCGGGCGGTCCCGGGGGGGTTGTATTCGGGCACCCTTCGGGACGAACAGGTGGCGGCCGAGGCCGCTCTCCGGCTGCAGCCTCCCCCAGCTCTTGATGCCGCGGGGACATAATTAGAGTTTTACCAAAGCGCCCTCGAATTTTTTAAATTTATTTTTAAATTTTTTGCCTCCTTTCCCCCCCCCCCCCCCTTCCCTTGAGCGCTTTAGCGTTGAAACCCCCCCAGCCTGACCCTGCGGGGTGCGGGGGGGCAGGAGCGGGGCTCGGGTGGTGCGGGGGTGGGGGAGGGAGTTTGGGGCTCCCGAGGTGTTTTTTGCAGGGGAAACTGAGGCAGGGGGGAGGAGGGAGCTGGTCCCTTGCTCCGAGGGGGGCCCCAGCGCTGCAGCCCTCAGCTCTTGGCCGCTTTGTGCATTATGGTGTAGTTTTTGCCTGGTTCTTTAATTTTTTCGTGTCAAAAATGAAGCGGTGCACCTGCATGTGGGGTCCCTATGTTGGGGCATTGATTATTTAATTTTTTTTGGGAGGGGTGGGGGGTGGGATGGTGATGGCCTCTCTCCAAAAATTATAAATAGTGACCGCCATCAGCAGAACACAAAATCCGGCTGGTGGGGGGGCGACGGATGGAGAGGATACGCAGCAGCTGAGGGTCCCCATGGCTCACGGAAGGTGGAGGAGATGGGGACAGAATGGGTTTATATTTTACTGGGGCAGATGGGGGGGGGCGGGGGGGGAAAACAGTCGTGTCTTGGGGTGGGGAAGATGCTGGTCTGCGCACGGAGCAGCGCTGGCAGAGCAAGGTGGCGATAGGGGAAACTGAGGCACGCAGATGGGGGGGTTTCCAAGTCCTCTGCCAGAGGAAGGGGCTTCTGCTCCCCCCACCAAGGGTGTCGGGGGGGGGGTCTTGAGCTGTGCTGCTCCCTGGTCCTGAGCTGTGTGTCCTTTTCCGATGGCAGTCTTGGCTGAGGGGACAGTAGTGGGGACCCAGCGGTGGAGTGGGGCTGGGGGGGGGGGGAGCTCTGGGACCCAGCAAACCCCTTCCCCTCCGGGAGCTTCCATCCCTGCAAGATGGCATTTGTGAAGGGCAGGATGGAGCTTGCTCCTGGTGTAAATCAGGAGTGTGTTTACCCCAGCATTTCCCTGTTAGGTGCAGAGCAGGCTTGGCTCTGCGATGAGCTGGCGGGGGGGCTGGCTGGTTTCGCTGGGGGTGGGGGGTCTGCGCTCTGCCCCCCGTCTCCATTGCAGCCTGCTTTTTACGTGAATCCTGGTGTTGGCTATTGCCAGCTGCCGGGACATTGTCTGGCTGCAGGGACATCGTCCGGCTGTCTGTCTCTGTGGGGCTCGGGGCTGTGTGGCAGGCAGGGCTGGTTAAAAAAAAAAAAAAAAAATTTAAGCTGGCTGCAGGCTGCATGTGCTCTGGGGTCACCAGAGACCCCGAAGCCAGTGACGGGGAGGACCAGCGGCTTGGCTCTGTGCTTATTTGTAAGACAAAGTGGTTTCCTTGCTGCTCCTTGGCAAAAAAAGGGGCGTAGTGTGATCCCTTCCACCAGTGGGGAAACTGAGGCACAGCGTGCCTATGACCGTGACCTCCGTGAGCCAGTGGCTGCACTGGGTGTCTCCATGGCACCTTCCCCACGGGCTCGGGATGCTCTTTGCTCCTTCCCAGAGCCCGCAAACTTTTGTGATTCGTTAAGGTTTCGCGGTGGTGTGGGTGCCCGTCAGTGTTGTGCTTGTCACGGCGGGGGCTTTGGGGGGGGGGGGCGTGGGGGGGGGGGGGAGTTGAATGGCACTCGCTGACCCTCCAAACCGAGCGGCCCCTTGTGCTCTTGCTGTGTCAGCTGGGGACCTGCCAGTTGTCACACAGTTGTCACTGGTGTGGTTTGCCGCTCTCCTCTTGCCTCTCTGGGCTCTTCCCAGTAAAACTCGTACCCTTTCCCCACGGCCACCAGTCTCCCAGAGTGGGCTGGCTCTCGGGGCTCCGGGTTTGGTCACGGGGCAGCGGGTTCTGCAGGTTCGGCTCTTTTTCCCCTCCTCTTTTTGCCTTCCCCCGCTAGGAAAGGGATGCAGCTCCGCTCCTCTCTATTGCACCCCCCCAAAAAAATCAGCAATAACTTGTTCTCCAGGTGTACCCCAGCCCTGGTTTTGGGGACACGGAGCGGGGACACGCGCCCGCTGCCGCTGGCCCTGCGTGGCGCTCCCGCCATAGTCATGCGGAAGCCGCTTGCCGTGGGCTCTGACTGCGCGAGCTGCAATTAAACAAATAAAATATGTGGCTGTGGAGCTTCCCCTAAAGAGGCTGGTGCCGCTGGGGAGCCCCACACTGGGGTTGGGGGCACCTCTGGTGGCACTAGGACTGGTCTTGGGGGGGGGGTGTGTTTGGTTGCTGGTTGTGGTGGATGAACCCCTCGCTGGGGGGGGTCCCTGAGGGTCCCGTCACCCCCCCCGGATGGCCCTTGCAGGCTGGCGGGATGCAGCAGGGGTGACCCCGATCCCGCGGCGGCTCCATTGTCTGGGCGGAGTGAATGGGACCCCCCCGAGCAGACGCTGTCCCCAGGGCTGGGATTGGGGTCAGGGAGCGGAACAAATCCGCCTGGCGTCCCCCCCGCCCCAGCCGTTAACCGCCGGGGGTCCCGGGGCGGGGGGGGGGGGACACACACACACACGACAGGGATGCAGCATCTGTGCATCCCAGGGCTGGTGGGGGTCGGCAGCGGGGGGCTGTCCCCGGGGGCTGCCGGCAGCCCCCCCCACCGGTGCTGGGGATGGGGCCAGTGTTCCCAGCTCTCTGGCTGTTGGGTTGCCTGATCCTGCTTTTCCCAGCCCTTTGCCCGCTGTTTATTTCCCTCCACCTGGCTGCTGACGGGCTCTCCCATGCCAGGGAATTTTTTTCCCTCCCTGCTCCGCCTTCACCAAGCACAGAAAATGTGCAAGCGCTTTATATTTTCCTTGTCAGTTTGTTTCAGGCTTGGATTGTTGGTTGTTTTTCGCCCCCCCACCCCCGACCTGTTCTGCCGTGCTGGGGAAGAGTGTCTTTCTCTTGCTTGCTCCTACGTGTGTGTTTTTAACACCCATGGCCTTTCCCAGAGCCTCCAGACGCTGCAAACGCCCCCCAAGCCCCTGCACCGGGAGGATGCTCCAGAAAATCCCGTTGACGTGCCCGAGTGTGCTCAGGGTGGAGGTTTCCTGCTCCCTTGGCTCTCCAGTGTCCCCTCTCCATGCACTGGAGCCTGGTGGATCTTCACTGTCCGCGGGGGTGAAGCGGGATTTAGGGATGCTCTGAGTGATGCTGACACTCCTGGATGGACCCGTCCCTCTGGCTCCACATCCGCGGTGGAGGGTGGCAGTGCCTGTTTCCCCCCCTCCCACCCCGACCAAGACTTGCAGTTGTATTTCCATAATTTTTGCCCTCTTCCCCTTGCTCCAAAACTCCAGTTTCATGTTTTTCCTCCCAGTGCTTGGACCTGCCCTGGCCTCGGGAACAGGGATGCTGGTGAGTCACCTCCTGGCCCGGGCTGCACATTTTTCCCTTTTGTTATCCAAACTAAGACAAACCAGCCCCATTCCAGCTTCCCTGGGAGCTTTCCCGGAGCAAAGCCCAGCAGGATCCGGGCCCCTTGGGGGGTGGTGGTGGTGGTGGTGGGGGCAGAGACGCCTCCTCAAAACAAAGGCAGATGCTTGTTGGTGGCTTTGACCCCTGCCCTGACAGTGACGACCCCCCCGCACCCCCTGCTGCCTGTTGATGTTGGTTTTCCCCCTGATGGCACCCGGGATGGAGCTTTTCCATCGCACTCAACCCATCGCCCCATCCTGGCTCCGCAGAGGGGCTGAGAGCCCCGAGCACCCCAAAGCACCTGAAAAAATGTCCCCTCCTGGCTGCAGCCGCCCCCCAAGGTCTTTGCTGCTGTGGGTTTGGGTGGTTTTGGCAGTCCTGCGAGGGTTAAGTGCCAGGTAAATCCCTGCTGCATCCTCGGAGCTGGGAGGTAGCACTGGCTCTGGAGAGCCTTATCGACGCAGCCCTGCCATCTGCCTGCTTAAACCTCCATAAATAAGCTTTTTAATAATCTATTATTAACATGCACTATAATTGTCTTATTAGACATGTCTGGGAACCTTTAGTTACTGCGTGATTAAATGTCAAGATTCCCAAACCACCTCTTCTCCCTGACAGCGGCTTGGGATTTGCTTTGCGGCTTTCCTTGAATCCCGCTCTCCCGTTCCAGGCTGGGGACCCTCCTCCTTGTACTTGGGGAAACTGAGGCTTTCCCCTCCGGACAAGGAGGATTCCCAGCAATTAGTCCCCCGGAGCTAATTGCCCTCTCGTTGGCAGCCTTAAAATATTAAATAAGTCCTGGAGATGGAGCTTTTCCTTTCCGCTGCAGGTGGCCTGGCAGAAGCTGCTGCTGCCGCCGCTTTTCCCTGCGCCGGGATGGATGCGGGTGGGTGATGGGGTGGGGTGACCCTGGGGACACGGGACCCGCTCTTCCTCTCCGGGTGAAGGGCATCTCTGGGGAGGAAGAGGAGGAGGAAGGCGCTGGAGCTGGTGGGTGCTGGAGGAACTTCCCAGGGTGTTCCCGGAGCCGTTTCCTTTCCCGGCGCTGGGAGCGGCTGGTTTTACACCCTCTGCCCAGATGGAAAGCCAAAGTCCAGCTGTGCTCCAGCTGCTGGAGAGCAAAGGCAGAGCCCCTGCCTGTCTCCTGCATGTGGGGGCACCCCTGTCCCCCCCCCTGCCCCTGAGCTGCATCAGCTGCCCTTCTTGAGCTGTTTTTTTTACAAATCAGGAGATTTTTTCCTGCTGGCTGGGTGCTCGTTAGCTGCAGCTTGTTCTGGGGCTGCTTTCCAGCTCCTCCAGGTCCTGCCCGGTGTGTCCCAGCCCTGGTTTGCAGCACCCTGGGTGCTGGCGGGGGGGGGGGGGGGGTACGGACGACACACACAACACATAGATGTCCCGGGATAGCCCCTGGGTTTCCTACAGGTTTAAGGAGCTTTGCACCCCGATTTCTCCCACCCGGAGAGCGAATCCAAGCATGGATGGTGGCAGCTGCATGCTGTGGGAGCCAAGAGAGGGCTGTCCCCATCTTCTGTCCCCCCCCTCCCACCATTCCTCTGCCAGATCCCAAATCTGGGTGCTGGTGCTCTGCTGGCTGCAGGGGTGGAACAGTGAAGCTCCCTCTGCCCCCCCTCCGCCATGCTGGGGGGGTTTGGGGGCTGTTCCCATGGGGTGCCTGGCTATTGGGGGTGCAGGGAGGGTGATGCTCCTGCAGTTTGGGGTTCAGCAGGGCCATGGGGTCCTGGTGTGTGACCCCCCCCCCCCCCCCCCCATGCCTGGCAGACTTGCAGCTGGAAGGAGCCTCCTGACTGCCTCTGGCCATAAATTTGTTGTTTCCTGAGCTTTCTGCCCCCCCCTCCCCCCAAAAAATGCCCCAGATGTTGGGAAAACAGGAGCTGGGTGAGGATTGGTGGGTGCTTGGCACTCAGACTCCTGCCCCCACTATCCTGCACTGGGTCTGGGGGTATCTTTGGGTGGCCCTGTCCCTTCTAGGGGGAGCAGGGACACAGTGTCTGCCCTGCATCCCTCTGCCTGCCCACCTGGGGGGGCTCTGACCATGGGCAGGGGGCTGGGGAAAGCCCCCACCCCTCCATCCCATGCGGGGAGTGCAGCATTGCACCCTCGCTGCAGCCGGGGCGGGTAAATGTGTTGCAGCAACTCTGAATATTTTTGTCATATGCTGTTTTTTATTGTGGTGGTGTGGTTTTTTTTTTTTATTTTATTTATTTGACTTGAGAAATATTGGCAGATCGCCCACAATGGGGTGGTTGTGCCGGTGCGGATCTCTCCGGCTCCCTGCGGCTCCATCCCTCCTGGCTCCAGGGCTGTGCTGGGTGCTGGGCTCTGCCCCAGGGTGGCACCCACCGGGTGCTGGGGGACCCCTTTGGTCTGGGGACACCTTCCCCCAGGGACATAAGCCAGTGAACAGCTTTGATTTTCCCCCTTTCCCCGTGTGGATCAGCCCTTTTTTGCCATCGTTAAGTTAATTAGGGTTGTGGGATGCAGCGCCAGGCTGGCTTGAGGTGCTCTCCCAGGACAGGATGAGGGGATGGGGATGGGGACACCGATGACCTGATGCGTCCTAACGAGGCCACTGTCCCCACGGTCTGCAATGACCGTGCTGGAGATGAGCAGTGGCAGCCCCTGGGCATTTGAGCCTGGCGTGCTGCTTCGTGCTGGAGACCTTCAGCCTAATTAGCCCAATTAGCCCAGCCGAGGAGCAAGCGCGGCTGTGGTCTAGTGTGCTTCACCCCGAAACTGGACCACGAGCTGCTGGATGGGGCGCCGGGAGGAGGATGTCACCTGGAGGCGAGCGGTGGCTGCTCTGGAAGCGGAGCTGAAGCGTTTCAGCCCGGCCGCCCCCCCCCGTCATGGGGGGCTCAGCTTTGGGGTGCTGCCTGGGGGAGGGTCATCTCGCTGTCTGACGGGAGATGGTGGAAATGGCTTTTTCCTCTGATGGGCCAAAGGGGACGGAGCATCGCGGCTGCTCAGTTACGGAAGCAAAGGCAGGTGGAGGGATGGAGTACGGACAAATTGCCTTGCTTGGATGGATTTGGAGGTGTCCGTGGAGCTGCTGTTGGTTTGGGGGTGCTCTGTGGGGCTCCTTGGGGTGCAGCCCCCTCCCTGTCCCGGGCTGCGTGGTCCCGGTGCCTCGGTTCCCCATCAATCTGGAGCCGTGATGCCGGAGGGTTCGACAGGAGGGATTTTAAAGTGGGGGCAGCAAGTCCAGGCAGATCCACCCAGGGATGGGGTCCGCTCCAGAGCCCTTCCCCTGCTGCTGGCAGCCCACCCGCGGGGACAAGGACCTGCCATGGGGCAGGGCAGCCCCACGCACCCCTGTGTGCTGGGTCCCGGGTCATGCGAAGCTCCTCACCCCATGACAGCGCATCCCTGTCAGCACGTTAACACCCTGTGTAATTAGCAGAATTAATGCTCTTCACATAATCACTAGGTGCTGTGATTCAGCTAATTGAATTAGCGGAGGTGGGCGATCCCTGGTCACCCCCCCCACTCCCGGCACCTCGGGGACCTCTGATTCTGTGTTTTTGGTGGCAAAGGCACAGAAGCACCTGATGGAGGTGGGCGCTGGAGCTCCCCAGTGGGTTTTGGGGGAAGGAGCAGCTCGGGGGTGACTAATGAAGACCCCCAGGGCCAGGGCAGGCTCCAGCCTCTCCCCCTGGGGACAGGGATGCCATGGGGGGGTTGCAGATGCCCAGCCGGGTCTTTTCCCAAGGACTATTCTTGTGTTGCTTGCTTCTTTTTTTTTTTTAACTGTATTTTCAGCTGTCTGCTGAGTGATAATGTCCCATTGATTTTCCTGCAGCCTGCTTTCCTTGGATTATAACAGCATCAAACCAAAGCAGCGCATCTCTGTGCTGGGCTACTTCTTTTTTTTTTTTTTTTTTAATTTTTTTTATGAGTTGAACCTTTAATTTAGTAAATGACCCAGGCTCCTGTCTGGGGACCTGCTGCTCACTGTGCCCAGCTCCCAACAGCATCTCTCGGTGCAAGGGGCCGTCTCCTGCCTCTCTTCCTGGGTTATCCTGGTTGGACTGGGTCAGGGATGGGAGCTGGGACCTGGCTGGGGCAGGATGGGTGCTGGGGGGGGGTGTGTGTGTGAGGTGCTGACCTGGGGTTGTGAATTCCCGCCTGTGCTTCCAGCCCTGTGCAGGGTCTCTTCTCTCACCACCCCTGCGCTCTACCGATTTTTTCAGTTATTGCTGCATAATTTGTGTAATCCCAGAGTTTGTAGTGCATGGGCTGAGGATGCTGGGGGTCAGTACCCCTCCCCCCCCGTGGGGATGGAGGGCAGCTCTGGGGCAGGGTGGGAGCACAGTGCCTTGGTCAAACTGGCTGCCCAGAGCGGGGTCCCCACAGGGCCATGCCCGAGCCTGGGGGGGGGAGGGTTGTGGGACACCCTGTCATGGGTGGCGGTGGGGTGGGAGATGCTCATGCTGGGGTGGGGGCGAGGCAGCGGCTGCATCCCGGTCTGCGGGAGCAAGGAAAAAACTAAATCTGGGGAATGAAATACCAGGAGTGGGGCTTTGGGTGTCTAAAATAGCGGAGTGGTGGTGGTGGGGTTTGAGAAGTGGTGGATTTTGGGGTGGCCGAAGGGGGTGCTGCAGGCGAGCCCCCCCCCCCGCCCAGTGTTGCTCGCTGTTTTCCTTTCCCTGGAGCTGGATAGAAGGTCCTGAGCCTTCCCGTGGGGGACGTGGTGCAGGTGGGTACTGCACCCCAGGGGGAAAATCCAGCCGTGGGGGGTCTCCAGGCTCACAGGGAGGGTGATGCCTCCCCATGCCTGGATGGGGAGGTGGGGGGCAGAGGGTTTGGGGTGTCACCGTGGGGCTGGGGAGCGGGTCCCTGCCCAGGAGTGACCGGGGAGGAGGGAAGGAAAGAGCCAGGATGCACTGCGCACCCTCTCAGCTGCCGTCCGTGAGTCCATCCTGCGCCCTGGCTGTTGGCCACCAGGTCACCTTCACCCCACTGGGAGAGTGAGACTGATAGGAGTAAAATGAGGTTTTTCTCCCAGCTCAGGAGGAAAATAAGGGTGAATGTGGGCAAAATTTTTACACTGAAAGAGTTGTCAAGCACTGGAAGGGGCTGCCCAGGGCAGTGGTGGAGTCGCCATCCCTGGAGGGATTTAGAAGCCGGGCAGACGTGGTGCTGAGGGACATGGGGTAGTGGTGGCTTTGGCAGTGTTGGGTTGATGGTTGGACTGGATGATCTGAAATGTCCCTTCCAACCTCGACCATTCTCTGATCTTGTGCGACCGAACTCGAGGTTTCGCTTTCAGGGATGTGGATTCAAACCCATCTGTGCGCCGAGCCTTCCAGGTCTCAGCAGCGTGGCATCCCCGCGGGTGCAGTGCTCCTGCCTGCTCGCCCTCGCAGCTGCAGAGGAGCAGGGCGTGGGTGCCTGCCTGCGTCCCACCTGAGTTTTATAGGGCCTAGGAAAATAAAAGGAGGGTGGGGACGGACTTTGAGCAGCTTTCCAGAAAAAAGGAGAAATTTTATATTTTGTTTTGGACCATTTGCAAAGCAAAGCTGGCTTTGCAGCCGGTGCCGCCAGTGGCAGAGGGCAGGTATTAAAAGCAATAAATAAGCTGTTGAGGAAAGGCATCCGCGGGCTTCTGTGACTCTGGATTTAAAACGTGCCGTCCCCAAGCACCGGCTGCTTTTATACCTAACACCTGCACCCTGAGGAAATTATTTTCCTGGTTAAAAGAGCTTTTAACCTCTGGGAGCACTGGGTGGCACTGGGGTGCTGATGGAGGCCCCCAGATGAGTTTGCTGGAGCTGCTGGTTTTTACCCCAGCCGTGGGGAGGGATGGATGGATGGATGCCCAGCTGGTGCTGGCCAGGGATGGCTGAGCCCGACTGGGGGACTGGTAAAAACACCCCGATGATGGGTTTTGGGGCTCAATTAGCTGTATCCCCCTTTTTACCTGGCCAAAGGGTGCCTGGCTCGGCCCAGCACGCTCCCCAGAGCTGTGACACCGGCTCCCTGGGCATGGAGAACCTCTTTATTCCCCCAATGGGGGTTTCTACCGGTGGCTGTAACCTGTCTGTCCTCCCCATTTAATAGCGGGGGGTTTGGCTGAGCCCAACCCCCCCAACCCCCCCCCCCCCGGCGCTGGCAGCCGGGTGTGCGGATGATTGATTTACCCACGTCAGCCCCATCGCCACCTTTAAACCTCGGTGTCGGTCTTCCCACGTTGCTTTTCCTGGTGCAACCGGAGGAGGAGGAGGAGGAGGACATCGACCTGGATTTCGCATTGCGCTGAGACCTTCCTCCCCGCTCCTCTTCCTCCCGCTCTGATTTTTCCCAAGGGCTGGGGGGAGGATGCTGGGCATGGCGTGGACCGTGCAGCCCCGTCACCGGCTGGTTTTGCTGCGCGGCTCCATTTTTTGCCTCGAAAGGCCATAAATAACCCGGCGGAGCTGCATCCCTGAGGCCCCACTGGCATGTGCTCCGTCAGGAGGATTAGCCCACCGGCGCGCTTTGCTCCCGCATCCATCACTGCGGAGAGGTGGTACCCGGCGGTGGGGGGGGGAGACTGAAGGTTTCCCCTACATTTTTATCCCCTGAAACATGGGGTCGGTTTGGAAAACTTGGTCTTTCCCTGATTTCTGTAGCCAGGGTTGGTGTCGGAGCCCCGCAGGGCTGTGGCGATGCTGCTGCCGTGTCCTGGGGCAGCTCTTTCCCTGCGGAACTTGTGCCAAAGGAATAGCTCTGTCCTGGGAGGTTCCCCAAAATCAACATTTCACCCTCGAGCCTCACGATCCTGGTTTCTTTGGGTCCGTGGGCACATGGGGTGGGTTGCCTTCAGCGGGGCCGTGGGGTCCTGAGGGTAATGGAGGAGTCAGGGGGAGAAATGAGCTTTTTCTCCCCCTTTTTTCCCAGTTTATTTCCATCCTTTTTTCACCTTTTTTTTACCTTCCCCTTCACCCCCCCGCCAAGGTGGCACCGTGGCCTGGGAGCTGTAATTGCACAGTAAGCAATCGATAGCGGCGGGACGGAGGTTTCCGAAGCCCTGCCTTGTTTTTCTCCTTACGGAGTGGAAGAGGCAGCCCTGACTGTGTTAATTAAGTGATGGTTAATTATTAAAGCGCTTGCGTTGCAGGTTAGTGGCCTCCTGGCTGTTTCTGTGCTGCGGGACCTCTCCTGACATGGGTATAAATAACGGAGGAACGATGCTGGTCCTTCCCGGGGGAGCAGAGCCACCCGGATCCGGGCACGGCACTGGGATGGGGTGTTAATACCCACGTTTGCTCCAGCTGTGGGGCTGATACCCCCCATAGCATCACTATGTGCCCCATAGCGTCACTGCAAATGCCCGGCTGCACCCGCATGGGGGTGATGCAGCCCCCCCGCCCCCCCCGAGAGCTGCTTTGGGGGTGGGAGGGAAGGGGAGCCGCATTTTGCAGCTGGATGTGCCCCAGGCAAGGACTCAGACTGGCGAGATTAATTATTCCCCCTTTGCTTTTAAATGCATCTTCCCGATAAGGCGATGCGCGTGGTCCTTGCCCAAGCGTGAGCCCGCCCCCAGGCATCCCAGACCCTTCAAAGTTGTATTTTTCCCGGTTGTATTTGTAGTTACAGGCTTGGGGATGCCTGGAACTAACCCACATCTCCCAGTTCCCCCCTTGTCCCTGTGCCCGGTGTCCCTCGCAGGCTCCCGGGGCCGGAGATGGAGCTGGGCATTCGCCACGGGAGGTTTGACGCCTCCATGGGGACTTGCAGGTAAAACCCATAGTCTAACAGGCAAAAAAAAAAAAAAAAAGAAATTTATGTCTTCTGTAGTTGCTGGTAGACGGATGTTGTTCTCCTAGTCCTGCGCTTTCCAAACACTGAGGTTATCAGGCGTAAGTGACTTATTATGCAAATCCTCCGTCTTAATATCTGGCTGCTCTCTCCCCGGAATTGCATTGGCTAAACCCCCTGCGTTATTGGAGCTGCTAATGTTTACACATTAGCTTCTTTGGCTAATAGACAAGGCTTCAAGTTGCAAATTGATGTTTCTTACAGCTGAGCAAATTATTTTTCTATTAAATGCAATATTTAAAATGATTTGGAGAAGCAAAACAAACTACTGGCGAGAATTCTAATGGAGCTGCTTTCCATATTCTTCTAATCAGCTTTTATCGGGGCCAGGAAATCGGTAATTTTTCTTTAAATGTTTCTATTTTGTGGAAGTGGGGGAACGGAGAGGAGCAGGGAGAGTGCTTATCGTAATCTCCGGTGTGTGTAAAGCACAAAAACACTTGTAGCTGCCTGTTGCGCTTTTACCCAAGGTCCTTCGATGGTGTGAAGTGCGGCTTTGGAGGGGGGGGGGGGGGTTTGGTTTCCCTCCCCTTGCCTAGACTGGAAGAGATGATCCCAAACCCCGGGGGGTCGGGTTTGGCTGGGGGCTGGAGCTGCCCCCTGCGATGCTGGGGATTCCCAGGGCTCTCCATGGGCGTGCGATGCCGGGATGCCGCGGCGCAGGACCCCCTCCCCATCCCGGTTGTCTCCCCAAGCTGGATTCCTCGGTGCTGCATCCCCCCGAGTGACTCCCGGACCCCTGCACAGCATCGTCCCCCGGGAGTCTGAGCCCCCCTGGATAAAAATGGGGTTTCCAATCCCATATCCGTTAATAATCTCAACCGGGAGCCTCCAGTGTGGTACGTGCAAGATCCTGCTGGATAAGAAGTGCGTCTAATTTTAACTGGATTGCAGTATGTGTTCCCTATCCCCCGTGTCTGCTGGTGCCCGGGGGAAAGTGGCTCCCGGCATTTCCTTCCCGGGACACATTCCTGTAGGAGCATGCCGAGGAAATCGCCCGTAAATAGCAGCAGGGCTCTGGGAGGTGGGAGGCTGGCTCGGCTCTGCGGGGATGCCGGGGAAGGGATGGCATCTCACTGGCGTCGCTGGAGCAGGGCTGTGCATCCCAGCAAACCCTGGCTCCAGGGGCTTTCCGTCATCCCCGGGGGACGACGCCGGTTGCTGGTGGCATTATGGGACTCTGCCAAATCACCTGCGTGCCTCAGTTTCCCTATCTGCAGCAGCAGCCCTAACCATTTATCCTGCTTAAAGAACTTTATCCTTTGGTGCAGAAAAAGAGCATCTTTCTCACATGCGTTAGGAGGAGAGGGCTTGGGTGCCATAGTCCAGGGCTGCATGACTTTACGTAGCCTCCAGCTCCATCCCTGCTCCCGGGAAGCAGTGAAAACCCTGGATTTGTGAGGCAAAGGAGCTCCGCTCACCCCCTGCCCCATCTCGGTGCGTTTGGATGATGGTGACGATGGGTCGTAGCCCTGTGTTGCTGCGCGGGGTGTTGGCGTGCAGCTCTTTGGCTGTTGGAGCGATGCGCGGTGTGTCCTGTGGGTACCCGAATCCTTCTGATTTCCTGCTGATAGTTACCCGGGATGGGGGACGGGAGATGCTGGGAAAGGCCAGGGATGAAAAATTAACCCTGAGTCCAGAAGGTCACCTGTGTTGGCTTTCCCGGCTGGTACCTGCACCATGTGCAAAGGGGTGCTGGAGGCTTGTGTCCCCAAGATGCTGCATCCCCAAGGTGACCGTGGGGCTAATCCAGTCCCAGATAAGCCAAAACAGGAGCAAAACAGGTTTTTTCTCCATCGGTTGGCTCTACTTCATCCTGGTGCTGTACTGGGAGTCCTGGCACCGGCTCCAAATTTCTCTGTTGAGCCCATGCTTGATGAAATTTAGGTATAAACCCCCCCTTTTTTTTTTTTATAAGGCCTTTCAAGTTCTAGGTAAGTTATTCATGTAGCATCTCCATCCGATGATTTCCCAAAGGGTCCGGGTGGTGTTGTTGGCCCCCTCGGGGTCCGGGAGCGTGCCATCCTGTCATGGATGGTGCCAGGCCACCCTTTAGCGCCGGAGCCTTTTCAGGGCTGCTCTGTAAAAGAAAAAGAGAAGCCCGTGGAGCATGTCCCACGGTGCAGGAGGTTAAACAGGAAAGGTTTAAGTGTGTAATTAACTTTGAAGCGAGAGGAGCGTAGATTCGGCAGATGAAAGAGCGCCGGGCAGGCTGGTGGGCAGGCGGCCACGTTCCTCAGTGGCCATGAAGATTTAATTAGACGCTGTCCATTGTGCTTGGTTGTTTGGTCTTTCTTTTCCTCCCTCTTCTTCTCGAATCCTTCGTTCCTCCTCTCTCCCTCCCTGACTTTCCTCCTCTCCATCCCTGGGAAGGGGGATGCTGGGTGGCACTGGTACACGGGAAGGATGCTGGGTAGCACTGGTCCCCATCTCCCTGGTGAATCCATTCAGCCACATCTTTCTTTTTTTCTTAAAAAAAACTGGTCTGTCTGGTGTTTAACCCCCATGTTAGTACTCACCTCTCTGCTCCCCTCTCCCCGGGGCATATCCTGGTGCCGCAGTGGTAGCCGGGAGGGATGCTGGGTGGCACCGGTACCCAGGGTGGATGCTGAGCAGCGCTGGTACCTGTCTCCCTGGCAAATCCCTCAAGCTGCCTCTTTTTACTTTCGCTTTTAAAAATATTGGTCCATCTGATGCCTGACCCCCATGTTTAGTGCTTGTCCCTCTGCTCCTTCTGCCCGGGCACGCTGTGGTGCCAGGGAGGTGGCAGCGGTACCCAGGATGGGGATGCTGGGTGGCAGTGGTACCCAGGGAGGATGCTGAGCAGCGCTGGTACCCATCTTCCTGGCAAATCCCTCAAGCCACCTATTTTTACATTTATTTATTTTTTAAAATTTTGGTCCATCTGATATTTAACCCCCACGTTAGCACTCGCCCCTCTTCTCCCTGGGCACACCACGGTGCTGGGGGGGTGTGTTTGTGTGGGGTGTTTAACAGGGTACGGCTCATCCTTGGCAGCGGGTGCCTGTTGTGCCGTGGGGCAGGCTCTGGGTTTGGGGCGGGGGGGGTGTTTAGGTGACTTTGGGGTGTCAGTCATGTCGGGTGCGTCGTGCCCCCGGGGAGCAGACCGTCACACCCCCGGCAGTATTTTTAGCCGCTCTCACAGTTCAAATCACACCTCCTCTTGCGCTCCCCGCCTGCATCCCACCGCCCGGAGCTGCTGGTACCCGGCCTCCAGCCAGCGCTGGGGAACTGGCGGCTCCTTATTTCCCACCGTTTTTAGGGCTCATCCAGACCCAGAGCTCCTCATCCTGGCTCCTGCAGCCCACATCTCGCTGCCGTTAGCCCTTAGGATGGGTATAAGCATCCCCGCGGCTGCAGACAGGTATTTGGGCTGGCAGTTTCCCTGCCTCCTTTGCAAACATGTTGATAAAACCTTAATTTTTTTTTTTTTTTTACAAGCCGCTCTGGGTTTACCCCCTTTGACTTGCCATGGCTGCTGGGGGAACCCACAGCCACCCCTTCTACAGCCGGGAAGTTGGCGTTGAATTGCTCAGATGTTAATTTTTATACCCCTATTAATTTTGTGGTGGGGAAGGAGAAGGGGCTGGGGCTCGAGCTTCTCCCCAGCCCTGCCCTTGGGTGGGGGGAGACGGTGCCAAAAGCCTCCCCCAGCTCATGGCAGCCAGGGCTCTGCAAAACCCTCTGTATTTTTTTTTTTTTTGCTTTTTTCCCCCTGTGTATACAAATCGGAGACAAATTTGTCGTCGGGATGGAGCGGCCTGTCGAGCCGCCTTCGTTTCGGGCTGTGGATGGGGGGAAGCCATAACAATAAACCTGTCCGAGGAGGGAGACGGATGGGCTCGGCCGGCTGTGCCTCCGCCAGCGAAATAGCTCCTCCGCGTAATTGCATTTTAAGCTTCTGGAGCCCGGGTGTCGTCTCACAGGTGGCCGAGGATCCAGCCTTGGGGTGACGGAGCAGTGGGGAAACTGAGGCACGGCACCCGTTGGTGGCAGTGGCCGCGCTGGGGCTGACAGTGGGATGCAGCCCAGGAGGAGGAGGGTTATGTCTTCCCCAACTGGGAATAATTTACTGGGGGTGAAGGAATTGCTTTTCCCTGGGAAAAGGGGGCTTTGAAACGCTCTTCCCTCCACTCTGGTTTCTCAGATCCAAAAAAAAAACCAACCCAACCCCAGCACTAAGAACAAATTTCTGCATCCCAAAATATCCCATTTCAGCAGATCTTGGAAAGAAACATTTGGGCTTTTTTTCTTTCTCTCTTTTTTTTCTTCTTCTTAAATCAGTTGGCACTTAGTTTCTGACACGTTGTTTTATTTTGAAATTAGTTTTTTTCCTTTCCTTCCTGGAAAATTTTGACAGATTTGTGCTTTTTCTCCCGTTAGAAAGCACAGCCAAGTTCCAAACTCTTTTAAAATCCGGTGTGTCTCGTGGTGAGAGCCGGGGAACCGGGGCCACATCCGCCTGTGGGCTGGGCAGACGCTCCGTTTCGGGAAGGATTTTAAGAAAGCTGTGAGGTCTCGGTGCCTCCAGGCATATAAATAGGAGAGAATTTGGGGTTTTTTTTTTGTTTGTGTTCTTTTTTAAAAGAAGTTTCTTGTGATTCTGGGAGGAAAAGAAAACCCACAACCTCGGTGATGGAGCTGGAGTGCGCCCTGGTGCTTTAAAAAATGGGTGTAAAAGAGGGGGAAAAGCCCCAAATCTGTTCTCATGTAGAAATGTGTTGGGAATCATCATTTTATGTGCATTTTATGGGTTTTTTTTTCCCAGTGTTTGGACTTGTGTTCGCACAAGCGATGTGTCTGAGCATCCCCTGGCATGGGGAAGCGCAAGCCGTGCCGGCAGCAACGAGACCATTAACGGGCAAATCCCCGGGTGGCAGCAGGAATTACTTATGTAATTTGGGGATAAAATAGGAAAAAAAAAAAAAAAAACCAAACCCAGCAGAAATAATCCCCAGGCCTGGCTCTGCTTTCACGCTGGCCCATTAGGGGATATTTGCCTTTGTTCGTTGTGCTTGCTCAGGGCTTTCATAACGTGCCTGCCCTCGTCAGCCCAGGGGCTCGTATTAATTAGCGCTGGTGCCCTGGTCCCAGTGTAATCTGTGGGTTTAATGGAACAATAGGTCAGTGTTAACGAACCGGCCCCGACCGGCCCCCGTGGGCCATGCCAGCCCCAGAGCTCCCCGTTTGGCGGGATGCAGGGATGGATGCGGGGATTGGATGGGGGATGCGGGGATTGGATGGGGGATGCGGGGATTGGATGGGAGATGCAGGGATGGATGCGGGATGGGAGGCTGGCTGGCATCTCCATGTGCTGTCATCGTGTCACCTCGCTACACACGGGGACAAGTGGTTTCTTGGTGTTTATTCCGATTCTCCGTGTCCAGCCTCGCAGACCGGGGAGGTGGTGCAGGTTAAAAAAAACCAACCCCAAATCCCCCCAGAATAAATAAAAGGGCTCAGAAGTGCCATCCCACAGCTGGGGGGGTTCAGTGATGCGTTTGTAGGGGTGTAATTGCTGTGGGTTGTTGGAGGTCCTGGCTGAGACCTGTCGCTCTCGTGTCAGGCAATGAATGGACAGACCCCCAGGAGCTCAAGGTCAAACGCGCGTGGGTGGGCAAGCGGGGGGCTGAGGTCAAAGCAGGGTTTTTGGAGGAGCCCTCAGGCTCGTGCGAATCTTTCTGCGACCGCTGCAGGCGAGAGTCTGTCTCTTGGGAGAAACGCCCCCATTCGGTGACCGGCCCCCGGGAAGCAAAGCTGGGAGCTGCGTGGGGAGACCTCCACGGGAGCTGAGACCTGCCAGCTCGTTTCACTGGTGGGGGAACTGCATGGGAGGAGAAATGGGGGATTAGCAGCAGACGAGACCATATGCTCGCTCACGGGTCTCCATGGCAGGGATGTTTGGGGTCCCCCCGTGTCCCGTACCATCCCGACAGGGCTTTTGGGGAGGAATTGGTCAATCTGGGGTCTCCACGGAGGCTGATGGGTCTCTCTGTCCGCAGCCGGCTGCACCTTCGAGGAGGACGGGGACCCGAACCAGTGCGAGTACAGCCAGGGCGAGGACGATGACTTCAGCTGGGAGCTCATCCGCAGCTACATGATGCCACACCTGACGGCTGACCTGCCTCACGGTGAGTCCTGGTCCCCAGCGGGGCCGTGCTCATGTCCCCCCCACCCCGTGTCCCCGGGGACCTCTGCTCCAAGCCCACCGCTTGGTCCTGGACCCCATAGCTGGACCACGTGGCTTCTCCTGGTTTAATTCCGGCAATGGTTGAGGCTTGGCTTGTCCTCGGTCGCGTGGGCAGGATGCTGCTGTGCCCGCTGGCAAGGTGTGATGAGCTGCAGTTGGTCCTCAGCACAGAGGGGTGGGATGCTGCGTGGCCCTGGTGGGGGGAGCGTCGCTTGGGGACAGGGGACCCTGCTGCTGGGGGGGGAGGAGGGCTTTTAACAGCACGGGCAGGGACAGGGACATCGGATGGCTCTGAGCCCCGTGTCGCTGTGTAACCCCTGTCACCCCAAACCACCCTGGGGCAGGAGGAACCTGCAAACAGTCCCAGAGTGTATTTTTGGGGTAAAAAGCCAAGATTTCCAGCTCTGCCTCCTCTACCATGGCTATGTTTGTCGCTCGGGCACCCCCAGTTCTGGTCCCTGGGGCCTGCGGGGGGGACGTCCCCTCCGCCCTGGTGTCTCCTCGCCTGCGGGATGGCAGCAGCGTGGGCGGCTCTCCACGCTCCCTGCGGGGCTCGGCAGCGTCTCCGGCGATGCCAAATTCCCCATCTGGCCTCCAGCGCAGTATCTGCGGCTGCTGCCAGCCGGGATGCACCCGGATCCCGTCCTAAAGGGGCACCTTCGGAGCTGCTCTCCTCCCTGGTGTGTCGGCTCGTGCTGCTCTTGCAGGTTTGGGGGCTCATGAGAAATTCCCGTCTCTGGGAGTCGTGGAAAAGGGGGGGGGAAAAAAACCCCGCGTTTCTGGCTTTTAGAAGTGTGGGGAAAGGCTTGTGGCTGTGAGTTGGAGGCGTCGTTGAAATCTTGGGAGTGTTAAGGAAGAAAATGCGGCTGGACCTGCTTCTCTTTTATCTTATTTATTTTTTTTTTAAATCTCACTGCTTTTAAACCAGTTTTCATTATTTTCTGGGTCCACCTCCTCACTCCGATGGCCAGGCTGGGGGAGCAGAGCCAGCCGCGGGGAGGTCCCCCATCTCCTGTGGGGGTGGCGTGGGCACCGTCCCTGGTGGCGTCTGGGGGCTCTGTTCGCTCCCAGCTCTGGACCCCGTCCCGCTGTGACCCCCCAACCCCCCCGCCCCGTTATCCCTGTGTCCATTCGCTTTGTGAGATGCAGCGGGCTCGGGATGCTCCGCATTTTCGGGACCTGCCTGATCCTGGCGTTCCGGCTCCTGGTGCCCAGCGGGGAGGTCGGGTCCCAGGCTGAAGCTGGGCAGAAAGAGAGGAAAACTGGTTTAGAGCTCGGTAGTACAAATGCTCCTTTTTATTAAAACACTAACTGCTTTGTAGAAAACTCTTTACTGCTCTGTCAATCTGCCTCCAGCTGTTTATCTCATGCCTTGTTCATGCCAGGGATTAATTTGGCTTTTCCCCTCTGCTAACCCTCCTCTTCCTTTACCTGCTCCTCTTCCCATCGCCTTTTCCTTCCTTTCCCATCCCCGCTGGCATGTCCTGGGCGAGGGCAAAACAACGCCGACAGATCCCGGCTCTCCCATGATGATTTTCCAAATAATTGCTTTAAACTGAACTAGCCTAATTTGTGTGTGTCTGGGGGGGAGTTTCCCGGGGCGGAGAGGACGGGGAGCAGAGCCAGGGGTGGAGACGGCTCGGGATGGAGGGTCTTAAACCTGTAATTAGTTGGATTTTCTGCTCGGTTTTCAGCCGTAATTTAAAATCTGCAGCAAACTGCCTGAGTTTTGAGCCTGGGGGCTGAAGGGGGTGGGATGGAAGGGGCTGCTCCCTCTGCTCGGGGAAACATCTGTGGCTTAGCGAGAGATGGGGGCTTATATGAATGCGGAGAAGTTTAAGAAAGAAACTCCGGAGTTGATGGAGAAGCAGGTGCGACCGTCCCAGGTGGGATGCTGAGCTGTGAGCGTGGAGCATCCCGGGTCCGGCCCCTGGGAAGAGCATCCGTCCCTGATGGTGACACCCAAAGGGATGCTTGTCCCCGTAGCTGGGGGCTACCCTAATAACAGGTAGAGGCTGTTTGCTCCTGGCCTTGGGGCACCCAGTGGGTGCAGGGACCCCGTTTTTCTGTGGTTTTACCCTGGTGTCCGTGGGAGGCTGCGCATGAGGCTCCTGCAGCGTTCTCGCCCCCCCCCCCAGCAGCTCGGTGGAGGAAGGGTATTTCACAGCACCGGGGCCTCTCCGGGGAGCGCTTTCCAGAGGAGTCTCGTGGTCTCAGATTAAAATGAGTTTTTATTGGAGATCAGCCAGTTTCAAGGAGCAGAGGATTTATTGGAGCGGCTGCTGGCTGCCAGCCACCCACCTCCACCTCTCCATCCCTCTTTCTCCTTGCCGCCTTCTTCGCTCTGGGTTGTTTCCCCCCCCCCCCCCCCCCCCCGCCCCGGTCTCTTCCCATCTTGACTTGTCTCCCTCTTTCACCTAAAGAGGATGGATGGGTCTCTCCCACGTTGCGATTGTGATTTTTATTTTATTTTTTTTCGGCTCTTCAGTGTTGTTTTTTTAAAGGAACCGGGTGAGGCAGGGCTGGGGCTGCACCGTCGCTGTGCCTGCTCCGGGATCACTCTCCCGGGATGCTTGGGGTGCGCTTTCCTCCTGCTCTCCCCCCAGCGCCGCCTCGGCTGGTCCCCCACCTGCCTTTGGGCTCTGCGATATCGAATCTCCTTAGAAACCCCGTTGTTTCGAAGCTGGGGAGAGGAGGGAGCGCGTGTGCCCTGCTCTGGGTTCAGCCGGGTCCCCCAATCTCTTTGAGGAGTAGGTGGTGGGGGGGTCCAGTGGGCAGGGATGGATGGGGCAGGGGAGCGAAATCAGGCCAAGTTCCTCCATCTGCCTGGGGTGAAACACGAGTTGAGGTGAGTTAATGAATAGCAAAATAAAGCAGGGTGTTTCGGTTAAGCCCTGTATGAATTTGGACGGGGCAGATCCAGGGTGGAGCGCAGGGTCGGGTCCCTGTCCTCACCCCCGCGGAGATGCCGGGTGCCCCTTAGAGGAGAAGGATGCTCTGCGGAGCTCCAGGGACTCCCCGGGAGAGGGGCGGGTGCCTCTTTTTGTCCCTGCTTGAATTTGCAGGTGGAAATTTAAAGGAGTTGAGTTCAATTGGGAGAAACTGAGGCAAAAGCTCCCCCATGGAGGCTGCGTGTCCCCCCCCACCCCGCAGCCCTGTCCCAGGGACCGGAACACCCTGGCTTCTCCGCACTGGCTCAAAAATACCGAAACGTCGTATTTGTGGGTGGTGTGTCCCCCTCCCCTGCCCCAAATGGTACTTTTCCCTAGGTTTTCCTTCCAAACTCGGTGAGATTAGAAAACCCTCGGTGAATCGGGGTATCTTTTCCCTGCTCGGCTCTTCCCTCCGAGCGCGGAGCTGCCGTTGTGCTCCCTACGTGGCCGCATTGCGATGCCCCGACGTGGCCGTGTCGGGGGGTGACCAATTTGTTTTTGGCTTTTTTTTTGGTTTTTTTTTTTTTTGCCTCCTGGGGGAATTACTCCGGCCTGTCCAAGGAGCCCGTGGTGGTGGCAGGTCCCCCGTGGGTGATGGGGAT